>JAGSMR010000085.1:1172500-1380000 GCA_029286605.1 Sericinus montela | reverse complement strand
TTACGGTTATTTTCCCGCCATCCGTCTCTCCCTGTGATAAATTGCTTCTGAACTCGTGTTATGTTCCAAGGAATAATTTGACAATGGCTATCTCCATCACGCATAACATTCGCGTAACAGATTCATTGTTGTTAGTTTCATTTGATTAATATTACTGAGACGTCAAAGTTGTATGTTTACCCAAGGGAAAACTTAGTAGGCCAGTCATGCCTTTTCCGATACTGGGGTAGACAGAGCTCTTTGCGATCCACCTTTCACCGAAGACTTTCTTTGTTTTTGTTTGGGACAATGTGACAGGTGGTGAGCTTGTGGCTGTCATTATGTCCAAGCTAACGATTTAAATCTTACATAGGTGACTTGACTCGAAATTTCGACCACCCAACCACTCGGCTATCGTGACTTTTTTCGTATCGTACTTTTAATAAATAAAATAAATATCTTCACGCAATTCCCAATACAGGGGTAGACAGAGGTCTAGTCTAGACAGTTAAGTCCCTTTGACCCAACTTCCGCCGAAGATATTTTCGGGACATCGTGACAGGTGGTGAGCCCGTCGCCGTCTTTATGTCCAAGCCAACGATATAATTCGTACATAAGTTTTTGAAAAACCCATTGGTACGAGCCTGCCACCTGGGGATCGAACTCGAGTCTCTCGACTCGGAATTCCGACCACCCAACCACTCGGCTATCGTGATCGTACTTTTAACTTTTATTAATTCAGCAATAATTAAAAATTAATGTGAAATTATAAAATATTACATATTTTATGCTGCTTTAAATTAAATTTAATAGATACAGATTGTAATTGAATTAAAATTTTGTTATATTTAGTACATTTTCCGTCACTCACAAAAGATCCCAAGAAGCGAAGACATTAAGGCTGTTCAGTTACTAAAAGCAAGTCCTTAATTAAATACGACATCTGATAAACAGTGCCTTTTGTTTGATAAATCTTTCGACTTGGAGTATTTCCTTGTTTGTGGTCTCTCACTTGAAAGCTTTACTGTGCTAATGTTACCAGTTTATTGTATTTTAAAACAAACTTAATTCAAAAGTTCATCGTTACTTAACTTTTTAATAGTTATATAACTTCGTCATTCCCAAAGATTGGGTAAACAGAGGTCTAGACAATGAAGTCCTTTCGACCCACCTTTCAACGAAAACATATGTTGGGACAACAAACACCTGTCGCCGTCTTTATGTCTAAGCAAACAAAAAGAATTGTACATAAGTTTTTTAAATAACTGATTGGTCCAAGCCTGCCAGTTGGAGATCGAACTCGGGTCTATGGACTCGAATTCCGACCACTCAACCCCTTTACAATGGTGACTTATTATTTACAAATCATGTGAATATAATGGGAAATACGTAATATGATTTTTGAATATATTTATTACATACGCAATATGTACATTAATTCTCATAAAACCGGGTAGTGAAGCCATTGTAATATAAAGATATTACCAATCTGACGGTTATTTTATTTATTTCAGGTATGAAAGAAAGCCTTCATCTTGAAAAGGTATCACACAATATTAATGTATTCATTACAATTATTTTTTGTTTTTATTTTGTAAATGTTTGACAACTAGAGGCGTATATCCTGCAGTGGACGTTAACAGGCTGTAATGTGTATATGTTTAGTCACGATAGCCGAGTGGTTGGGTGGTCGGAATCTCGAGTGAAGAGTCCCGAGTTCCATCCCAAGGTGACGAGCTCGTTCAAATGGGTTTTGCAAAAACTTATGTACGAGTTATATCGTCGGCTTGGACATAAAGACGGCGACGGGCACACCACCTGTCACGTTGTCCCGAAAATGCCTTCGGTGGAAGGTGGGTCAAAGGGACTTAATTGTCTAGACTAGACCTCTGTCTAGCCCTGTATTGGGAATTGCGTGAATATATGGAAATATTATTCATTTATTTAACCTTATAACCTTATAAAATTTATAAGTACAAAAGGCGGACATAATGCATAGAGCACATGGAAATATTACTATTAACGCAAAAAAATTCCTTACAAAGAATGTTTTTTACTGAATTGTGCAGTTAATATCTATATGTGTATATATGAATATTTATCTACATATTTATATAAGTATATTGTGCTTATATTATGGGCGTCTCATTATCCAAGCTAACGAGCTTGGACAAGAAGACGGCAACAGGCTCACCACGTTGTCTAAATAAATTTCGATGGAAAATGAAGCAAAACGTCTTCATGATCTATACCTCTGCCTACGACGGTATGAGATTGCGTGAAGTTTGCGTAGAACATGTTACGGTACGTAACATTTTCTAACATGGCTTTCTCTATAAACGACAAGAGCATTGTACTCGTATCTCGACTTATAGCTCGAACAGCGGTAATGACGCGTGTTACACCGCTTTGTGATCGCTTTGTTCTAGATCATTCTACACTACCGCATTGACCGAGTAATCTATGGAATAGTTGGTAAATACACGCAATTCTAACCTAAAACCATTATTAAATAAACTTGTTTCCAAAATTCCGTAATTAAAAGTGATTCGGTGATCGGAATTTGAAGTCAAGAGACCCGAGTTCGATCCCCAGGTGGCAGGCTCGTACCAATGGCTTTTTCAAAAACTTATGTACGAATTATATCGTTGGTTTGGACATAAAGACGGCGACGGGCTCACCACCTGTCACGTTGTCCCGCAAAATTTCTTCGGTGGAAGGTCGTAACGACTTAATTGTCTAGACTAGACATCTATCTACTTCTGTATTGGGAATTGCGTGAAGATATTCATATGTTCGTACGGATTGTGAAAATAGCACAGAAAATAAATTACCTTGTTTTCTAATCATGTTACGCATCCTACTTCCTTTCTACTTATAATATTATTAATGTGAAAGTTATTAAGGATGGATGGATGTTTATTGCTCTTTCACGCAAAAACTACAAAACGGATTTTCTTGAAACGTTACAGTTTTTTTACTTTTATTGTAATTTATATAATCTATGCGAATAGTATAGTTAATGCGAATAGTATGTGACTTGTAATGAACAATTGATATTAACTAGTTTTATTATTTAAAATAAAACGATTTTCAGATTTTATCGCTTTCTTTAATTAGTTTTTACAAACTATTTTTATTTCCCGACGTTTCGGATGCTTTACAGCATCCGAGGTCACGGGGGAACGGGGAAATAAAAATAGTTTGTAAAAACTAATTAAAAAACGCGATAAAATCCGAAAATCGTTTTATTTTAAATGTGTAGTATTCGCGTAAATACAAGAAACCATTACTTTTATTATTATTAATAATTATTTATTAAATGATAAATACTCACGATTGTGGTCTCTTAGTGGAACATCATCGCTAAATAAATTCAAATTGACTTTTCTGTAGTCATAATGTCTGAACATATTCAATTATTATATGTCTGTAGACTAGTTAAAATAAAATCCACAATACAAAGTAGCGATCCCTGGTCGTTGAGTTCATATATTTTCAATGAATTGGAACAAACACACACAGACATAAAAACAATATTAACATAAACAAAATTTATACTGTCTAGTCTGCACCGTCTGGCAGGGCGGAGCTCCATAAAGCCAGCTCATAGAAGCGATCTGTTGAGATAGAAAATTTCTCGGGGCAACTCTGTACAAGCGAATACAATTATTTTTTCCCTCAAGATAAAGCGATGACTCTACAATTTTGCGGTTATCTTGATTATACATTATCATCAAGTATTCAAAGGTGGACTTAGTAAAGGCTTTTAATATATTGATTTCAGTTCTCAAGTAAAGTGATCTGATGTGTTATATCCTGATTGATTGTCGATTTTCCTTTTTTAAATAAATAATAAATAAATAAATATCTTCAGGCAATTCCCAATATAGTCCAATCTAGACAATTAAGTCCCTTAGACTCACCTTCCACCGAAGATATTTTCGGGACACCGTGACAGGTGGTGAGCCCGTCGCCGTCTTTATGTCCAAGCCAACGATATAATTCGTACATAAGTTTTTGAAAACCCATTGGTACGAGCCTGCCACCTGGGGATCACCCGCTATCGTGAGTGTTCCTTTTTTAAATCTTTGAATAAACACGAGTCATCCGGTCTGCCAGTCATCCAGGACTCCCTATCTCCTGGTAAATGTATAAATAAATAAAAAAATATTAACACGTTTTAAAATATTAACACGTTTACATCTGTATATAAATAATCATATAAACGTATGACATCCATGACTTGAATAGCCAATGTTTGCCTCTACCGGAATTCGAACCCGCAAACTTCGTTTCGAAGGCAGGGACACTACCGACGCAGCTATTGGGCTGTCATGTTTATTTCCGACATCAGAGGTGCTCTAGCTATATTTCTAGCTAGCTATATAATAAAGGAATTTGGAAGTGTAAAAGGAGCGAGAGGAGGTTAAGGTCTCTGAAGCAATGTTAATGTCATTTACAGAGGTACCTTTAAGAATATAATGTGGTGACAACATAAGAATATACTATTGCCTTTTCCTTCCGTGGATATCGTAAGAGGCGACTAAGGGAAGGAGCTTCAAAATGAAATTGGCTACAGATAGCTGTCGAGATAACCTTCTGGAAAAACGTCAGACCAAAACTCAGCAGAGAGATGAGGTAGTAGGTTGCGTGATGTCTGGTAATGCGATCGCCAAACCGTCTAGCTAGCGTGGCGATTATAACGAGCACTTACAGGAGATTTCTACCCCCCGCAGTGACCTTTTACCGGTCTTCATGTGGATAATGAGTGCGCAAACCTCACGACAAACGTTTCATACTGTTGCGAAAGAAAAAGTTTTAATTAAAATAAGATTATAGAACAATAAACTGACACAACAACTTGCGGCTACGTAGCCCTTTAACATTATTAACAAAGAACAAGACGGGAACAATTTAAACTTATGAATGGGCTGCAAAAGAACTTTTTCATTTAAGTGCTGACAGTAAGTAAGACTAAGTGCTGGTAACTATATTGCCGTAAAATAGGTTTTGTATTTGGAACGTGTAATGAAATATATAATTAAAATTTTTAAATTTATTTTGGATTGAAAAAAATATCAACCGGATAGTTGAGTAGGTGGTAATAGCCTTCGGAGCTAAGAGTTACAGTTTTGGATCCCGCTAGAAGTTTTTCAATGCATCGTTTGTGTGATGAATACGTTTGTACTCGAATTATGGACGTTTGAAAAGTGAGTGGAAAGAACTTCATTGTCTCGACCTCTGCCTACCCCAATATGGGAAACTACATGAAAATTTTTCATAAGATATCTGTAGCAACAGCGGTAATGCTATACTTTTCTGCCCGTTGCTTTCATGAGCTGACTGGTCTCGCAGAGGCAAGACAAAACCGGCTTCTCTTGTTTCAGCCTCATATGTTTTTTCGAGTTACATGACTCAACGGTTTAATCGATCATTGGCAATCCGGGCACCACACCTTAGATACTTGTACCCGTCACCGATCTCCATAATTTTGGTGCATATTTTGAGATGATTATACCGTCATCAGTCAGTAGTAAGTCTTCTCATGTCGCCATTTACAATACCTTAAAAGAAATGGGATAGTAAATTCATACACCGACACCTCACGGCAACTTATCTAATTCTTAACCTGTCAAGAAATCCCAATTTTGTATCGCACAACTCGTAAATACAAGTAGAACATAAATATAACATGAACTTAAGTGACGAAATACAAGACAGCTTAACGCGGGACTCTCGTTCATTAATAACATCCAATGCTTTTGTCCCATTGATCTTCAAAGGACATATTGCCGAAGGTTTCTCTTGTTCAACACTGGGGTGATTTTGTCTTCAAGCATCTAATATAATTATGTACGCAGTAACTAAATCTCCGTTATTGTGTAACTATATTGCTAATATCAACTATAATTCTCTTCATAATTAAGTCTTAAATGAAACAAAATTATGTTTAATTTACAATATATTAACTAAAAAACTATAATAATCGTACAATCCTACTCTTCGTGACAAAAGAACGCTGGCTGCATTTCTACGTTGAATGGCTATTCTTCTCCGTTGAGCGAGCAAAAGACCTCTCTTGGCAGTAGCGGCTACAACTAGTCGTGGATAAAATTCCTTTATTAACTGCATCAGGTGAGGACCCCATGGATCGGTCACCTCTTCGATAAATGGAACCAGAAAATCTGTCATCCCGTCTTACCCAGATCACAGGCGTATCCTATTCTATCATATCTACATCATGTAACACCTATTTTATATCCATCTAACATCTTCCTACATCTTATCACAAAAACAAAGAAACTGTGTTTTCGAACCCACATATGTAGCAACTTGCTTTCAAGGTGCGACGTGTCCAGTACTGTCATCGCTAATCCGCTTGCCAAGCGTGGCGATTACGGCAAACCCTCTCAAGAAATACAAGAAATGCCTGTACTCTGCAGTGTATACATACATATGTTTTTGTGGATGTATATTATAGATTAATGTAAGGTAGCATAAAAAATAATAAAATATAGAAATAAAAAAGTCACGATGGCCGAGTGTTTGGGTGATCGGAATTCGAATCAAGAGACCCGAGTACGATTCCAAAGTGATAGGCTCGTTCCTGAATGTTTTTTCAAAACTTATTTACGATTAATAACGTTGAGTCGAAAGGCTTTAATTATCCAGGCCTCTTGTCCGCCCCAATATCAGGAAAGATTTGAAGATATTTTTATAAATATATTATATAAGTGGTAATATCATTTACAAATTTATAAGAGTTGGATATAAAACTCGTTTTGAGATCCGTTGCAGAATAACATTTTATGATAGCAAAGCCTATCGATGCGTAGATCGGATTACGCAGCAGTGTAACATAAACTTTATGAATCGGAAGTCACAACATAAAAAGCATTGTTTCACCCTGAGCTTTCTTTTACTAGCAGTTTTATTACTGCTTGATGTCCATGCCTTCAAGCCTGCTCACTTATATCGGATTGATCTGAGTAAGTTTTGTTTTATAGGAGACAGTTACGTATAACTCCTGTACTTAACTTTGTTACGCACTGACGCCATTTTACGAAGCTATTCCTGTGTTCTTCATCACAAAGGTTTATAAAATTTTGTTACATATATAAAAACACTTTGGATTGGAATAGAATAAGTTTATTTTTTATATCTTGTATCCTGTGGTATATGTTCGTGAGATATAAGATTTTAACACGGCTTCGTCTGGGTGTTGAAGTAGAGTAGACCATAAGAGGTGACTACGGAAAAGCCTTCAAAACAGGGATAACCATTCCGAAAAATATCAGAGGAAAAGCAAACGTGTAATGGGCATCCGCGTACCAGAAATGTAGGGATAAGGGGACTTAATTTATGAAGAGTATATATTTAGAAATACTACTATGCATATAGTTCTTTCTACCATCTAGAATTTTATATTGTATGTATTTTGAAATTTAATTAACATAAAAAGTATTAACAAGGTTCTTGAGATCCTGGTATCGTTACCAGGCGTAAGGTACTGCGATCACCAATCCGCTTTGACAAGCGGGGTGAATACAGCTAATATTCCTTACGGCAAAGGTTCATGTACAACCGGTAACTAATGCCTTTTTTGCGAGTGGAAAAGACTTATACGTGTAGGACACGGTGGCTCAGAGGAATGCTCTTAGCATTACCACAGTGCAGCAAAGGTCACAGGTTCGAATTCCGCCCGTGTCATTTTTTTAACCCATTAATTTGAAGCCACAAAATGAAAGCTATGTAGTAACCGTAATAATATAATGTACTGCAACTTCAACAAAAATATACAAAAATACAGTAAAGAGACCGGAAACGGAAGTGCAAGCAATACGCCCGTGTTACTTGGAATTGTATCACTGAGTCGGGACAGAAAACTTTGTCCGCTAGCCCGTAAAAGCTCCATACGAAGGTAATGATGCGTGTTTGCTCCACTTTTTAATCGCTTTGTGAAGTGCTTTTTGTTGCTATGCGCTTTAAAGTATACAATTATGTGTGGAATGGAATAAAAAATATTTTTGTATGTTTTTAAATATTTTTATATTTTCACGCATTTCCCAGGGTAGCCAGGTAAATAAATAATAGGTAATATAAATAATAAAACATATAATAAATATCTTCACGCATTTCCCAGTACAGGGGTAGGCAGAGGCCTTTCGACCCACCTTCCACCAAAGGCATTTTTGGGACAACGTGACAAGTGGTTAGCCCATCGTCGACTTTTTCCCCAAGCCAACGACATAAAACTTACATTAGTTAAAAAACCATTGGTATGTGCATGCCATCTGGGGGTCGAATTCCGGTATCTTGACTCGGTTACCGATCACACAACCACTCGGCTGTCGTGACTAGAAAATCTCATTATAAGTCTATGAATAAATTATGTCAAAAATGTTTCCTCTGTCATTGCGATTACATCAGCGGCTTCTTCCGCCGTCTTGTCCCGATTCAAATTCGTGACGTAATTAGAAGCCGGTTTTTGCGTAGCGATAATGGTGTCATTCCTGATAAAGACTCGTCGCGAAGGTATTTAAGGGATTTTCTAGGCCTACGAGACTGAAATGTGAAGATTATGTTTTAGACACTGATGAAAATGTTTCATGCAGACTTATCTACCAGATTATATTTATCCTTCATAAAGCCTTAGATACTTGAATTAAAAACAAAAAATAATTTAAACGTAGTTGTGTTGTGTATATCTAAGAATATATATGCCTTTCTACCTAACATTTCCGTAAGAGGAGACTAAGGAAATAGAGGCATTTTCAACCCACCTTTCACCGAGAACATTTTTTTGGGGACAACGTCTCAAGTGGTGAGCCTGTCGCCGCCTTTATGTCCAAGACAATTAATATAAATACAAAAGTTTTCGTACATTCGTTTTGAAAAAATAACTCATCAGTGTGAGCCAACTACCTGGGAATCCATTTCGGTTCTTTTGACTCGAATTCCTATCATCCAAGCACATGGCTATCGTGACTTTTATAATATAAATTGAAACTGGTGACAGAGAAGCAAAGTCTAAGGTTAAAAGTATCTGATATTTCGCCAATCCGTTTGCCAAGCATGGCGATTATGCCAAATCCACTCATATGTCTTGCAGTGGACTTTAACAGGCCATTAAGTATGTATGTATGTATGTATGCATGTAAATGTCTAATAATACATCTATCGTACAGAGAACACTCTAAAGGTGTTTGACACTTTCTCTCACACTCTTACCTATTTCTACAATCAAATAGCAATTTAACAACAGTTGTGTTAGAGAACGGAAATGCCCAGGTAGTCATGAGCCTTGATACCTTCATAAACCGTTACGCCTTTCCCAATACTGGAATAGACAGTGGTCTAGACAATTAAGTCCTTTCAATCCACCTTTCAGAACGTAGATTTTCTTGGGACAACGCCACAGACAATATAAATCGTACAAGTTAAAAAAAACATTGAAACGAACCTACCACCTGGGGATCGCACTCGAGTCTCCCGATCACCTCACCGCTCGGCTATCGTGACTTATTAATATAAACCTAATTATTGCTATTACCACCGAAGCGTCTCTTTAAATTCAAGACTTTTCACGTTAATATTGCTTTAGTTTTCTGACATTAAAATTAAATGTCGGAACTTTAAAATAATTCTCAAGTCTGGGGAGAAGTTATAAGAATTTAATGGGATACATCAATTCAGGCCCCGAGGCTCAAAATTTCTTAGCAAACCAACAAGAAAAATTTTTACGCCATTCAAATACTGGGTTAGACATAGTCCCACACAATTAACTCGTTTCGACCCACCTTTCACCGAAGAAATTTTTTTGGGGACAACGTGACAGGTGGTGAGCCTGTCGTCGTCTTTTGTCCATGTCCAAAATCAATATAAATAAACTGTGGTGTTATTCGACATTAAAATTGGCACCACTGTTCTTTCTCAATTTGAAATAACGTGACAGGTGGTAACATGTCGTGGATAAGGTGAGCCTGTCGTCTTCTTAATTTCCAAACCAACGATAAAAATCATATACTAGTTCCAAAAATATTCATTAGTATGAAATGATATAAAATCCTTGTCTATATGTATAAGCTATATGTGTTCTCCAGATTCGAATTCGAAAATTTATTCCGTGGATTTTAAAAGGAGTAAACCATATTGTTGTGACACAGTAAGAACTGTTGTGTTCTAGCTTAAAATTGATTATAAAAAAATATGTCCATGCAATTCCCAATACAGGTGTAGACATAGTGCTTATTATGTATTATTATTATTACAAGACCTCGGTGTGTTGTAAGACTGGACATTAAAAAAAGAACATTACAGATACCAGATAGCATCGCCACGGATCGACGAAGGACGCGGGTTCGAATTCCGCCCGTGTCAGTTGAAATTTTAATTTTTTTTCTCTTTTAATTAATAACATAAAAGTTCAGCATAAATATGCTTTAAAAATCAATAAAATTGCATAACAAAAATTACAGATACGTTTTCACCTCCAAGGACTAAGGTGGAATGCCTCATAACCCATAATTATTTAATTTTGTTGTCTCGAAAATATCTTCGGTGGAAGGTGGGTCGAAGGGTCTTATTGTCTAGACTAGACCTCTGTCTACGCCTGTATTAGGAATTGAGTGAAGGTATTTATTTTATATTTTATGTATAGGTGTTTTGTGCTGCTGATTTTGGCAATTTTTTTTTATTTTACTATTTTTCTTAAATAGTAAATAATTAATTCATTCATTCTAAGGCGTAAGGCATTAATTCTAAGGCGGCGACGGGCTCACCACCTGTCACGTTGTCCCAAAAATATCTTCGGTGGAAGGTGGGTCGAAGGGTCTTATTGTCTAGACTAGACCTCTGTCTACGCCTGTATTAGGAATTGCGTGAAGATATTTATATTTATATATATATTTTTTTTCTTATTAGTAAATAATTCTAATTTAGTAAATAATTCTTAAATACTTGTTAATATAGTACAAAAATTATATTTTCAATTTAGATATGAGTCGAAATTTTTATATAACGGATACAAGGTGACCTACACGTATTTCTTCAAAGCACCAACTCAATTATGTATCGTCTGGGAGTCCTAATAAAACTGACAGTATACCGTAATTCGATCAAAAGAACAGCTGAGGGTCGCAATTAAGTAGGCTTTGAGGCGTAATAATTTATTTATAAAGTTCATAAAATGTTCTCAAATTATAATTCTAAGTGAAATAATTTTGTGTTGTTAAATGAATGAAAGACTTAGCCGACCCTATAGCTTAGTTGTCAACCTTCGAAACTAAGGATTACGAGTTCAAATCCCGCTAGAGTTAAACATTTGTGCGATGAATGTGAATGTTTGTACTTGAGTCATGGATGTGACACTTGACACTAGGCGATCAATTCTCTCTGACTAATTTCGAACCTGCAACCCTTAGCTTACTAAGCCTATACCTCCAATTCGGCTATGCGGTCGACCTAATTTTGTCTTAATAATTACACTAATAATTTTAGCATATTTTTAAAATCAATATATTTCATATGCATATTAGAGATTCCAGATACGCCTTTCCCAATACAGGGAGAGACTGAGAGCTAGACAATTAAGTCCTTTCGACCCACCTTCCACCGAAGACATTTTTTTGGGACAACGTGACAGGTGGTAGCCCGTCGCCGACCGCATGGCCACCATATTTTTATTTCTCTTTTTAGTTTCATCGAACTGTAAGTTCTGGACTCTCCCTCATAATGATTGATAAGTGGATTAGCGATGGCGGTATCAGATTCCTCGTACTTTGACCCTGCTGCCCGTATTCGATCAGCCGAAACTTGTTCCGGTATTTTTCGAGACATTTACCCTGTCCTTTAGTTTTTAGTCGCTTCTTACGACACTCCCCAAGCTACCGCAACAACACTTTTTCGGTATAACTACATAACTATGCAATTGAGTAATGGCATAAGAATACCTAATACTAATCTTTCATACGCCGAAAAAATGTTTTTAAATTACTCTGTACCATTCCCACAAAGCATGCTTGATGAAGATATATTTTGTCAAATAATTTCCGAGAATACATCACGAGTTTCATAGCAATTTATCAAAAGAAAACGATGAGAATGGAAAAGAATGTTTGAAAGTTAGCAAATTAGGCGAAGTACCTATTGATGCCAAACGTGGAAAGATAAGTAGGTTTTACAGCTACGTTGAAAATTAATAAATGTGCCTATTCACCGAGTTCCACGTATTTGTAAATAAGCAGACGAAGGCCAATGTAAATAAAAATATGGTGAAATTATATGTGTAATTTTATTTACACAAAATTACGCCGACCTAATCTCCTTTCGTAGAAATGTTTGGAGCAGGTCTATGTTCTGCAATGGACTTTCATAGGCTGTAAAAGAGAAGAAGATGAAGATAGCCTAGTTAGAAGTGGTCCTGCCTTCGAAGTCAGTCAGGCATGATTCTTTCATGCATGACTCACTGTTTGCCTCTAGCGGGAATCGAACCCGAAATTTTTTCGAAGCCACAACGCTAACAACTATGCTATCTGATCGTGATTATGCTATGAAGGAAAATATCATAAGATTAGGTGTAGATGAAAGAAATCTCATTAAAAACCATAACGGCCCCGCTTCGTACAATTTCTCATAAATATAGAAAATCTCAGCCTATTAGTGGGACGTATTGAGGCTGGTATTGTATCCGATAATAAATAACCTCTCTTTGTGCTCGAATGAACAGTTAATATAACTCTATGTACGGTTGAATAGCTTTTACAATATATTATTTTCATTTCGTACGTATTTCTCTTTGTATATTGCGAATCTGTTGCTTTTTTTAGTGATAGTAAATAAAGAGGGGCCCTTTTGTAGGATCTTCACAAGTTTCCTGGTTGTTACCTTAATAAAATAAAGTTAGTTGTTGAAGGACATTGTTACAGTTTGTACCCATCCATTTTCTATAAAGTTTTTGTTTTATAGGTTGTTTATATTGAATATTTTATTATATGGCAGGTTCGAAAGATAACCTTATCACTAAAATTGACAAGGGCCGACTTGGATGGTTTGGGCACGCTATGTGAATGAGTGAATACAGAATGGTGAAGAAAAATACAGTGCGAAAGTTACGTTAAAAGATGTCGAGGTAGGCCGAGGCTAACTTTCGAAGAACATATGAGCAAATTGCTCGGAGAGGGGAGGCTCAAGAATACTTGAATACCTAGTGGTGTGCGTGGAAGAATAAAATAATTATTTAAAAGAAAAAAAGAGGCATGTAGACATCGTGACACTTCCCTCGTCGATCTATCTCTATCTCTCTCTCTCTCTCTCTCTCTCTCTCCCTCTCTCTGGCTACACCGTCAGGGACTATGCGTGAAGATAAGTTAGGATGCAAGTATATTAACATGATGGAATACTAACCAATCGTTAATAGTTTTACCGAGACATTTACTAGGTTCTTCTTATATAAATATTTATGTATATAAATATATAAACAAAAATACATATCAATAACAATACAAGAACAACATCACATACATCGATCTGATCACAAAATAAGCTAATAAATGAAGATAACACAAACAACCAGACCCGGAAAATGTAGAAAATGTGTTTTCTACATTACTCAACCGGGAACCGAACCCAGAACCTCTGAGATGGCGACACCATGAAAACCGGTGCGTACGCCACTCGTCCATGGAGGTCGTCAAATATATATGTATGTAAGTATATTACACCGAAGACTTGGATATTCAGACTATAAGCTCACCTTTCACTTTGTCTTAAATAGTCTACGCTGGAAGGTGATTCGAAAAGACTTAATAGACCTCTGTTTATCCCATTATTGGAAATATGTGTGAACATAGAAACAACCATTTCATATAGTTATGTTCTGTAAAAGAGTCACTTTTCAGGCACATAACGCAAACTATTGGAACACATCCAAACATCTACGTTATCAGTAAACCTTTCACGTTTCTGTTCAATAGCTGAGATAAATTCCCTGGAATGGTTTTGCTACAACATTCTGTAAGTTGTTCAGCTTGTTAAAACTGTCGTACTATTCATTCTCATCTCTGATGAGAGACTAGCTTCCGACCCACACTTTGTCCGAGTGACATTTGTTTTACGCGAAGTTAAATATGCAATTGTCACACATGACGACCTCCGTGGATGAGTGGCGTAAACACCGGTTTTCAAGGTGTCGCCATCTCGAGGTCTCGGCTTCGATTCCCGGACGGGTCAGTGTAGAATAACCACTTTTTCCTACGTTTTCTCGGGTCTGGGTGTTTGTGGTGCCTTCGTTGTTTCCGACACCCATACCTCAAGTGCTTTAGTATCTCATATTTGGATCAGAAAAATGTATGTGATTTTGTTCCTATCTGTACATGTATTTCTTTATTATTAAAAAAATGCATACTTAACGGCCTGTAGAAAAAAATCTTTCTCCATTCCCAACACCAAAGACCGTCCAGGCAATTTAGTCCTTTCGAACCACCATTCACTAAAGGCTTTTGGGACAAGGTTCTGTACCTGTCGTGTTCCTAGTGTACAAGCCATAAGTTTTAAAATCTCATTAGTACGCCTATATTATACGCCTGGGGTTCGCACTCCGGTATTTCGATTCGAATTCCGATCACCCAACCACTCGGCTATCGTGATTACTTCTGTAGTTATTATAGTAGGATAACAACATTTTTACTGAAATTTAGTCAACACATCCCTAACTGTGTGGTTAAGGCGTAATAAAATACGAACCCTTTTTTCCCCCGTGAGTGTCGTAAGAGGCAACTAAGACTTACGATAACGGGCGGCTTGAATTAAAAATACAACTGTTACAAAAATTCCACATTTATTTTCTTTATAATTTAGCAGTGGTCGTTATAACCTAGTGGTAGGGTGGTAGGAATTCGTGTAAAGAGAGTTCGATCTGCCGGTGGCAGGCTCGTACCGTTTTTCAAAAACTTATATACGGATTATATGTTTGCATTAGACATTGAGATGGCGACGGGCTCACCACCCGTCACGTTGTCCCGAAAACATCTTCGATGGAAATTGGGACGAAACGACTTAATTGTCTAGACAACAATAGACAGAGTGTCTACCCCTGTATTGGGAATGTTAAACCATCACCATCCCTCTGAAACAGACTCCATCTTTTTCAGAGTGATGGAGTCTTTTTCAATTTATTCGTAGTCATTTCAGAGTCAGTTCAATTTATTCAGTTCATTTTATGCATAGTCTTTATTAAAGCCACGATAGCCGAGTGGTTGGGTGGTCGGAATTTCGAGTCGAGAGACCACCAGGTGGGTTCGATCCCCAGGTGGCAGGCTCGTACCAATGGGTTTTTCAAAAAAAACTTATGTACGAATTATATCTTTTGCTTGGACATAATGGCTGCGACGGGCTCACCACCTGTCACGTTGTCCCGAAAATATCTTCGGTGGAAGGTGGGTCGCAGGGACTTAATTGTCTCGACTAGACCTATTTCTACCCCTGTATTGGGAATTGCGTCAAGATATTTATATTTATTTATTTTTATTTTATTAAAGCCTGTTGTCTGCCCCAGTATTGGGAATGGCCTGAAGATAATCTTTTTATAGTCTTTGTATATGGTTATTTTCTTGGTTATTGCAATAAATTTATGTTTTATTCAGATGAGTATCATTTAACAAACTGACGTCTTATTTGTATAAATCAAAAATTATGAGAAACGGTAAAGTTTCATACATTTACTTTTCCACTCCTCGGCCTCTTTCCTCTTGATAAATCACCACTGTACTCGAATAATGTACCGCGAAATGTTTAACGAGGGCTATTTTTATCATGCATAATATTTTCGTGAGATTTATTGCGCTAAGTTTTTCATGAAGTGTTGTGTTACGGCCGAAAATACGTAGAAATTGTAAAAAGTAACTTCGTTCTAACTGCGCGTAAATTTTATTTGTAAAAAGAAAGCGATAAAAAGAAGAAAAATGAAAAGAAACTCGGATTAATGTCGTTTTAACTTTTGTATTTTTACAGATTCTGTAAAAATACAAAAGTTAAAACTGTATTTTAACTTTTGTATTGAAACAGTTGTAGAATAATAATTCAAAATAGATTAATTAAAAAGAAATGCACTTGAAGAGAAAATACATTTTATACATACATACTTAACTGCCTGAAAATGTTCACTGTAGTACATAGGCCTCTTATTTGGTTGGAGATTTGGGGATCGCAGTATCAGACACCTAACATTGTATATGCTGCTGTGCGTCACTCATTTGCTTTATAAGTGAATATAATATATTCTTGTATTTCTTGTAGTCAGTCACGATAGCCGAGTGGTGTGGTGATAGGGATTCAAGGAGACCCAGGTGGTGGTAGGTTCGTGCCAATAGGATTTTTCAAAACTTATGAACGATGTACATCGTTGGCTTTGACATAAAGACGGCGACAGACTCACCACCTGACACGTTGTCCCATTAAATGTTTTCGGTGAAAGAGGTGTCGAAAGGAATTGTCTAGATCTCTGTCTACCCCAGTATTGAGAATGGCATGAAGTATTTTAAATATTTTTCGAAATGATTATACCGCGATACCATTGCCATTTATGAAGTTCATCCTTCAGTCGCCTTCTACGACACCCACTGGAAAAGAAGGGGTGATATTCTTATAACGATACCACATGGATATATTGTTCACAGCATATCAAAGATTCATCTCTGAATACAGGCTTGCCCCAAATATTGACACAAAGGATGTTCCCGGATGTAGAATCCACTGACTCCGAGCAATCCGACACGATGATTGTTACTCTTACAGGCAAAACCTACAATAAATTAGCTTCTAAATTACAATAACATGAAGCCTACAATTTATAAAAAAAATTGTGTAATTTGGCCTAAATTTTATGAGAAGTATTGATACTTGTGTAAGTCTGAAAAACTTCTGCCCTTAGAGCTTTCTTGGCAAACGCTGCCTACACCGTTGGAGTAACAACGAGTACACCTTTGGAGTAACAACGAGTAACTTTGTCTTTCTTATCAATAAACCATAGGGGAGGAAGTATGTATTGTAGTAACAGAGGAAACTGAAGTTTCAGTCTTATTTTTCACTAGCAGCTTCCTGCGACTTTGTCCTCATAAATTTATTTACGCAATCTATGTATTTTTATTCCGTTTCTTTTTATATAGACACATATTATTATTTAAGAGTATATCGATAATAATTATAATCGCTAAAGATTAATGTCATTAACAATTTGAGTCACCTTTGTCTATTGTATTTCAAGGTATGACAGAACAGCTTTAGGTGGCCTCGCCCTAACTTTATCGTGAGGTACGTATGCGGAGCACCCTGCCCTCCCTTTCTTCCCGTGGATTTCGTAAGAGTTTTTGGTTTACTTACTTACTCACTCAAAGGCCGAAGATAGGCAGTAGCATCTGAGGTGCGAGGGGTCTGGTACCAAATCCTCCCCATGGGAGAGGCCTATATCCTGCAGTGGCCTTTAACAGGCCACTGCAGGATATAGTGTGTATGTATGAATTTAGAACAGACATCTCCCTCTCCTACGCAGTCACGCTGCACCACTTTATTCCGACTTCTCCGAGGCAAAAGATAGACATGACTGCACACATAGCGCTTATAAAATCATTGTTTCTTAAAACTTTAATCACTTTATGTAAAATGAAGATATTGTTATACTTTTTTAGATCATGATTATTTGTCTTTCATATAAAACTTAGGAAACTTAAAATAAAAATAAAATAAATATCTTCACGCAACTGCCAATACAGGGGTAGACTGAGGTCTAGTCTAGATAATTAAGTCCCTTCGACCCACCTTCCACCGAAGATATTTTCGGGACATCTTGACAGGTGGTGAGCCCGTCGCCGTGTTTATGTCCAAGCCAACGATATAATTCATACATAATTTTTTGAAAAACCCATTGGTACGAGCCTGCCACCTGGGGATCGTACTCGGATCCCTTGACTCGAAATTCCGACCACCAAACCACTCAGCTATCGTGACTTTCAGGAAACTTAATTTAAAGTTATGCAGTAGTTTTTCCATGATGCGCGTACAACTACAGACCTCTATTAATTTATTTATGTAGATTGTTCTATTGTTTCAGGTAAACATAATCATTGACCATAGATTAATGCAGGTATTATAGAGGCGTTAAATTTTCATCTAATAAATGTAAATTTTTAAGATATAATACCGCGTACAATGTTTGAAATACATCTATACTATTTATTAACACACGTGTACTCTTTTATAATTTTCTATTTGATTGCTTACTGTTTATGATTGTGAGTTTGTTTTTATATAACTCTACATACTGTATACAAAAAATAATATCATGAAACGTTGCGACGTAGAGAAAAATAAAAGTTGAAATATTTTTTATCTGTCGCTTCGATTCTGTCTAAATAAAGATATCTAGGAACGGTAACAAAGAGTTATTCAAATAAATAAAAAGAAATACAATATGGCTTAACGTAACTCCGTGACGTTAAGCTGTATTATTATAATACCAGAGATAAATAGTGAATACAAAAGATATAGTTACATATAAAACCAGCTTTGTAATATTGTTTATTGAAATATCTACGAGAAGTTATGACTTTCTGGTCTATTTTAATCATATTTACATATTCTGGATCATTTTTTAATGCCAAAAATGCTATTATTACGAATTGTTTTTAATAATATCTTTTGTGTCTACATATTGTTTTACAAACCAATTTAGTTCAGATTTTCATTAAAAAATTTTTTTCACGTCATCTCCAATACTGGAGTAGGCAGAGTTATTTCGTGCTACGTTTCACGAAGATATTTTTGGGATACCGTCACAGGTGGTGAGCCTGTCGTCGTTATTATGCCCAAGCCAACGATATTAATCGTACATAAGTTTTGATAAAACCATTGGTACAAGCCCAGAGATCCAACTCGTGTCTCTTATCAAATTCCGGTACCCTCAGCTATTGCGACGTTGTTTTGTTTTAATTAATATTTAATAAAAATGAGTGATAGCGCTGTCAGTTTCCCATCGCGAAACTCGAAAAGTCGACTATGGAGTGACTTGTAATTTTGACATAGTGTTTATATGTACACTATATGTCGAGATTTTTTTTATAGAAAAGGGAGGCCGTTTGCCCCCCTTTTCTATAAAAAAAAGGCAGTGAGCAGGTGGCTCACGTGATGGTAAGTGACTACAGCCGCCCATGAACACCCGTAATACCAGAGGCATAGCAGATGCGTTGCCTTAGAGGCCCCCCCCCAGAATCAGGGGCGGGAGGGGGGGGGGGTTATCCTCCGGTTTCCTGCACTCACCACTTCTACTTCACGCCGGTATTCTGTGAGGTCGTGGTACTTCCCCGGTCGAGCCGGCCCATTCATGCAACAACAAAAGCTGATGCGTGGCTCTACCACTGTTCAAGATTCATTGAAGATATGTTGAGGGATATTCTCAATACAAGGTTGTCAAAAAGAGAGATGTACGAAGAAGTAGATTTATTTTTCTAGCGAAAAACTTGTCAGCGATTGAAACAGCAGGCAAAAGCTAATTTACAAACTAAAATTTTAATATGAATTTCTTTAGGATCTTTTTACTTATTGCTTTTATACTCTTTCGTTTACTTACTCGAAGGCCTGGAAGAGTATACATTAGGACATGGACCTTATAGTTTAGGTTGCGTATTATGAAACGTAAAATTGCAGGTTCGGAACATCGTAAACCATCTCCAGGCTTTGTAGTTTAGTTTGAGTAGTTAAAAGGAATACTAGTAATGTGATTGGTATTGCTAGTATTCTTTATAAAAAAAGAATAATAACAAACAAAAGACCTCTTTATATATCAATTAAATTTAAATCTAACGGTTCAAAACTTTTAATAAACATGTTAAAAGTTTTTCAAATCAAATTTGTCAAGTAAATATTTGATTATAATAACAGATCTAAGAACTCCTGTTGGATTAACACTAATGAAGTTAAGTGACTATAGTGGAAACATACCCGCGCAATTGAAGCAGTTCGATATCCAAGTTTGTCTGCAACTTTGAAATTGCATTTAGTATTGACGTTACGGTTATCGAATTCCATTGGGTCTGGTGTTGGAAGATTAGGTCTATTTGATCGCTTCGTTTGTAAGATTTGTTTTAAAACATTTATAATAAAATAAAATAAATATCCGCAATTCCCTATATATATAGGGGTAGACTGAGGTGTAGGCTAGACAATTAAGTCCCCTCGACCCACCTTCCACGGAAGATATTTTCTAGATATTTTCTAAGAATACGAAACGAAAGGACAAAATTGTCTTGACCTCTATCTATCCCGGTTCTGGGAAAATGCATGAAGTTTAAAAAAAAAAACAACCAAACAAGTATCGGCAACAGAACTTAAATTACCCATTGGCGTACAAAAGGCTAAAGGATATTGCTATTTGTGAGACTGGTATTGTAATTCCACTACATTGTCGATCATCAATTAAAGGACGTACACTGAATCTTGATTTCGGCGTGCAAAAATAGGCTTAATTTCACTAGCACTAAGGGTAATAGTTCCTCGTTTCTATGTTGCTGGTGTATTGTTGCACAGAGATATGTCCTAAGGACCATGAAAGCGTAATAGCCTTTGTAATTGCTTCTTGACAGCGGTATCCGTTCTAAGTAATACGTAGGTACAGTTAAAATTAAAAGGCCATACAAAGAAACAAATACTTACTTATTTATCTTCACGCAAAATCCTTGATGGGGTAGCCAGAGATAACAGATCGCCAAGTGTCTCGGCCTACCTCAACACTTTTTAAAATTAACTTTGGCGCTATATTTCTTCACCATTCGATCCTCATTCATTTGCTCAACGTGCCCAAACCATTCAAACACGTGCTTATCAATTTTAGCGATAAGAATATATTTAAAACCTATAACCATATTGTAACGCCACACATATTACGAAGAGATTGCATCTCCACTGCATTCAACTTGATGCTTCTTCTGGCAGACCCAGGTTTTGCTACTATATAAAACATATACTTTATGAATAAAAAAGTATAGCAAAATGTGTAAGGGCAAAACACGGAAGCTATTGGATCAAGTCGACTTTTATTATCTTTTTTTTCGATTTCTCTCCCCTCGGGGCCCCACCTCAGCTGCATCTGCGATGCGACCTCCGCCAGAGTCGCTGTGGATAGGTGGCCTGGCGGAAAGTAATAGCAAAACTACTCTTCCACCGTGATTCCACTCGGCTGAGGAGGGCTTGGAGAGCGGTGCTGAGGCAACAACGCAAACACTCCCTCCACAGCCCACCAACATGCATCCGAAGAGGGCTGACCAAACCCTCTTGGATCTCACGGCATCTCGGACCGGCCATGACTCGGCTAAGTTAGGCCGGCCAAGTGGGTTCTCACCGTGGGTGTCCAAGCCATGGTTAAGAAGCCCCATACTAGGACAAGGCGGGAACTCGTCCGGGGGCAGTTTTAGTGCCTAAGTCAACAATACAAATCGATAATAAGTTTCGAAAAAAAACTCATTGTTCTCGTACCAATAAGTATTTTGAAGATAGAACTCAGGTCTCCTGATTCGAATACCAATTACCTAAACACTCGACTAACCCGTGTAGTAACAGCGTAAGAATATTGCGTAAGAATATTACTTCCTTTCTTCCCTTGGTTGTCGTAAGAGACGACTAAGGGAATCCTTGAATATCGGTTTGGCTACAAATAGATGGCGGGATAACCGTCTCAAAAATATCAGATCAAAACAATAAGATTGAAGATGTGCAAGCAGCGGCCGAGGTGCGAGTGGTCTGGTACTGCGATCGGCAATCCGCTTGCCAAGCGTGGCGATTATGGCAAATCCACCCTATGGGAGGCCCTATGTCCTGCAGCGAACTTTAACAGGCCGTTATGTATGTAAGTATGTTATTTAAACACTCGACTATCGTGGGTAGTTAGGTAGGGTAGTGGATAGTAGTGGGCTTTATAATATTTCACATACTCCATAAATATTTTCTATTGATAAATGCATATATACATAAAAGTATGTTAGTAATCTCTATGGAGATAGCGCTGTAAGGTGCTTAAGTCGCATTAGAGCTGGCATTCAACGTGTGTGTCTGTGTGGAAATGAATGGCATTGTCCACTCTATATCTTCCTTATTCAGTCTTACTATTTTGAGATACTACAAAATATCAATGAACTATTTATTTATTTTCTTTCGCTGTTGTGTACCAATAAAATAAAATAAGCAATAAAATAAATTTGCCGTATATGACTCTAACATATCTTTAAGTATACTGTTCAATTATGCAATTTTTTTATGGATTTTAAAGCATATAAGTTATGCTGAACTTTTTGTGTGTTGAGCCATCGTGTCCTACCCGTATCAGTTGAAATTGCTACGGTACAGCAAAGGTCGCGGGTTCAAATCTTGCCCGTGTCAGACGAAATTTAAAAATATCTTTTCAATTTAATAACAAGAAGTTCAGCATTATGCTTTTTTCTCTTTAGTATAAAATTAATTTTCATTTATTTATTTATAAAAAGTATTCTGGCTACTAGTATTCCTGTTAATTACTCAAACTAAGCTACAAAAGTTGTGTCTGGGTTGGTTCACATCAATAATTGAACGCCGGGCCCGAACTTGCGACGTAATATTTCGCAGTCCGCACCCTAAACCTTTAGGCTATTGACGTTTAATGACTCGTCGTAATCGTCTTGTAATGACGCGTATCTTCACGCTTTTTCCAAATACTGGTGTAGACACAAGTCTAGAATTAAGTGATTTCGACCTACCTATCTTCGAAGATATTTTTTTCACAACGTGACAGTGGTGAGCCTGTCTCGGTCTTCATGTAAATCGTACATAAGTACACCAACTACAGTTGTAGTATCTGTCAAGATGTATTGCCTCCAAGCCTAAATTAAATGGAGCTATCTTAATTAGAATCCAAATTAGTTAAGGCGCTGCTAAGGCCGTCATCTGGATACGATCATCTGTTGCCATATTGTATTGTTTTCTAAGTAACGTAAGTGTTCCAATTTTCGCGCAATCTGGTGACGAAATGTGCCTAAAAACATTATAACAATCGTGCCTAGAATAAGATTGTGCGTAAAGGAATTTTATCTGATCGTGTTAGAAAATATCTTGACGCAATTCCCAATACAGGGGTAGACAAATGTCTAGTCTAGACAATTAAGTCTCTTCGACCCACTTTCCACCGAAGACATTGAAAAATAAAAATATCAGCAGGATTTAAATGTTTTAAAATTCAATAACAAGTTGCATCATAAGTTGTAAAAAAAATGAAACGTCAACGCCTACGAAAAAGAAAAATGGAATAAAAGCTAATAAATTTCATATATCTCTTTCTCATCGGATGTTGGCAACATCTTCCAGAGAATGTATCAACTTCATAGCCCATAGCGTTACAAGTAATAGATATGGGAAAGACAAAAAAAGAGGATACGTATGGAGTTTCTCTCGTCTGTTTCTTCTTTGATAGAGGAACCTGATTCCGAAATGGTGAAGGATAAATATCTATCTATATAAATATATAGAATAATATCTCTTGCTCTATAATCTATAACAATCTCTGGCTGTAATAATAATATTTTAAATGTAATTATAAATGACTGCCAAAGCCTAACCTTGTTACGAATTGTTTTGTTTACGATTTTCAACCGACGTTTTAACAGTATTGCTATCGAGCTGCCAAAATTTAACTTCTCTAACCAAGTTATGTTAATATTCAAAAGTTTAGAACAGGGCGATACTCGTGTTCCCTGATGTAAAATTTGGTCATACGTAGCACAGACAGGACGGAATTAATATAAACCTAAATAATAGTAATATAGTTATTGTATACACGTATTCTAAATCAGTAGATTTTATAAATTTGGCTTTTACTTTGATAGTAATTTTTTTTATTAATTTTCAATGCTAATAGTCACGATAGACGTGTGTTTGGGTGATCGGAATTTAAATCAAGAGACCCGAGTTCGATCTCCAGGCGGTAGGCTTGTACCATTTTTTTTTTCAAAACTTATGTATGATTTACATAATTTGCTTGAACAATATAGACATTAAAGACACGTCGCGTTGTTCCAAAGAATGTTTACGGTAAAAGCTGGGTTGAAAGAACTTCATTGTCTAGACCTCTACCTACCCTAAAGTCGAGTGTTGATTATTGTTGAGGCCGAGACCATTAAATTAATTAATTAAATTAAATATAACTTTATTGTACACCAAACATAAAAATCACAGAAAGAAAACAAAGATAGACAACAGTACAATGGGTGGCCTTATCACTAAAAGTGATCTCTTCCAGGCAACCTTTGGATGGACAGGAATTATAGTATAATAAGACGGTGGTGTACATATAAATAGATAGAAACAAAACAAGTAATATTATATATACAAAAACTACATATACTCACATATTATATTAACCTGAATTCAAAAATAGAGATAGATATATAATTATAAGTATGGATATTTACACAAGATTATAAGACAATTTAATTTAACCATGCGAGCAAATTGCCTGGTCAAGGGTTCTCGGATACCTGGACGTATATGAAGAAAATAATGATCTGTACTGTCTGCCTACACCGTCAGGGATTATGCGTGTAGATAAGTAAGTTGTTGATAGTTTCGTAGTCTTATCATAAAACCTTTACGCTTTAAGCGCATCAATTTATTAAAATCCTATTTAAGTCTCACTCGGGCTGTGTTGGTTGCGATGTAAGGGTACATGTAATGATAACACAGGGAAAGCTTTGGAAATACCACTGGCTAACGGAATTTGGTGAGATAACTAATGTGGTAAGGTGAGTGTTTCAGATTCAAGGTACCTGGTACTACGTCACCAATCAATCTGCCAAGGGTGGTGATTCTGGCATTCCCATCCCTGCAGGAGGTGTCTATATCCTGCAAAGGATTTTTACAATTACGCGTATGTGTATTTGTTTATATTATTATTATTATTAATGTAATTAACTGGTCTTTCTAAAATAATCACTTCATATGGTTTGTTTTTAATCACCAAAGGGTTTACTTAACTAAAAGCACTCAGATGTCTAGGTTTTTCCCTGAAGTTCAATCAACTAGTATATAAAAGCTGTGATCAAAGTCTTTTGGTTCGCCCACTAGAAATATACGACAAAAAATGTTACAGTATCTCTACTGTAATATTTTTTGTACAGTATCTCGACTGTATAGCATTCAAGTTTATTTTTGTTGAAAGTTCTTTTAGTTTTAATCTCATCTTTTTCATCGAACTTATAACTTCCAGTAATTACAACTTACTCGATATAAATTGTGTATTAGGCGGTATTAACCGTGTGGTAAGAGTGGTAGTTCTTTTCTTCCCGTGTTTTTCGTAGGAGGAGATTTAAGTACCGCATTGGTGATCGATAAATGGCAGAGGGTGGTACAGGAAAATAATTATAATTATTCACTTTATTTATCATCTAACTGGATATTTCACATTAACTCCAAGTTTAGTCATTAATTATATCATGCAAAAATTTTAACACAAATCATGAAAATTTATTATATTTTAGTTAACTTAAATTCTAGTTATAAAATAGTACATACATATACATATGCATACATAAGATTGCTCTTATCGTCACACACATTGATCTTATCCCAAAGTAAATGCTTAAGCACTTGTGGTATGGATTCAGAAACAATGAGGGTACAAACACCCAGTCCAAGGGAAATTTGTGAAATACTTATTAGGTTAAGGGGAAACTTAAATTACATAATAAATAAATATCTTCACGCCATTCACAATACAGAGGTAGACAGAGGTCTTGTCTAGACAATTAAGTCCCTTCGACTCACCGTCCACCGAAGATATTTTGGGACAACGTGACAGGTGATGAGCACCTCGCCGCCTTTTATATCCAAGCCTAGATTAAATTAAATTATAAATTACAAAGTTCGTTTAAATTATAATGCACAAAAAATACAATATTATTGTATATTGAATTTTCAATGCAACGCAAAAATGTGTTAACATTTTTAATCCTTGTAGTTCACGAATTCTTTAACGGTAGAGAAATTTCGTTCTAAGATCCATGCTGAGAATACATAAATAACTTATTGTTACTTCTGTAATAAAATTCTTGTAAATTTTTCGAACGGTAGTTCCTTAATTTTGTGTATTATATAGTTTTTGATTCTTCCAATAATAATTATTTTAATACGGAGAGCAACATAGTATATCTTTTATTAATAATTTATCTGGAAACCTTGTCGTCTATAGCCTGTATCTTGGTTCTTATTATAAAGATTTTCATCATTAAGCTTTACAAATTATACCATTTACGTTAAATATAATTTATAAAATAATTCCAGAGTACATAAACAATACAAAAGGCGCCAACGACTCAGAAATAAAACAAAATTGAAAAATTAAATAAACTGCAAAAATTGGATGGGATTTAATTTTGTTACGTATAATGATAAGAATCTCAAAATACATCCATACATGTCAGTTAACAATCAAACGATTTGGAAAGAAATGACTGAAATAACGATAAGCGAAAGCGTATTGAATTGGCGGGCGATCGCCCATAAATATTCCGATTTTAAATTAAACAGCAAGTGATACCGCGGGCAATGGCTAGCTAGCTGTCTCTATTAAGAGCAAAACACTTTGTTCTTCAATTAATATTAACTATGTCTTGTTTGGTAACTTTAGCCGTTATTCGAGCAACGCTGTTATTGAACTGCCATCAAATTAGGAATCGCTAACAAAGTTAACCAAATATTCGGTGGCTGCGTAAAGCCGTAGCCGTACGAACTTTCAGATACTTTGGCGCTACGCTTTGTATCGAGACTATCGAAATGCCTTTACAGAAATTTGCCGTCGAAGTTTCGTGGTAATCAAGTTAACGTTTATTAAGTGTGTATATGGAGGGAAGGTTTGCGTGTATTGTTATTGTGCAAGCAGTTAATGTTAGGTTAGGTTTAACAGGTTGTATATTCACGTTAGGTCGTCATTTGTCTGAAAAGAGTAGTTATCTGACAGGTTGGGTGATCGTCACACGACAGGTTGAAGGCGTCTCCTCCGCCTGTGTTTGCTATCCGTACTCGATCGAAGTTTCGCGTTTAATCAAGTTAGCGTTGTGTGTGTGTATCGTTATTGTATAAGCAGTTAATGTAATGTTAGGTTAGGTTAGGTTAGGAACAAGTTATGGGAATCTAAAACCTATTAAACAATAAAGACGACATAACGTGGATACGTTAGGTTGTCACTATATATCGGATGATGTGCTGGAGGAAAAGGGATTTTGGTCGGAGGAGAATGTCACCTCCGCCAATGTGTGCTATCAATTCTCGTACATATGCGTGCAGTCATTTGAACTTCGATAGCGTGATGAAGGATAACGATGTGTTTCCTGAATTGTCCGCGATTAGCGCGTTTTTTATGCGGAGATGTAGATGTCACCGCTACTTTACTTAAAAATTTCTGTATTTCTGTATATTTGTTATGTTATGTTTATTAATATGTTTCGATTTTCGTTGGTAATAGGCCTCTCCTATACGGGAGAGCTTGGCATAATCACCAGGCTTGGTAAGCGTGTTGGCTGCAGCACCAGACAACTGGCACTAATGACGCTGCTACCCGTCATTGGTCTGCTGAATAGCAATTCGAAAAAGAGTTGACTTTAATTTGACAGACCAGAAATAGGCAGCAGTGTCACTGGTGCGAGATATCTGACACTGCTACAGGCATTTCTTGTATGTAGCTTGAGTACGTAGTTGGCATTTTACAGGTTTATATTTACAAACTGTAAAATACAGGTTGTAAAATTATCATGAAAATTTATCTAATGATTTCCTGTATTTACGCCGATACTTTGGGGACTTAAATTTTAATTCAACGGTGTTTATATATAAAACTAAAATTTAAGTACCAACCCACGCTAACTCTGCAAGATCTCGAAACTATGGAGTGAGTACCATACTCAAAACACGGTGAGCCCATTCTGTGTAAATCAGATCAAAAAAATAATAATATGTAAGTTGTCGGTAGCCAAACAGAATTAAAATTGAAGGCCTTAGTTACCTGTGGAATATCTATATAAATAAATATAAATAAATAAATATCTTCACTCAATTCCCAATACAGGGGTAGACAGAGGTCAAGTCTAGACAATTAAGTCCCTTTGACCCACCTTCCACCGAAGATATTTTCGGGACAACGTGACAGGTGGTGAGCCCGTCGCCGCCTTTATGTCCAAGCCAACGATGAAATTCGTACATAAGTTTTTGAAAAACTCATTGGTACTGCCACCTGGGGATCGAACTCGGGTCTGGAATATAAATTTGTTATATTGAAGCTTTTGACTGTTTAATATGGATAAAAAAATAGCGAGCAATTAATTATTATCGTTTTAACTTTCTTAATGTTTTAATAATTAAAGTTATTTCATCATAATCCTTATCATAACAGCCTATCATAATTCCACTGCTGAACATAGGCCTCCCCCAAAGATTGCCACATAGAGCGATCCTGTGCCATGCATCTGTATTTGCATCCATATTTTGTAGTAATACGTAGATAGCAATATAATAAATATTCATTTTATTTTGTTTCAGGTACGAATGCGAGAGTATAAAGACAGTAAGTCCCTGAAAGCTCTTTCGAAAAGATGTTCTCGAGATTTTTGTTATAGGGGTCGTTGGTATTAAAAAAAGAAATTTATTTTATTAAGAGAAAATTAAAATGTGGATTACATTTTAATTTTCTATTAATAAAATAAATTTCTTTTTTTCCTACGATTGGAGAGGACTTGCAAAATGTTGCGGGATTTGATAGATACAGATGGCTGGAAGCGTTCTTTGTAGAAAACTTTGGGAGGGGCCTATGCTCAGCAGTGGACTTTTGATAAAATGTAAAGAAGAAGAAGACAAAATTGCTGACTATATCGAACAGAGTAAATATTTAAAAAATATATGTTTTCCACCGTGTATTACTAATGTGATACACGGTGGAAAACATACATTTTATACCATCTAAGTATTTCTTTTATACATTTACACATTCCTTATAAAAGTGTAGTCAGAAAATATTTCGTCCTTGCGACGTGATGAACTCGTCGGCTGTTAAGGGTCCAAGCTAATGATTTTAGCCCCAGCATCGAACTCGAGTCCACCACTAAAAAACCATTCAGCCATCGTAACTACATTCTACTATTTAACTGTTATTTGTAATATATTATTTATTTATCTACATAGTGATATGTATACGTGTCATCGATTATACAACATCTTATAATCAACAAATAAATATAATATAAATATTCAGTTTAGAAAAAATTTAACCTATACATAATTTAGAAACTAAAACAAAAATCTGAATTAATTTCGTATTCCAGGAAAAGTTCGCGGTTCCTGTGGGAGATATCTCACACAGATATTCCTTTTATTGCTACGGAGCAGGATTGATTTGTTAGCCATATTATTTCAATAGTATCTTAGTCAGGGAAATCTCGGAGAAATTTCGAGGTAATGCTGTAGTCGCTGACACACACTAGTTTAAAATTATTTCAATAAAACATTGTCTTCTAAAGTAATATTTTAAACCGAGGTGGGTGGCTTAAAATAATGTAATCCAATTTTCGCTAGACTCCCTAACTTGCAAGCAAATTTCGTGATAGTTACATTAACTTGCTAATGAAGTTTACTGTGTAACTTCATTGATAACACAAATGTATTCTAACAATATTATTAACACTTCCAGTACTTTATCGATCTCAGTATAATAGTATAGTTCCTTAATAGACTCAGGCGTTACTACGTGGAAATTAATTATAATAGAGAATTTTCTTAATGATCTTAACGCATCGGGTATCGGCTTCCCTTACGGGGTAGCCAGGGTGAAAGACGAACCTATCACCGTCATAGAACTCGTCAAACATAGAATATACTTTCGTTCAAATATATTTAGATAAATAAATATTCACATACCGATATAAGCACCCTTATCTCGAGTACAATTCATATTTATCACTTAGCGAGATTCGAACCCGCAACTTTTGACCTCGAAGTTAATATAGAAAAGGTACCCAAGAAATACATTGAACATCTGCGCCCGCGAAAACAATAGCACTACTTTCCAACCAATCGATGCATAGCGCTACTTGTATACAATGCACCATCACATAGTCACTTTGGTTATTAAGCAATATGATATTTATAATTATGAAAAAGAAGTAAATTCAAGTTTTTCAAAAACTTATGCACGAATTATATCGTTGGCTTGGACATAAAGACGGCGACGGGCTCACCACCTGTCACGTTGTCCCGATAATAATAATCCTTAATTGTCTAGACAAGACATCTGTCTACCCCTGTATTGGGAATTGCGTGATGATATTTATTTATTTATTTATTTATAGTAGTAGTAAGTAGTAGATCTATAAAAATACCTTCTCCGTGAGTTGCGTATAAACAAGATAAATATACCGTTAATGCGCCAGCTCTGCGAAGTTCAATGGAGCGTGAAACTTTACGTTACGGTGTCTAAAGTTTATACATCAAATAGGGTCATAAATCAATTTATATAATACTGGTACCAATATTACGGTATAATCTGTAAATACAGCAATTCCATTGGTCGCGATGGCGTAGTGGTTAGATCCTTGGGTTTAGAAAATTTTAAATTTTAAATTGCTGTCTATAGTGAATTGCCACAGTATAATCTGTAGACGCCCAAACAAAGCAGTCTCATTTACTCTTTTTAACACGCTTTTATTAGCTTCCCCTGTGTGTTTGTATGTTTGTAACCGACTTCTTTGGGCGCGATTTTGACCCACTTTAAACGGCCAGATTTCGTTCAAACTTTTTAGATTTATCGAGGACCGATGACAATACACTAATTTGATAAAAAAACTAAAGAGTAAAAAATAAATAGTAGTTTAAAAAAAAAAACAAACAAAAACACGCTTTTTATAGAAAACCGAACTAAAAAATAGAAAATAAATTTTAATAAGTTTAAATTAAGAATAGCGTTAAAAATTTCAATAAATATAAATTAATTATAGTGTGAATAAAAAAAAATATTGTATTTTGATAAAAGCGTGGGGTGCATGGTGTCAATAGTTATAAATATTTTATTGACGGATATGAGTAGAGTGATTATCATTTTGATAATACCTTAAAAAGCACCCCACGCAAGAAAACGAGACAACTCTCTCAAATTATAAGCATTTTGTGTATTTCATCTCTTTTGTGATGTGATTTAGGTGTTTGGGTCTAGAAGACATCGTTTGAAGATGCTGAGCTGATGATAGACGACACTGCACTCCTTAACGATGAGGAGTTTGGCAATAATATACGAATTGTTGACAGCGCTGGATGATTAGTGACGTATTGGGCGTTTTATTATTTCCACCGACGACTAGAAGATTTACGCATATCGGACTTATTAAAACCACCAGCTTTATCTATTTTAACAACGGCTAGATGCTCTCTAAGTTTGTGACCGCAAAGAATCACGATATTCTCTATGTACTCGTACTTACGTTAGTCTACACTAAAACTAACACTTAATAACTTTCTTATCGGCGTCTATTTCAACCACGTAACTAAGTAGTGCTAACTAGAATATTTCATTTAAATTATTATATTTAATATATAGTAATAAGGTTAGCTAAAGATGTACTTTTTTTTCTGTTTAATAAAACCTTTACATTCTCCGTGTGATCCCGTCAGATTTAGGCTTAAAATTATCGCTATAAATATTTCATTACCGCTAATCATTAGACTAAAATGCAAAATACCTGGCAAACTTCTAAGAACAGCCACATAACAAAAAAATCATAACAGTGAATTGACTGCCTCATATTTTTTTAATTGGCTAAAACAATTACATTTCTCCTAGCATCCAACGCTAGTAATTAGTTTTTTTTAAATATTTATCTACAGCCAGTTACACAATGTACATAATATTTCTATTGTTGATCTCTCTACGAAGTTTATTTTAGTTTCTCGCTTTACAATATTCTGTGAAGTATGAATACAAATATGCCTCGCTCCGTATTTGTACCTTATTCATTGATAACATGACATTCTTCAAGATGTTCGTATGAATTTTATCCATTCAAGTAATGAATAAATAAGTATTTCTTAAAAAGTGTGATCGATTTGAGTACTGTTACATATATAAATTTATTTAATACAAATCGTCAACTGATTTCGTCTGTGCTGAAAAAAAAATTTGTTACTTTTCCTATATATCGACCTACTAATTTAGTTAAATCCGAATGAATACATAAAATTCCCGGCGCGATGCAGTTTATATAGGAATTCTATCCGCGACTGCTCGTATATTTAGCTCACATGATAATTAAAATTGTAGATTTACGTAATGCACAACATTTTACTCTTAGAAGAGTGAATTAGGAATTAAAATGTATATGTTAAATTGACACTTTTGAAGGAGAAACATGTAATATAATATTAAAGCCTTTTATAAAGTTCACGATACTACAACAAAAAACTTATTGACTATGTAAACGATTGCTGTGCTACCAGTGCTAAACTAGAGCCGATTGCTAGTTACATATATAACAATATAGTAAATTAATTTGTTATAACTGACGGCTGCTGCAAATAAAAAAAAAAATAGAAAATAAATTTTAATAAGTTTAAATTAAGAATAGCGTTAAAAATTTCAATAAATATAAATTAATTATAGTGTGAATAAAAAAAAATTGTATTTTGATAAAAGCGAGGGGTGCATGGTGTCAATAGTTATAAATATTTTACTGACGGATATGAGTAGAGTGATTATCATTTTGATAATACCTTAAAAAGCACCCCACGCAAGAAAACGAGACAACTCTCTCAAATTATAAGCATTTTGTGTATTTCATCTCTTTTGTGATGTGATTTAGGTGTTTGGGTCTAGAAGACATCGTTTGAAGATGCTGAGCTGATGATAGACGACACTGCACTCCTTAACGATGAGGAGTTTGGCAATAATATACGAATTGTTGACAGTGCTGGATGATTAGTGACGTATTGGGCGTTTTATTATTTCCACCGACGACTAGAAGATTTACTCATATCGGACTTATTAAAACCACCAGCTTTATCTATTTTAACAACGGCTAGATGCTCTCTAAGTTTGTGACCGCAAAGAATTACGATATTCTCTATGTACTCGTACTTACGTTAGTCTACACTAAAACTAACACTTAATAACTTTCTTATCGGCGTCTATTTCAACCACGTAACTAAGTAGTGCTTACTAGAATATTTCATTTAAATTATTATATTTAATATATAGTAATAAGGTTAGCTAAAGATGTATTTTTTTTCTGTTTAATAAAACCTTTACATTCTCCGTGTGATCCCGTCAGATTTAGGCTTAAAATTATCGCTATAAATATTTCATTACCGCTAATCATTAGACTAAAATGCAAAATACCTGGCAACTTCTAAGAACAGCCATATAACAAAAAAATCATAACAGTGAATTGACTGCCTCATATTTTTTTAATTGGCTAAAACAATTACATTTCTCCTAGCATCCAACGCTAGTAATTAGTTTTTTAAATATTTATCTACAGCCAGTTACACAATGTACATAATATTTCTATTGTTGATCTCTCTACGAAGTTTATTTTAGTTTCTCGCTTTACAATATTCTGTGAAGTAAGAACGCTCCATGAATACAAATATGCCTCGCTCCGTATTTGTACCTTATTCATTGATAACATGACATTCTTCAAGATGTTCGTATGAATTTTATCCATTCAAGTAATGAATAAATAAGTATTTCTTAAAAAGTGTGATCGATTTGAGTACTGTTACATATATAAATTTATTTAATACAAATCGTCAACTGATTTCGTCTGTGCTGAAAAAAAAATTTGTAACTTTTCCTATATATCGACCTACTAATTTAGTTAAATCCGAATGAATACATAAAATTCCCGGCGCGATGCAGTTTATATAGGAATTCTATCCGCGACTGCTCGTATATTTAGCTCACATGATAATAAAATTGTAGATTTACGTAATGCACAACATTTTACTCTTAGAAGAGTGAATTAGGAATTAAAAATGTATATGTTAAGTTGACACTTTTGAAGGGAGAAACATGTAATATAATATTAAAGCCTTTTATAAAGTTCACGATACTACAACAAAAAAACTTATTGACTATGTAAACGATTGCTGTGCTACCAGTGCTAAACTAGAGCCGATTGCTAGTTACATATATAACAATATAGTAAATTAATTTGTTATAACTGACGGCTGCTGCAAATAAAAAAAAACAGAAAACACAGAAAAAAGAAAGAAACCATTACCGGTTAAATGAAACAAGATGAGTGGAAAATGATGATAATTGGATAGCCACAATTTCTATAAGGATATTAATATCCTAGGCGTTATATCCATCGCTAACACATCCCCTCTGACCCAAATAAACAATACCATATTCGAGGGTTCTCAAATACATAACAGTTTTCTCTCGTTATATGGAAACAAAAAGTCACGATAGCCAAGTTAATGGGTGGTCGGAATTTCGAGTCGAGAGACCCGAGTTCGATCCCCAGGTGGCAGTACCAATGGGTTTTTGAAAAACTTATGTACGAATTACATCGTTGGCTTGGACATAAAGACGGCGACAGGCTCACCGCCTATCATGTTGTCCCGAAAATATAATTGGTGGAAGGTGGGTCGAAGGGACTTAATTGTCTAGACTAAACCTCTGTCTTCCCCTTGTATTGGGCATTCCGTGAAGATATTTATTTGTTTTATTTATTACGTAATGCACAACATTTTACTCTTAGAAGAGTGAATTAGGAATTAAAAATGTATATGTTAAGTTGACACTTTTGAAGGGAGAAACATGTAATATAATATTAAAGCCTTTTATAAAGTTCACGATACTACAACAAAAAAACTTATTGACTATGTAAACGATTGCTGTGCTACCAGTGCTAAACTAGAGCCGATTGCTAGTTACATATATAACAATATAGTAAATTAATTTGTTATAACTGACGGCTGCTGCAAATAAAAAAAAACAGAAAACACAGAAAAAAGAAAGAAACCATTACCGGTTATATGTAACAAGTAATGGAGAAGCAATAAAAATATAATTCATAGAGAATCGAACGCTTTTATGACATTTAATTCTTTAACTTTTATTCGAATTTGTCTTATCACTAAAAATAATAAATAAATAAATAAATATCTGTACGTCATTCCCAGTACAGGGGTAGACAGAGGTCTAGTCTAGACAATTAAGTCCCTTCGACCCACCTTCCCCCGAAGAAATTTTCGGGACAACGTGACAGGTGGTGAGCCAGTCGCCTTCTTTATGACCAAGCCAACGATATAATTCGTATATAAGTTTTTGAAAGATCCGTTGGTACTTTTGTTATAGATAAAAAGTAATAGGAGTTTGCACAGGGTACTAATATAAACCTAAATATCTTCCAGCATTCAGCATCAGTGTAGGTAATTACTATAATACAGTATAGGTAATACATACACAAATAATACATATATTATTTGATATATTTAGACATAGCCGGCCCGGCACGCGTAGTCCTGCCTTGAAATTAATAATGAATACGCAATGAAAACTATACTATTTTAGGCTCGCCAGAAACCACATAATAAAGTAAAAATCGATTAGATAGGTTCGAAGTTCATCGTGAGCATTAACGTGACACGAGAATTATATGTAACAGGTAATGGAGAAGCAATAAAAATATAATTCATAGAGAATCGAACGCTTTTATGACATTTAATTCTTTAACTTTTATTCGAATTTGTCTTATCACTAAAAATAATAAATAAATAAATATCTGTACGTCATTCCCAGTATAGGGGTAGACAGAGGTCGAGACAATGTAGTCCTTTCGACCCTCTTTCCGCCGAAGACATTTTTTAGGACAACGAGGATGGTGGTGAGCACGTCACCATCTTATTATCCAAGCCAACGACATAAATCGTACATAGTTTTTACATAATACATAAGTTCTTGAAAAACCCATAGGTACTCTCACCCTTTTATAACATTTAATCCATTAACTTTTATTCAAATTTGTCTTATAACTAAAACAAACTTTTTACTAAAACATAATTCTACTGACAGAAGCCATATGTTAAAAAGAAGAAGTGATTAAAGAACTCTTCAAAAATACTCGTGTGTGCCTGTTGTATAAAATTTGGTTTCAATTAAAAAAAAGGCCTTGAGGGGGAAAACGTTTTATATTGTGGTGTAAACCTGACTACTGGCAGTATCCTTTTTCTCATAACCTACCCTTTTTTTCAATTTTAACTACAGTCTGGTATGTCTGTCGGTCTGTCAAGATTAGAAAAAAAAGAGAAAAACGAAGAGAGAAGAGATGAAAATTGAAAAGAGAATGGAGAGAAACGGCGACGGCGACGGGCTCACCACCTGTCCCGAAAATATCTTCGGTGGAAGGTGGGTCAAACGGACTTAATTGTCTAGACTAGACCTCTGTCTACCCGTGTATTGGGAATTGCGTGAAGATATTTATATTTATTTATATTAATTGAATGGAGAGAAAATGTTTATCGGCAGTAAGTCCGTCTGTCTGTTCCTTCTATAAGGATATGTAATATAAATTAATAGGTATTAGACGGTTATATTTGTACATTACAAAATAATTAACGTTCTCATCTCGAAAGTTTATATATTTTTATTGTGAAAGCAGTAATTTTTTATTAAACTCTCGACTTGAACCGCGGAAACTTTTGCGTTCACTGTTTTTTCCTGCTTCTAGTTTATAACTTTTAAATTTAGTTTGCTGTCGCATTCATTTATTTAGTTTTTTAAATGTAAATGTTAGTAATATGCCATCTTGTTTCTTTATAGTCTTTATATACGCTATATTTATTTGCATTTATTGTTATGTAGGTACATTTAAATATTTTGTATATTAAGGAGTCACGACAGCCGAGTGGATGGATAATCGGAATTCGAGTCAAGAGACCCGAGTTCATTATATTTAACAAATATATAGTTAATTATATTTAACAAATTTATTTGATGCTTAACAGACCCTAAATGATACTTGTTTGTAAATTTCGCACGAAAACGCGATAAAAGCATTAGCACAGGCTTCATAGTTTGATAAATGTCTTTACTAAGTATTTAATTAATGAGTGTTCGTTTGTAGTTTCTATAGAAATTAATCAATATGCAGAAAATACATAAACGTAAATATATAACGCTTCATGAATTGAATAACTTAATGGATTATATATCATATAATTAATTTTGTGTTAATTATATAAATGTCTTAAATTTCAAAACTGATTGCTGGGTACCTTCCTCATAGAGGCCGTATACATACAAATATCAGTAAGGGGTACAGATATCAGGTAAGGGTTATTTATTTCGAACGGCCTGTATAAGCCTACATATTGGACTGATAGAATTTTGTTTTGATAGTCATCGGGACAGCTATACCGCTACCTGTCAAAGCCATTGATATTTTCTATTAGGAACGACCGAACTCAACGAACTCGTGGGAAGAAACAAACATACAATCATCATATGTCATACATATAGCAGTGCTGTAGTGTTGTAGTAGACATTTTTTAAAATAAATCTCAACTAAAATAATGCCAAATAACATTACTGGCATACTGTCTACCGAGTGGTATACGGAATGGCAGTAATGTTGGAATTGCTTTAGTTGTTATTGTTTTGTTCAGCATTCCAGGCATAGGCATTGCAGCTTACCCAAGCTGCAATGCCTATGTCTGGAATGCTGTACAAAAATAATCAAATGGCGAGCTCGAACCTTCGACCTAATGTTTTAGGGACCGCCGCCTAAACCATTAGGCTACTGCCGGCCTTCGGTACATAGCTTCATCAAAGGATTGTTGATTATTCTTACTTACGTATCTTTCAAACAGGGTCACTACTTAGTACTAAATAAGTTGCTATAAATGAGGTTGAAAACGACAAAATATTTAATTATAAAAAAGATACCTCTTACTCTTAATGGAACCGAAAATATAAGTCGTAAAATCAACTTTTTTATTTTCGCAGAAATGAGGTCGCTTGTAAATTTATTAAGTTAAAAAAACAGATGTGGCAGTATCTCTCGAGAATATTAAGTAATGATTATAAATGTTTTTTCATTAATTTTGTGATATTTTTGGGCTCCACGCCAGCAGTGTGACGTAGTCGCTGTTACTATATGACAGAATAGGTGAGAATTTCGGCTACTTTTTCTCTTCCCATAGGAGTAATCTATTGAAAAATAAAAAAATAAGTGTACGTGTCAGCAGCATGTGTGTTAGAAAATGATGCTAAACTCCAAGTCTCATGGCAACTCCAGTCAAGAGACCCAAGTTCTACACAAGGACGGACGCTCGTACCAAGAGGTTTGTATCAAAAACGGGACTTACCACCTGTCAAAAAGTAAATTTCTTCGGTGGAAGGTGAGTCAAAAGAACTCAATCTACACCAAAGTCTATCTATAGTAAATATCTTCGTACTCATTCGTACCAATACTCGTGATTGGGGGTGGCGTGAAGATTTTTTTTTTCAATGTAAATTTGTTGTAAATTAATGTTCGTCGACTCTACAAGGAGCTTTAGCAAGTAACCCGATCTCAAACAAGTAAGGAGCGTAGCGAATATCCGCTGTGATCATTAATTTCATATGTGCACAGATCACTGAACATTAGAGGCGACCGTGGCCAGGTGGTTTTTGTCCCAGGATTCTCAGGTTCGCTGTGTTTACGCGATCCGGTAATTACCTGATAAGTTTGAGCTTAAGTGGGTGGCAATGGAACCGCAAGATAACTTGAGCTTTTGTCAGTTCTTCGTGTTCTCTTTTACCTTAAATGAATGTCAGTAAACTTTTAGAAGTTTTATTTTATAATGTAGTTATATTCTTGCAATATTTTAGTGTAATTTTTTATGTTTTATTTATAGGTATTGTAAAATAAAAAAATAAAAAATATCATCACGCAATTCCCAATAGGACAGGGTAGACCGAGGTCGAGTCTAGACAATTAAGTCCCTTTGACCCACCTTCCACCGAAGATATTTTCGGGACAACGTGACAGGTGGTGAGCCCGTCGCCGCCTTTATGTCCAAGCTAACGATGAAATTCGTACATAAGTTTTTGAAAAACTCATTGGTACTGCCACCTGGGGATCGAACTCGGGTCTCTCGACTCGAAATTCCGACCACCCAACAACTCGGCTATCGTCACTTACTTAGGTATTGTCATTATTTTAATTTCGTCTCTAAGTTTGTTAATTTTTTTTCTCATTGTTAATTTTCTCTTCAACTTACTATGTTCGTGGGGTTGCTTGTTTCTTTCTTTCTTTGAAAATGAAATGTTTCTTTCTTTCATTCTTTATTTCTTTCTTCAATATATAGTATATTTTTTATTTTGTACTTTGAGTAAGAATATGTTATTTTTTTAACTGAAAATGCTCTCTAGTCACAGGATGCAAATTTAAAATTCTATTTATTTGAAGAGTTCCGGGTAGAGAAGGAAATTTACTGAAACAAAGTATATCTTTATTAAGTTATGTGTTAAAACTAATTTGAAACCGACATTGATTTGAAATTTGCACCAAAATACCTAACAATGTGTATACTTTTTTCGAACATTTAGGTTGTATGTATGGTAGACCACGTCTCTGGCGAGATATCGTCTGTGTTAGTACAACATTCATATATTTCTATGGCTGTTGCGTTACGCATTGAATACCCAACGGACAATAAGGTATTCGATCTTAGTTCACGAGGTTCTTTTTTTTAAATGGTTTTCAGGGAGTTGTAATCGCCACAAACTATCTGAGAGACTGTAAGTTCTTCGTCAAAATACTACGATATTTTTATATTACTTGATAGCAGAGTTAGAAGAGACCCTGTCTCCAAAGCTAAGGGTTGTCGGTTCGAATCCCGCTAGGGTCAAACATTTGTGTGATGAATATGTATGTGTCTACTTGATTCATAGACGTTTTACGTATTTATGAATATATTTCTATGTAAATATATATGTCAAAAGTCACGATAGCCGAGTGGTTGGGTGTTCGGAATTTCGAGTGAAAAGACCCGAGTTCGATCCCCAGGTGGCAGGCTAGTACCAATGGGTTTTTCAAAAACTTATGTACCAAATATTACGTTGGCATGGACATAAAAACGGCGACGGGATCACGACCTGTCATGTTGTCCCGAAAATATCTTCGGTGGAAGGTGGGTCGAAGGACTTAATTGTCCAGACTAGACCTCTGTCTACCCCTGTATTGAGAATTGCGTGAAGATATTTATTTATTTTATTTAAATATATATGTACGTAAAATATATTGTACTGTTAGCAGGGACGTTCTGACAGTGATAGGCTCACCACCTGTCACGTTGTCCTAAATAAGGTTCGGTGAAAAGTCTTCATTGTCTGGACCGAATATTTGAAATAATATGAATGTAAAAATGCAATGAAAAAATTAAGACTCCCAGACCACTTAAATGTATGGAATGTTCTTTAGAATACATACAATAAAACTTCTATGCACTTTATACTTAAGAGTATAAACTTTTACGAGACATTAATCTTTAGACGCTGAAATTTACAACAAGCAGTAACAGGAGACTAAGGTTCAGATACCCCTGTCAAAGTTCAAAGTTAATTAGACGTAACAAACCCTGAGTAAAGTTGAAGTAGTTATATAAAATAAAATAAGATGAAGTTAAAACCTAGAGAATATTGTGGGGAGTCAATAGTTGCAGATGGCATAAGACTATTGCATGCGGCAGTCTTTAGGGAGTCAATGTTAGCAGGACTTTAGATAGGCCGTAATGATGATGATACAAGAAAAAAGAATATGCTTTATAGTAAAATACATAGATAGTGTCGTCATTAGATACATTGCCCCGATGTCAAAGTAAGCAGCTAAATCACTTGTGTTATGGAATTAGAAATAACGAAGGCACAACAAACACCCAAAACATGAGAAAATGTAGACATTGACTGCATTGACCCGTCCAGGAATTGAACCCGGAGCCTCAGAGATGACACCTTGAAATATGGTATGGGAATATTTTACAGTGGTAGAGCCACGCATCAGCTTTTGCTTTTGCATGAATGGGCCGGCTCGACCGGGGAAGTACCACGACTTCACAGAATACCGGCGTAAAGTAGAAGTCTAACAAACTTCTGCGTTTCGTCTGGTGAGTGCAGGTAACCGGTGGCCCACACACTCTCCTCCCCCAATTCTGGGAGAGGGGGGCACTCTAAGGGAGGCAACGCATCTGCTATGCCTCTGGTATTGCGGGTGTTCTTGGGCGGCGGTGATCACTTACCATCACGTGAGCCACTTGCTCGTTTGCCTACCTTTTTCTATAAAATAAAATGGTGTGGACGCCACTCGGGTCCACGGAGGTCGTCAAACATTCAATGTTGAATCCTCGTAACTGCTCAAAGTTAAACACGCAGGGTGTCGCTTTTATGTGGAAATTGGCATTATCTTTAAACGCTGCTGCCAATCCTTTGTTCCTCATTTGGTTATTTACTCGTAGCTCTGGAATTTTTTGAAACTATTATACCACTGTCTGACGTAGTTGGTGTCATTTCGGGGCTTTAGTTTAGTCGCGTCTCACTGCATTCATTAGAAAGGGTATGCATAGAGAATAAATATCTTAACGCCCAATACAGGGGTAGACAGATATCTACACAATTAAGTCCCTTCAGCACATCTTCCATCGAAGATATTTTAACAGGTCAACTTAACAGGTGGTGATCCCATCGCCGCCTTAATGTCCATGCCCACCATGTAAATCGTACATAAGTTTGGCATTGAACTCGAATAGCAGGCGACATCTTGAAAACGAGTGTGTTCGCTAATAGATCACGGAGGTCGTCATGTTTTAATTATATGCGTAAATATATGTAAATTATTGAATGCATATACTGTAATTATGTATACAGTTATACATATGTTTGTGTATTAAAGCATTATATTATTAATTACGTATATATCATTTGAGATTTGTATTCATTGAATTTTTTCTCTGCGTCGCCATTAAGGAAAACTGATAGAGAATGCTTTGGGCTGTAGGTTTAAATAAATAAGTTATTAATGGTACCCTTATACATGTGCAGCGAATTGGAAGCATGCGAACGAGATATTAAGTTGAATAACAACTTATATACGTTATTCGAAAGCTCTCTCGTCTAAAATAAAGTTATTTCATAGAATTTTTCCTGCCTCAGTTACGAAACAAACTTTGCAATAATCTTCCCAAAAGTGGTTTATGTTATGTAAGCCTTTGTTCGTCTATATGTACATACCTTCACACATTTTCCCGATACTAAGATAATTCGAACTCACCACCCATAGCTTCGAAGGCAGGATCACTACCAATTTTTATATATATATATATATATATATATATATATATATATATATATATATATATATATATATATATATATATATATATATATATATATATATATATATATATATATATATATATATATATATATATATATATATATATATATATATATATATATATATATATATATATATATATATATATATATATATATATATATATGTAAATCTGTATGTATATATGTATATAAACAAATGCGTATGTGTATATACGTATGTGTATATACGTATATGTATACAATACAATACCTTCTGATTACAATGTGGGTGTCTTCAAGAGAAAAGTGAATAGGCTTTTCTAAGCTAGTGTACCTACCAACAAAAACTACATCGCCACTTACCATCAGGTATGATTGTAGTTAAACGCTAGCTTATAATATAAAAAAAAGTATATATATTTGCGTGTATAAAACTATTATATTATTATTTATGTATTATTGCATATACATTCATTTAAATATTTATTAATTTTAGTCTATGTTTTCTAGTTGCACCTACTTCTTTTTTTCTCTGCATCACTCTTTAGGTAGACTGGCAGAGAATGCCTCAGGCATTAAGTCCGCCTATATGCAAAGATCATTTATGTGTGTGAAGTGTTAATAAACAAATAATATATAATATATAACGGCTTGTAAAATCCACTGCATAAAAATGTAATTAATGCCATAATTGCCACCTTTGGGTAGCAGATTAGTGATCGTAATACTAGACAGCTTAAGCATAGATACTGCCAATACCAGTCTACTAAATCTAGTTCTAGAACAAGACTTAGTATAACAATACTAGAACAATACTAGTATTTATAGAGATGGTTATACCGACATTTGTCTTTATTTACGCATTTCCTAATGCAGAGGCAATAATAATTAAATTAAAACTTATAATTAAAACACTCATTCGTACCTCTTGCGAATCGAACTCGAGTCTCTAGATTGGAATTCCGATCACCTAACCACTCTGCTATCGTAGCTTTACATATATACTGTTATTTATATATCCATTGTCTTTACTACTTGTATTCTTAAGAATAAACCAGCTTTATGACTTTATCCACAAAGCACATTTTTATTCCTTTCACAGTGCAATAAAACAGACGAAGCCTGAATACTTATATTTACTTTTTTCCATTGAACGGACAAATTGGTCTGGTTTTCCCGGGAGTGAAGTTAGTAAATTATATTACGAAGCTGTTCAATGGGCGTCATGGCCCCAGCGAGAAAAATGGTATATTTTATTTTTGTTCCAGAAAGTTAAAAAAGAACTGTGTGATGAAATTGTAGAACAATTTTTTTTACTAACTCAATAAACATAAATTTATAGCGACCTTTATCAGCGTAGCATCGGAAATTTATAAGAAAATTAAGCAGCATATAACGCTTGAAAAGAGCCATTATAGCCGAGTGCATGAGTGATCGAAATCACATCAAGAGACCCGAGTTCGATCTCTAGATGGAAGGCTCGTACATATGAGTTTTTTCGAAACTTATGTTCGATTTGTATCGTTGGAAACTGAGACCATGATAGTCACTAATAAAATGTAGGTCTGAATTATCTTAACCCCAGTGGGTCTAAAGAAACCTGCGGTTACGGTGTAAGAATGTACCACTCCGTTTCTTCCCATGGGTGTCGTAAGAGGTGACTAAATTATTAGCATAATACTACCACTGGCTACCGTTAGATGGTGGGATGACCACCTCGAAAATAATACCAGACCAAAATTCACTGGGACGGTGACGGACTGATACTGGGATCGCCAATCCGCTTGTTACGTGGCGATTATGGCAAAACACGGAAGGACTTAATTGCCTAGGCCTATGTCTGCCCCCTGAATTGAGAATGGCGTGAAGATATTTTTCATATAGTACCAATAATACAGTAAAAATATACAATGGATTACTGCCAATAATACAATATATAGATTTATGTATGCCACAAAATCTCCCGGATGGTTAATGACAAACGGCCTAAAATGCTTTCGGTGCTCCGCTTACACGATTTCGACCCGAATAAACAAGATCCCGCTTATTTAAAAGGGTTTTTACAAAATTAGCGAAAAGGTTGCACTCGTGTAACGCTCCGTGTCCCATAAAGCTATGATCGTTACTCCAATTTATTAACGCAATGCAAATTCATAGAATGTTAACATGTAATAAAATTGTGTTCGCTCTGTAATTTTATAATTCTGTATATTTACATATGTAAATGAATGTCGGCGTAGAAATATGCAACACCCTTTTTAGCGTACGTGTCTTAAAAGGCGATGGAAGAAAAAGCCTTAAATCTGTAAAAGGCTACCAAAAGATGGCGGGATGACCATCACTCAAAATACGAGACTACAATTTAGCAGACCGGTGACGAGCAGCAGCGTTTAAGGCGCAATATCTGGTGTTGCGATCGCCAATCCGCTTGCCAAGCGTGGCTTTTATGGCAATCCCTACCTTACGGGAGAAGCCAAGAGCTGCAGTGGACTTTTACAGGCCGTTATGATGAAATGAGTAAGTCTAGATGGCATATGATATGTATTAAACAAATTAAGGGTAGGTATGCTAGTTTATTATTGTATTAAGTATTAAACGTATGTATTAATGGTAGATAGCTATATAGTAAATAATAAATAAATACACAGATCAGAAAAACTGCATCACATACATTGCTCTGATCCCAATGTAAGCAGCTAAAGCACTTGTGTTATAAACAGCGAAAGCACCACAAACACCCAGACCCGAGAATATTTAGAACAAGTGGTTTTCCTGCATTGAGCCGCCCGGGTATCGAAACCCGGGACTTCAGAGATAGCATAGCCTTTGATAACCTTTTATAACTTGTCCACGGTGGTCTTACTTATTACAATTATTTTCTCATTTACTTGTACACATTTTAAAAATATACCGTCATCCCTTTTGTGAATTTTTCGTAATTTTTGTTTTATTCATATCTTTATATTCTACTAACACGCAATTAGTCTAGACAATTAAGTCCGTTATGTCCAAGCCAACGATATAATTCGTACATAAGTTTTTAAAAACCCATTGCTACGAGCCTGCCACCCTGGGATCGAACTCGGGTCTCTTGACTCGAAATTCCGACCACCCAACCACTCGGCTATCGTGACTAGCCACGATTAAATTCGTAATAAGTCACCTGTTCCACAATGATATCTACACGATAGACGTCATATATCATGTACTTTCATATCTTATGAAAAAAAAATTAAGTGTGCGTTAGTATTAGTTACAAATTAAAATTATGTACGCTTAAGGAGATAATACAAGATTGTTAATAATTTTTATATAACATTTTAAAGTGAAGATAAAATATTGTGGAATTACAATGTATATTCTTTATACGTTTTTTTTTATTACCAATTTATTGTCATCAACATTTTAATAATAATAGCGTTTTGTGGGGAGTTGTCCTTCAAGTGTCAAGGCGAGTAATATTATGTTTGATAACAACAAACATAGCTGGGCTCTTTTCCATTAAGTTAATCCGGCCATGTAAGATCCGGTAGTCCTTACTTTAAGGTGTCACAATAAAGAATAAATATATAATCTGCTGTAAATAATAAACATTTTGCAATATTTTTTCGCTTAAATTGATATTGGACATAAATGAACTACAATTACTGGACAACCTTATAAACAGCCTGCGGCGAGAACAAAGCTTTGTGCGAAAATCCTTCTGAATAAGAGGAATTGAATAACTGGGTCAAATGTAATTAGGGTTGACACCTTTGTATATGACGGGTTTTTTTTTCATTTTAGGAGAAGAAAAAAACAATACAATAAATACGTGACATAAAAAAGTTTAAGAGAACTTATTATAGAAGAGTGTATGTACACATTATCTTCTGTAATAGCTTAATGCAGGGCATAGGCCTCTCATTAAGAGGAATTGTCATAATGGCTACTCTTGGCAAGTGGCAAAATCAGACAAATCGCACCGTAAACTGCAAGCTGTCATCAGTTATGAATTTCCCGCCATCTAGTGGTATTCACGGTTTTTCTTTTCCATTAATGACCTCTTACATCACTCACGGAAAGAAAGGAATAGGAAAATTAATACACCATTATCATTTGTTGTTAAAGTAACACTAGCATAAAAGATGTAGGAACCAAAATTTTAAAAAGGTATGTCATTCATTTCTTCTGGAAAATATGAATAAAAAAAATAATCAAAAGCTATAAAGCGAGGATGAATGGAAGGAAGGGAAGATCTTTTTTTCCGTAAGTAAGATGTACGGTTATAATAATGTACGGATGTGGTAGGAGAGATCGGAAGCATTATTTTGCTAAACGAATATTAATTTCTTATATATATTTGTATTATAAATAATATGTGTCCGGAAAAGGATTTTCCAGGAAGCAGGAAATTTGAGGGAAAAGTCACGGACAAGCCCTTCGCACGCATATATAAAAAAACACAAAATATTCTATAGACTACGGGTGACAACCCTAAGGGTAATGTTATCCATTACTGAAATAGGAACCAATATCATTAACGAACCATAGACATTCGGATAAACGTCGGACAGAAGCCGAAATTAATCGAAATGAGAATAAATTCGAAGTGATATTTTCTAGATATTATGCCCATAGTTAACAAAAGACTTCTTTTATTTAGTGACTGTTGTCTGTATTTAATTGCAAACCTACTGATAAGTCGATAAAGTTTAATTTGACTCAACATAGGTGTTGATTATAACTACCCGACTTAGGATTTTTCAGTTTCTTTTTTTAAACTATATTTGTTTATTTTTTATAGAAAAGGGAGGCAAACGAGCAGGTGGCTCATGGGATGGTAAGTGATTACCGCAGCCCACGAATACCCGCAATACCAGAGGCATAGTAGATGCGTTGCCGGCCTTAGAGTGCCCCCTCCCCCCCAGAATTGGGGGAGGGGGTGTGTGGGCCTCCGATTACCTGCACTCACCAGACGAAAAACAGAAATTTTTTAGACTTCTACTTCACGCCGGTATTCTGTGAGGTACTTCCCCGGTCGAGCCGGCCCATTCATGCAACAACAGAAGCTGATGCGTGGCTCTACCACTGGGTTTTTTTTATTTAATGCCTTTGTGTCTGTATTAATGGATAAATCATTAATTCATTCGTCCAAGCAATGGTTGAAAGTTAACCGAGCTAAAATCCGTCAAATGTCGAGAAATTCATCAAACTAGGTAAAAATATAAAAATAATATCTTCAAGCCAGTCCCAACACAGGACAGATTTAGTTCCAGACATTCAAGTTCTGTCGACTCACCATTCACCGAACATTTTTTGGACAACAACAGATGGTGAGCCAACTACATGGGTAACGTGACTTACTAAACTAGGTATAACCCGTATAAGCAGTTGCCATAAGTAATCGAAGGAGAAATGATATAACCACTTTTACCGTAGTAGCGATGGCTGTCGATGGTGGGTGGAATAACCATCTCGTCCATGCCAGATCAAAATTAAGGAAACCAACGACAAACAGCAACTTTAACGGTACAAGGTGTCTGGCACTACGCTCGCCAATCAACTTGCCAAGCGTGGCTATTGTGACAAACTCGCCTTAAATGCTTTTATTTGATTATACATAAAAGTCATCACCACGACAAGCAAAAACTTATATGGGGAACTACAAGTAGACGTATATAACGCAAATAATTGCTTTACAAGCAAACATTTAATGTTTCATTTTATATAACGACGTATCTGCTTATATTTAACAATTGAATATGATTCAAATATCAGCACTCGCTTGAAATTTACAATGCATTACTCTATGTTGTTTGTGATCGATTTATAAATCAACATCTATTTAATACTGGTATTTGGTTAATAAAATATTTAACTGATTCGCGTATTCCACTATCGTGGTAATGGTTATAAAAATAACCAAACACTTATGTTTTGTTTACAGATCGCCAAGTGTTGTAATTTTTTCAAAACTCCTTCGCTTCTATCAGATATATCATTTACTTATATGTAGTTTCAGAATACCTACTCTTGGCTTCCCTTTGAACGATTTGCGTACATAAACACATAGTGGCCTGTAAAACTGCAGAACATAGGCCACTCCCGTAAAGAAGGCTTTGTCATAATCACCACGCTTGATAAGCAGATTGAGCAATTTTAATGAATAAGTCACGACCTCCGTGGACGAGTGGCGTAGAAACCGGTTTTCATGGTATATCTGTGGTCCCGGGCTCGATTCCCGGACGAGTCAATGTAGAAAACCACATTTTGTACATTGTCTCGGGTGTGGATGTTTATGGTACCATCGTTGTGTACTGATGATCGCATAATACAAATTAAAGCACATGTGCCAAGTGCACTTGTGCTTTAACTTGTGTTATGGGTTCTGTAAACAATGCTGCATACTGTGTGATCATTGTAATGTATGTGATATTGTCCCTATCTATCTTTCTATCTATCTAAATCTAATCAGACTATAAGTAAACCTCGAGTTTACTTTTCTTTAACTGTTATGCTTCATTCGCTAGGCATGCTCGCACCATCGAAGCCCGTTCCTATTGTTATTAAATATTAAGCGAAATAATCTAAAGATTAAACCTGACGCGCTCATTTAATACTATTATTCGTGAATTTACAATAATGTTACCAGTTTCATCAACGTAGCTAAATACAAAATGTTTCGCTCAGATTAGTGGTAACATGATACTCATGTAAAATACTGTCACCATTATGATCATTAATGACACCATTTCAAAACAGTTGACTGCTTTTGTTGTTAAGTGAATATATGTTTAGGGTAAAAAGTAGTATTCTATTAAACTGAGGTAGGCAGAGGCTTAGACAATTAAGTCTTTTCAACCCACCTTTCACCAACATATTTTGGGACTACGTGACAGGTGCTTAGCCTGTCGCCGTCTTTACGTCCAAGGCAACGATGTAAATCATACACAAGTTTTGAAAAAAAATTAGTACGAGCCTAACACCTGGGGGCCGAAATCGAGTCTCTTGTCTCGAATTCCGTTCACCCAACAACTCGACTATCGTGACTATTTTAAGAAATTCTCCTTTTATATATCCACGCATGGTTTAACAAAAATAACCATAAGCTGAAGGGGGTTAGAAGGGCGCTTGAATAGAGTTTATTCGCAATATAATGTATGAATGTAATGTACACAAAAAGAAATGAAAATAGCATAAAATAATCACCATTAAAACGCCACCCTAAAAAAAATAATATCTTCACGCAATTCCCAATACTGGCGTAGACAGAGGTCGAGTCTGGACAATTAAGTCCCTTCGACCCACCTGCCACCGAAGATATTTTCGGGACAACGTGACAGGTGGTAAGCCCGTCGCCGCCTTCCGAACTCTCGACTCAAAATTCCGACCACCCAACCACCCAACCACTCGGCTATATATATAGATGAATTAATTTTCAACGTTCACTGAACTAGGTAATGAAATATATTTCTAATTTTTAAAGCCGTAATTTTTGTCTAGGACGTTATATTAAAAGTCTTTGTATTAAAAAATATACAGTATAATGTACGTTAGTACTTTTCTGCTACGGTATTACAACCATAATCTTTGAAAAGCAGCTCAATATAACGCTCAACCGGGCTTAACGCTCGCACTCAACTCATATGAAATGTGGACGCTTTTATGAATAGTGAAGAAGAAGAATTTTAGATTAGTGTCGCACCACTATATTTTTTACTACTACAAAATTTTTCAGGATTAGAGAATATTGAAATAAATAGATAGGGACAACGTCGCATACATTGCTCCGATCCGAAAGTAGCTGAAGCACTTTGTTATGATAAATACATATCTTTACGCCATTCCCAATACAGGGGTAGACAGAGGTCTAGTCTAGACAATTAAGTCCCTTCGACCCAACTTCCACCCAAGATATTTCGGGACTTGTGTTATGGAATAAGAAAAATCCATGGTAACAAACACCTAGGCCGAAGATAGTGTAGAAAAATTGGTTTGTCCACATTTACCTGACCGGGAATCGAACCCGGGTTCTCAGAGGTAGCTTGAAAAGTGATGTGTACGCTACTCTTACACGGAGGTTATTCAATGGTCGTCTAGAGAACAAGCGAATTTTTGTATAGGTACTAATTGATCGGACGACGATTTCTATAGCATATATATATGTATATATATATATATATATATATATATATATATATATATATATATATATATATATATATATATATATATATATATATATATATATATATATATATATATATATATATATATATATATATGTATATGTATATATATATGTATATAAAGTCACGATAGCCGAGTTGTTGGGTGGTCGGACTTTCGAGTCGAGAGACCCGAGTTCGATCCCCAGGTGGCAGTACCAATGAGTTTTTCAAAAACATATGTACGAACTTCATCCTTGCTTGGACATAAAGGCGGCGACGGGCTCACCACCTGTCACGTTGTCCCGAAAATATCTTCTGTGGAAGAAGGATCAAAGGGACTTAATTGTCTAGACTTGACCTCTGTCTACCCCTGTATTGGGAATTGCGTGAAGATATATATATATATATATATATATATATATATATATATATATATATATATATATATATATATATATATATATATATATATATATATATATATATATATATATATATATATATATATATATATATATATATATATATACAAACACAGAAAATACATTACATTTTTGTTATACTAGGCTTTCTGCTGCTACTGGCTTCACCGCTGAACTACTGAAAATGATGAGACGTCTAATTGAAACGCAGCTACCAAAAAACATCAGAAATTACGATACTAGATGAAACATTTATTTTGCAAAATAATAGCGTGCTAGACGTCAGAAAGGTTTTAATAAACCATTTTTCCATATACAAAGTCTCTTCGTTATGGTCTCTGTCATTTCCACATGTATCTGTTTCCACTAGGTTATTTAAATCGCTCGCATTCGTTGCTCGAAATTTGATAAGACGTGAGTTTAATATTGAAGTTTCTTGGCATTCGTCCCACTGCATGCAATCAAACTTGAAATACTCACCTGGTGTTGTGAACGAAGTTTCGCATATTTTCTGCCAGTGGCTTCACCGCTGAACTACTGAAAATGATGAGACGTCTAATTGAAACGCAGCTACCAAAAAACATCAGAAATTACGATACTAGATGAAACATTTATTTTGCATGAAAACCGTTCTTAGTGAGTACACGTCGCGTAATAAGTAAAAATGCAAAATTTCAATTTCAAGTCATGTGTAAAGTTTAAGGTATAGAAGCGAAAAACCGCTAATCATGAGGATTAGCGGTTTTTCGCTTCTATACATATATTAATTAGCGCTAGTCGTAGCCTTAATAGATCCGAAAACCTGAATAATGGCCGCTAGTTTTATTTTAACTCAATGCTTAAATAAATAAATAAATTTCTTCACACATAGTCCTAATACAGGGATAAACAAATACTTTTGACCCACGTTTCACCGAAGGCTAACGTGATTTATAAAACTCGTTTCGTCGGCATCAGTTTCCAGATTCCATAGAGTAACTCTTTGATGGGATAGTGTGTACGCTTCTACAACAAAACCCCGATGAATGTGCAAAGTTTGTCTATTAACCGATTCAAAACATTAATCAAAGAAAAACTGTACAAAAAGAGTTATCACTACATAAATTAATATATTAACGATAGTAACCCCTGTTGGTCGCTCCAATGATATTTTTAACTAAACTAATGTTATAATTTGTTTTTTTTGTACAAGCAAAAAAGGGGACGCAGTTTCTTTGTTCTGTTTTTTTCGTTAGATGAACCTCATTACAAACCGGTAGTAGATTGAAAAGTGACTATCGATGGAAATAATGTTACATCCATTCATCATCATATATTTAAACATACATACATACGCATACATTAAAATATTGTGTGTAAATTTACATGTATTACTATTATAGGTGACTATTACTATTATATATTCTGAGGAAGTATTCAGAGAGAACAGACTAAAAAGCGTCACAATCACACAGTACTCACCTCTTTCGCTTCTACCTGATTCCGATTTCCGAAATCTGATTTTATACGAGAATTGCTAGAGATAACTCTTCTATACTTTCATAAAAAAGCATAAATATATGAAAATATTTTACCTAGTTTAAATATCGATGAATTATTTATAAAATATTTTGCTTGTAGACAAAATATCTCCTCTTTGCTATACATTATATTAGCGTGAACTTATAAAATACAATCTCGCTCTAATTTACGGAGTTATATGTTCGACAGAATTCAGTATTGAAAACAAACCAAAAAAATGATAAATATTTATTACCGGTAGTCAAACATCCTAGGGCTTCTATTAATTCTGCAAAGCTTCTTCATTAAAAAGTGTTAAAAACTAACAAGAATCATCAAAATTTTATCGGCATATAAAACAGGACAAAGATTAACTAAATAAAAGAATAACTAAAACTTATGTATACTTATATACAAAAAGTAAATCTACAAAAAGTTAAAATTCTACACTGGACACTCAATTACAATGAATTTGTACGGCAATGTATCAAACATATCAGTTCAGAAATCCAAGTTAAATCCAAAACCAAGTCTGACCCGTCTTTGTGAATCTATTAATGTGCTTCCAACTAAACGTAGAACTCTAATTTCGTTGTGCGATTCCCGAAAGTAAACGTCTTTTTGAAAGGTAAATCCGCCACATCGCTGGCTGTCGACGAATATTTTCAACTCTGATCCATTATTGTAGGACTTGTGAAGCGCCAGTCCCACATTGACAGGAGTTGCCCGAAGACCCTCACTGATTATCGTCGATATCCTTAAATCCTGCGCAAGTTTCTTATAAAAGCACATTTGAAAACCAACCTTACTGATTGTGGACGACAAAACAAACGATGGCTTTTGATAGCGCGCACTGACCGATAGATCGGGCAGTGTTGAATATGATAGTGGCTTAAAACCCAATTCCGTACCAATACTAAAATCAGGATGCACTTGATACATCCATTGTGTGACCGTTTTCAGCGTGTTTACATCCATATCATTCATCTTAAACGAAAATGTTGTAATCGATTTATCACTCTCTCTTTCTACTTCCATTTCAGTCTCAGACGATATTAAATCTTTGATTTTTGAAGTCAAACGCACATTGTATTCCCCATCGATGTTTTCAGTGTAAGTTGCTGTAGCTGATCCTGAAGAATCCAACATTAAACCATCGTTTACGTACTTTGGTTCCATTTCTTTATTAAGGTATTGCTTGTAACTGTAATAAGAATCTTTCATTATTCCATAATTATATTGCTGCGTCAGTTTAACCTTATCCAACACTTGTCTTAAGATGACTAGCTTAGCACCAACAAAGCACTTTGGGAAGACATTCTTCGCTTCCAAATGCACGTCACTAAGTCTTGAAAGTTTATTTTTGAAAGGTTCAATGACAATAATCTCTTTCTTCTTCGGCAGTAGTTTTTGTAGACTGGAAACGAAGTTACTGACCTCCGTTTTAATCATGTCCTCGTTTATGTCCATTGTTTAGTTTTGGTAAAATAGTTTTATTAGTTGAGTAACAGCGCAGACGTCATTAACCTGTCAGTTGATATTTTTAAATGTCGACACGTAAACGTTCAGCCAGTCACAATATAGATCTACAGAGTATAATTAGTAGTCTAGTTTCAAATACATTTAACCTACATTAATTTAGCACATATATTCTTTTGGACTTAGAGTACAGTAAAAGAACTTGGGCTTTGTTAAAGAGAATGTAATCCCTAAGTTAAAGTTTCAGTATTATGGGGTTACATGCGTTAAGAAGTACCACCACTTCTTCCCATGGGAGCCGTACGCTTAGACGACTAAGCTTTTAAAATAGTAATGCAATCGACAGATGGCGTAATAATCACCTCGAAAAATACCAGAAAAAATAAACAGACTGATGTCGGACAACGTCGGCTCAAAAGAGATGGAAGTGTGCTTTTTTATTGAAAAGGGAGGCAAACGAGCACACGTGAACCACCCACGTGATGGTAAGTGATTATCGCCGCCCATGAACACCCGCAATACCAGAGGCATAGCAAATGCGTTGCCGGCCTTAGAGTGCCCCCCCCCCCCCAGCATTGGGGAAAAGGGTGTGTGGGCCTCCGGTTACCTGCACTCACCAGACGCAACGCAGAAGTTTGTTAAACTTCTACTTCACGCCCGTATTCTGTGAGGTCGTGGCACTTCCCCAGTCGAGCCGGCCCATTCATGCAACAACAAAAGCTGATGCGTGGCTCTACCACTGTGGCGTTACCATGTTTATGCCAAATCCTCCTTACAGAAGAGACGTATGTGTTATAGTGGCATTTTAGGTTAATAAATAAGTTTTATACTTTTTATCTTCACTCTGTTTCCTATACTGGGGTAGACGAGAGCAGAGGTCCAGAAAATGAAGTCCTTACGATACACTTTTCACCGCTTATTTGGATCTAAGTAACAGGATATTATGTAATTCATTTGTTTAATACTTTCAGAGACATTAAGTTACAAAACCTATAATAGTTTACATGATTTATTTAATATGTTTCTCATCCGATTAGGTCGACTATTCGGGTACGATTCTTGTCCCACAAGGAAAACCTTTTAAGAAATTGCAATAGCAGTGAGTGGATGGACGCAAATGTATTGCCTTGTTTTTTTTTAATAAGAAAGTGGGGAAATGCCGGTTAGCATGGTGTATTTCAGAAAACTAAGAAAACTTTATTTAGATTGTAGAGACTTTGAATGATTTGCACTGTGTGGTATTTATTTCATTCTTGCTGGCAACACAACTAAAGAATAATAATGAATTTGTTAAAATTAGAATGAAATATTCTCTGTTATATTATGACTCGAACGGCTAATCCGAATTTGATTAAATTTGGAATGGAGGCAGCTAGAAACCATTGGAATTTTGTAACAAAACCTGTTAGTTCTACTATAGTATCATATGCTTTCTACTATAATATCTAATATGTAAATTAAAAAAAACGTAAATATTTTTGTTCGTATTTATTACTCGATTACGCTAACTCTACTAAGCGGATTTTAATGTAATTTTGTATACTCATAGATTATAATCTGATCTAAAAGATAAGATACTTATTATGTTGTAATAAGGCACGAGTCCTTTTCGATAGGTCCGAAAGATATTTTTTAAACGGAAAGTCTGTTAACTGTTCAAGTAAATTCAAGTAAGATTTCAATTTATAAGATGTGATGTGAATTATGTTGACGTTTTTGTGCATTCTTCAGGACTATCTAATATAAATTTTATAAAGTTATCCCTTACCAAACCTTAAGCAAATAGAGGTTACAAGTTGATCCCGAGCTATCTGATCTGTTTTATACCCTAATCGCTAGTACGTAACATATTGATGAATCCACACACATGAATTAAAACAGTCACGATAGTCGAGATGGATGGGTGATCGGAACTCGAATCCAGAGACCTGAGTTCGATCCCCATACCTATGGGTTTTTTCAAAAACTTTTCTACGATTTATATCGTTGGATTGGACATAAAGACGTCGGCGGGCTCACCACCTGTCACATTGTCCCGAAAATATCTTCAGTGAAATGTGGGTCGAAAGGACTTAATTGTCTAGACCTTTGTCTGCCTTTGTACAGGAATGGCGTGAAGATATTTTATTTATTGTAAACAAAAACATTGCAATCGGCAGGGTTGACTAAATAACATTTATTTTAAATCGGCAATGGTTTCGTATTAAATAAATCTTTCGATGCCATTCAGTAATCGCAGTTACAATGCTTGCTTTTGTCGTTTTATTACAATCGAGTTCAATGGAACTGTCGATATTAAAACAATTGAAAATCGATTCTGCGAATAGCAATCTACTGATGTTGGAATTAACTTGCTCGATTAGGACATGAACTGCCTGGTAAAGTTCATTGCGTGTCATTGACCTCTCCCGTAGGGAAGAGTTTGCCATACCTGTGTAGCACCACCTTGCACCATAAACCCTGGTGCCAATCACCTGTATGCTGAAGTGTGGTCTAGTATTTTTAGATGGTTATCTCGGCATCAGCCGATGACGCTTTACTAGACATTTTAACGGATTATAGAATAAGGCTATAAAATTACATGTTGAACATGTTTTAGATTGTATTTATTTGGAGCTGGACCTCTTAAAAGATGTCGATATCTCAATATCGGAGTCTTGTAATCAATATTTTTTTTATTTATGTACGCATTCATAATTTATTATTAAAATAAAAATAAATAAATATCTTCACGTAATTCCCAATATAGGGGTGGTAGACAGAGGTGTAGTCTAGACAATCAAGTCCCTTAGACCCACCTTCCACCGAAGATATTTTCGGGACAACGTGACAGGTTGTGAGCCCGTCGCCGTCTTTATGTCCAAACTAACGATATAATTCGTACATAAGTTTTTGAAAAGGCCATTGGTACGAGCCTGCCATCTGGGGATCGAACTCGGGTCTCTTGTCTCGAAATTCCGACAACCGAACCACTCGGCTATCGTGACTTACATAATTATGTATTAAGTTACGTTAATGTATGTCTGTTATACTTTTTGTTTAAATGAATATATATGTAGATAGCGACAATATCACATATTGTGATGCAATAGTAAATAACTAAAGCACTTCTGTTGTGAAATCGGAAACAATGAAGCTGCCTTAAGCACCCAGATCCGATTAGAATGTAGAAAAAGTAGTTTTGTACATGGTCCTTTTGACTCACCTTTCACTATAGCCTATTCAGAATTAAGTGACAGGTTGTGAGCCAATCACCATCTTAGCGTTTGAGTTAATGATACAATAAACTACATACATATTTATTTACATAGAGAACATTTGTATTCATTGAAAAAAATATCTCCAACCGGGATTCAAACCCGCCACCTTAGCTTTTCTAAGCGTCATTTCTGACTATTTACTGCTATTACTTTACTTTCTTTTACTATCGGGACGTTTATTTAGGTAATGCATAAAATAAATAAATAAATAAAGATCTTTACGCAATCACCAATACAGGGGTAGACAGAAGTCTAGTCGAGATAATTAAATCCCTTCGACCGACCTTCCACCGATGACATTTTTGGGACAACGTGACAAGTGGTGAGCCCGCCGCCGTCTTTATGTCCAAGCTAACGATATAATTCGTACACAAGTTTTTGAAAAATCTATTGGTATGAGCTTGCCACCTGGGGATCAAACTCGTGTCTCTTGACTCGAAATTCCGATCACCCAACCACTCGGCTGTCGTGACTTATTAGGTTTTGGTATTTGCATGAAACTTTATTATACATACACATATCCTCCACATTGTCTTTTCTTAGCATAAGGTTGTCTGGAAGAGATTACTCTTTAGCGATGAAATCACTTTACTGTACATTACTTATTAAATTTTATTTTACATTTGTTTTTGACATTTTTATCCAACAGCAGTCGTATCAGCCTGACGACATCTTGTAATTGCACTAGAGATTTATTACTGTCAATTTTGAATCTTTACAAGTCTTATTTGCACCCGTCTGCAGTGCGATGAACGTTTATAAAACCGACTAGAGCTAAACGATCGAAATAATATACCAAAATACTGTCATTTTGAAAACTATGCACCTAAATCTTTTATTCTAAATTATTTTATATCTTTTGTTGAGCTGGTACGTCCCTCAACTCTGAATGAATCCTGGCAAGGGTCTCCCTTTCCCAGAATTCATCCAGCTAATTCTACTGCCATCTGTCACGTAAAACTTTCCTCTATTTAGGGCCCGCTGTTCCCCTCAGTTCGTCTTCCCATCTTTTTGTCCTTCTCCCCTTCCGCTGTTTGTGCTTCCGCTGCGAACTGCTAAAATCATAACCCTATATTTGTTTTACCCATGTTCGGGTAAAAGGAAATGAATAAAATTCTTTTCATTCAACGATTTTAGCGATGGAATTGTAGACGGAATTCAGTGCTGTAATATAAATACTAGACGCCAAGAAAATTTTAAACAGGCACCTTCAGCGAACAATATAAAAAGATTTTGAAATTTTACATTTAATAATTAGTTATTTAATAATTGTTTTATATTTAATAAAGTCACGATAGCCGAGTTGCCAGGTTGGTAGGTTGGGTGGTCGGAATTTCGAGTCAAGAGACCCGAGTTCGATCCTCAAGTGGCCGTACCAATGGGTTTTTCTAAAAACCTATGTACAAATTATATCGTTGGCTTGGACGGCTACGGGCACCTGTCACGTTGTCCCGAAAATATCTTCGGTGGAAGGTGGGTCTAAGGGACGTAAATGTTTAGACTAGACCTCTGTCTACCCCTGTATTGGGAATTGCGTGAAGATATTTTTTTTTTTTTACATTTAATAACTTATTTCACAGATTTAAGTTCTTAAAGATGGTAGAATCGTCTTTCGCCTAGTGCTCTGAGTAAGTTATAATACTCTCTTACTCATTCCTGCCGCCAATCAAAGTTTAAAAAACGCTGTTTTGTCACTTGATAAGGCATTCCGTCTTAATCCTAGGGAATGAGAAGAAATCTTTTAACTTCTGTGGCTGTAAAGTTATTAAAGTATTATAGTTATTTTTTACTCTAATCCTGTAAAAAATACACTGAATTTTTTCATTGCAATGAAGAAACGATATTTGAAAAGACATACTTGTCTTGTATATATAAAAACTCCTGCTATTTGGTATAGTCCATAGCCGATCCAGTAAACCTGAAAGCGGGTGCATCATTATCGCTATGCTTGGCAAGGAGACACGTGTTAGATGCTGTTCCGGTCTAGTTAAACTTGAGTATATTTGTTATTGAAAAAGTTACTTAGTAACACTCCGCATGCAAATATAAAAAGGTATATGTTACCTGGTCCGAAGAGAAGAAGAGCACCCTCCCTCCCACCGATGCGTGCACTAATTCCACTGTATGCACCACCACCACTACACTCAAACCAGGTAACATATACCACCAACGAAAACGCGACACGTGTTTCGCCTCAAAACAAGGCATTATCAAGCGAGTAGACTCTACGATGAGCGACCGCAGAGTAAAAGTTCTTCTTCTCTTCGGACCAGGTAACATATATCTTTTTATATTTGCATACGGAGTGTTGCGAAGTAACTTTTTCAATAACAACTTTACAATGAATTTCCGCAAAGTAACGCCTGAGTCAATTAACTATTGGGTATATTTGTCGAAATTTGCTTTATTGCTCTTTGAAGAAAAACTTACTGACTATCTAGATTTTTTATTTATTTTCTATTACTACAGATAAACGGACAGGAAGTAGATGTACGGCCTGATATTCCATAACATAACCAAAAATTTCAAAATTTAAATTCCAATTTCAAAAAGTTACAAGAGCCGAGTGGTTGGGTGATCGGAATTCGATTAAAGAGATCCGCAGTCGATCCTCAGAAGCTAGGCTCGTATGAATGAGGTTTTTTAAAAAATTATGTACGATTTATTTCGTTGGCTTGGACACAAAAACGGCAAACAGGCTCACAATCCGACGTGTTGTCCCAAAATAGGTTCCGATGAAATATGGGTCGAATGGACTTAATTGTCCAGATCTCTGCCTGAAATGCAAATGCATGAAAAATTTATAATTTTATTTTTAAATTGCTTACTTTAAACAAACTATCTTACACAGATCAGAGAAAATAGAAGCGACAATGTGGTCCGGCAAGAAGAGTTCAGAAGGAAGCGGAGCCGGTACACCCACAGCTGAGGAAGAAATCAAAGTGGTGCTAGTTGGGGACACGCAATGCGGCAAGACGTCCTTAGTACAGAGATTCGTGTCGGACACTTTTATAGAGGTTAGTCTAAAAGCATACTGCACGTCCATTAAAAGCTCTATTTACCATAGGCTGGTAGGATGCGATTCTTCTTACTTTAACATGTAACTATTAAACTTTCAAAAGCTCACTGTAACACCTGGACACACAATTGTTTTAGCAAGACTTCTGATGTACATAACGTAAATACTAGGAATAAACACAAGCTTGTAACACCGGTTACTAGACTCCATAGCTTAAGTAACTCGTTCATAGGTGTCGGTGTATACCTTTCTTCGACACAATCCCGGTAAATGTGTAAAGCCTGCCTAGGTTTAAGAAAATTATTAAAGAAAATAATACAATAGCAATGCATAATAAAATTACTAGTAATTTTGTTAACTAAGTTTCAATGCTTGTATCGGAAGTAGTTGACGACAATATTCGAATGGCAGGTCCGAATCTACTACGTTATTGTTCGGTCTACATCCTAAACCATTATACTGTTGACGCTTTAACAATAATATTATTTTCGTCGTGTATTGCATGGACTACTAGTTTTTTTTTCTAACACATTACTCGTAGTTCGTGCTAATGACACTGTCATCTAATATAAAAGTATACTCACTCATACATGAAATAAAATATACGCGATAGCCTAGTTAATAGCAATGCCAATCTTCGAAAATAAGTATTGCAGATTCGAATCAAGTTAGTTACAGACATTTACAAGTCATTGATATGTACATAAATAGTGATCTATGTAAATATACCTATGTAAGTATATAGTATGTATATACCATGTAAGTATAAGTTACATTGGCTTGGACAATAAGAGGCTACTACCTGTCACGTTCTTCCAAATAGGGTTCGGTGAAAGTTGTATCGAAAAGACTTAAGTGTCTAGAGCTATCTGTATAAGAGTCGCGATAGCCGTGTGGTTGGGTGAGAGACCCGAGTTCGATCCCCAGGTGGCAGTCTCGTACCAACGGGTTTTTTCAAAACCTAAAAAAATATATATCTTCACGCAATTCCCAATACAGGGGTAGACAGAGGTCAAGTCTCGACAATTAAGTCCGTTTGACCCACCTTCCACCTAAGATATTTTCGGGACAACGTGACAGGTGGTGAGCCCGTCGCCGTTGACAGGTGGTGAGCCCTTCGCCGTAAAACCTATATATGATTTATATCGTTGGATTAGACATAAAGAAGGGGACGGGCTTGGTGAAAGGTGGATCGCAAAGACTTCATTATTTAGACCTCTGTCTACCCCAGCTCTATGAACACCATTATAAAAATATATTAAAAGATTGACAATCTTCTTTCTATGTATTATTTATGTTGTTTACGAAATTCGCCTCGCGTGTAATTACGCACAGAGAGAATCCATTACGGCCCTAAAAGTCAATTCTGAACAGAAGAGGGTTATGCAAAGTGGCAGTTAAATTCCTTTAGCTACCGATTTTCTTGGGTGAACTAAAACAATCTTTTCTTTTATTAAGTTTCAATGAACCGAATACGGAATTTGTCACATAGAATATTATTTCATTGTATGTTTTGCCAAATAAGATTCGATGAAGAATGTTTTCAATATATCTGCTTTTCGCCCGACTGCGCAGAAGAGGGTAAAGAGAGTATATTTTTTACACATATGCGGACAATCCTATTTATATTATCGATGCAAAAATTTTGGAGAATGGATGGATGTTCGTTATTGTTTCATCCAAAAACTTAACCTCTCAAGTATGAAGTATCTCAAGTTTTGAATATTTTGTATAATTTATTAATAAGGAAAACCGAATTTCACGCGGCCAATAACACCTTTATACCCGCATTTAACCGATTATTAAGGACAACGTGACGGGTGGTGAGCCTATCGCCATACAAGTCCAAGTCAATGACTAAAATTAGTTGCTTATTAACATTTGCCAACCTGTGTGGCAAAGTTCCTCATAAATATATACACGGAACCCCACAATGGTCTATTACGGATAGCGGTTATCTATAATTAGTACTATAAATTTTGTCTCCACATGTGACACACGTGTCGTTTAGATATATCTATTAGAGTTGATTTCGAATAGATGAATATGTGTTTATATTATATTCTTAATTTTGTATAATTTTATTGCACTTTATAAAATATAGGAACAAAATACCTACTTACGTAGTAGGTAGGTAGTTACGTACGTAGATAGGGACAACATCACATATATTGCTCTGATCCCAAGTTAAAGTAGTAAATCACTGCCGAAACTGTGTAGGTACCACAAATGCTCAGACCCGTGACAATATAGAAAAACTGGATTGTATAGATTATGCAATTAACGATATCAAATGAACGTTTTATATATAGTGCTGCCATCTGCGTGTCACCTCTCACTTAAAAGCGAGTGCTTTGTTATAAATGAAAAAAAGAATTTATTTTTATTTTGCTACAGAAATAAAAGGTTCCGAGGGAACTTGGCCTGAAAAATTCAATTGAATGACAAAAACTTCTTCCATGTGGGGGATTTAGCATAATCGCCATGCTAGCGAAGTAAACGATTTTGTGATCGCCAAATACCTCGCACCTTAGACAGTGTCGCCCATCACCGGCCTGCTTCATTTTAGTCTGTTACTTCTAGAAAAGTGGGTTGGGGTCCAATCTAGTCGCTATATAGTATGTATTAATTAGGATTTTATTATATTCCAGCTTTCAGTTCGTACTCAACTGGCCATTGACCTTTACTAAACAGTTATGTATGTAAATATATATGTATGTAAGAATATTATACTGGTGATTTGAACTAACCGTTGTCCCAAAAAAGCTTCAGTAAAGTCCAATATAAGTGTCGAAAGCTCTTAATTTTCTAGACCTCTGTCTACGTCCGTATTGGAAAAATGATTGAAGATAAAAAAATGATAGCTTAAATTGTTTCCGTGTTTCTTATCTCGTAGTAACGTTCCGGTTCCAAATTATGAAGGACGTTTGTAAAAAATTTTACATTAACCTAGAGATATTTTTAATTAAACATTTTATTTCTGTACTCTAAGTTTCCCATCAGAAAATATAAAAGGGAATACGCCTGAAACTTACTTTCCAGTACACTGTATGATATTGTATTGTACCAATATTTCATGTTGTTCTACTTTTTAGTTCGCACATATTTTTATTTTAAAGGGAGTGGAAATTCTGAATATATAGTACAAAAACGCGTGTGCAGTTCATAGGAGCTAGAAGTAAACTTCTGAAAAAAGTAGATTAATTTTATAGTCTTTTAGTTTAATAGCCGTGTGATGAGAATATACTAGCCCCTTTCTTACCCGGTTTGTTGTTAGAGGCGACTTAGGGAAAGCCTTAAAAAATGTAACAGCCTACCGGCAAATGGTCATAAATATATCAAAGAACTTGATACAAATTTAGCAGACTGGTGACGGGTGCAAGGGAAGATCCTTGGAGTGTCTGGCACAGTGTCCGACAATCCGCTTGCCAAGCGTGGCGGTTATATGGAACCCTCCATTACGGGAGAGGCCTTTGTCCAGCAATGGACTTTAACAAAACATTATGATGATGATTCTTTTGGTCCTTAATTATAGAAGCAACATATTTAGTATAGTAGAGACATGATTTTCATTTCTGGGGTGCGTACTCATCCGCTCTGATGAAGGACCATCGAACGGCCCGAAACTAATCAGTTGGTCACCGATTGGACGTGAGTTTAGTCGTTTTAATTATTTGAATGAATGAATGAATGGGAATAATTTCTTGTAGATTACAAACAAAAAATAGAAATAACAATATAAACAAGAATCTTAAGTAACAGGCACACAATTTGGCGGCCTTAGCGCTGCATAGCGATCTCTTTCAGGCGTAAAGAAAATAAGTTTTAGAAATGACCTAGGTCATACAATATAAATATACATATTTAATATTAACCTAAAACTATAAATATATAAAAAATAATGTACAACGGACAGATGAATCTAGAAAACCACTTTGTCTACATTGTCTCGGGTCTGGGTGTTTGTGGCACTTTTCGGGTGTGGGTGTTGTTTTCGATTCCATAACACGAGTGCTTTAGCTGCTATGGGATCAGGGTATATAAGTGAAGTTAGCCCTACCTTTGTACGTATGTTTTTATTATTTTATAATGTTTCTCATTACGGCTTAATTTAGTTTGTATCTTTTTAACTTAGGAGCGACAAATTTTTAGCACTTTGTAATATCTCTTTACGAAAGATTCTCCCGTTGTTGCTTAATTAATTTTGTCTCTGAGTGTTATTCTTTGTTTCATAAAATTACAAATCGCAACTGTGCTAAAGAAGTTTTCACTCCATAAACTTTTTTAATTATTTGATATTTAAGATTAATTGGAATTTCGATTATATTTAATAGAATTTTAATTTATAAAACTTATTAGAATTTTCTTTAAAATAACGATACACAGTTTCTAAAATGTATTTATTTATTTATTTATTAACACTTCATACACATAAATTAACTATGCATATAGGCGGACTTAATGCCTGAGGCATTCTCTGCCAGTCTACCTAAAGGGTGATGCAGAGAAAAGAAGTTAGTAAAATGTAAATTTAGTGTTCTGCATATATTTAGCTTACTTTAATTATATGCAATAGTTTTAAATCTTTGGTAAAAATGAAATATTTGAATTTTATATGAATTTTGTTAGAGATACGATGTTTGATATGTTACAAGTAGTTATTTAGAAAAGCGATAAACCTTAAAGGACACTCTTACTCTAGAAATAATTTTAGTAAAGAAACAATAAAAAAACTACTTCGCTTGATAATGCACAAGGCATCGAGGCACGTGTCGCGTTTTCGGTGGTGGTATATGTTACCAGGTTTGAGTGTAGTGGTGGTGATGGTGCATACATTTGAATTAGTGCATGCATCTGTGGGAGAGAGGGTGGTGCTCTTCTTCTCTTCGGACCAGGTAACATATACCTTTTTATATTCGCATGCGGAGGGTTGCGAAGTAATTTTTTCAATAACAACTACTACAAGAGCTAGATCCAGTCATTTCTATAATTTTTTTGAGATATAAAAACGATAAAATTTTATTATATAACTTTTAAATATTATCATTTTCTTTTAGTATCATTTTATTTACTTCTAAATTACGAACCTTTAATAACTTTGTATTATTCCCATATATCTAGGAAATCTATCAAGACGTCACAATATGGCGGAGTAGTACCTAAGCACTTACAGGGCAATGCACTTAAAGACGGCTAAGGGACTAAAAGTCTTAAGCGAATCGCCATTTACATTGTGAACGTTTTGTGGATGTATATCTTTATTTTCTTTTAGGTAGGTACTGCCTAGAAGTGGTCTCAGTATACCTGCCATCCACCCACGTATTTTTTTCCTGTTTATAAAGTGATGGATCATCCCGGCTATTGCTGTACTGACTGATAAAAATAAGTAACTAAAATTGGCTTGGATTTTCTTACGTTGGAATCATCGGAGTAAATTAGTGGAAAACACACTTTTACAGAAATATAACTTTATAGAATAAATTTAACTCGATCCATGGAATAATTTTCAACTTTTATCCCCACATCGGTAGGGAGACCAAAATGCTTAAATATGAAGGTTTAAATCTTCATATTTAAGCATTTTGCGTAATAATAGGCTTTTTATTACGCATTTGTTAGTAAGTTTTGGTCAAATCGTTTCCATGGCAATATGGTTTGCAGCGACTAAGGTAAAGAGCCTTAAAATATACAAGCGTACAGACAGATATTGGTATATATCGGTATAAACATTTCGAAAGATGCTGGACCATAATTCAGCAGACCAATAACGGGCAGCAAGGTGCTGCGATCGTTAGTACGCTAACCAAGTCTGGCGATTATAGCAAACTGTCCGTACGGTAAAGGTATCTTACAGTCGACATATACAAGCCGTTATGATGATGATGATGAGATAGACTTGGAAAGAAACCTCTATTTACTCACTTAACATCTTTATTTACTTATATTTAACACCGCTCAACTTATGCTTTGTACCAACATGTCCAGATGATTTATGTTCACGTTAATACGAAATAAATGTATAGATTTAGCTAATGTTACCAGCGATTGACGCCTAGTTATAGAAGTAGTGGGTGGTGTAGGTAAAGTTTATCGGATTTTGATTTAAGCTTGAGAATGTTTTTACAAATATAGGCCTTATGTTATAGCGTTAACCGAACTTTCTGTTTACATAATAATACTTTTTTATATTGCTTAAGATTACAGAGAATAGAAGTCTGCAGTTTCATTCTCTTTTAAATGATGTCCTCTGTAGATAAAATTTAAGAGTAACAGCACTTTTTTCTACTTAAACAAACTAGATTTTAAGATACCAACGAGATCCATTTGTCACCATAAATTGTTTGTTATACCCGTTATTACGGATAATGTATCTTAATGTATCTAATTTCACCACTGCACAGTACTTGTAATAAATTTTTTGCTTATAAAATCATGTTTGTGGGAGCGTCGCGAAATTTTATTATGATAAAATACTTTCATAGGTGTTACGTTTTCTTTGTTACTTAGTTTACTTAATATTTTGAATTAAGATAGTTAATTGACTCAGGCGTTACTTTGCGGAAATTCATTGTAAAGTTGTTATTTAAAAAATTACTTCGCAACCCTCCGCATGAAAATATAAAAAGGTATATGCTACCTGGTCCGAAGAGAAGAAGAAGAAGAAGAGCACCACCCTCCCTCCCACAGATGCGTGCACCAATTCCACAGATGTGTGCACAGACCGCAGAGTGACTCTGCGGTCGCTCATCGTAGAGTCTACTCGCTTGAGGATACCTTGTTTTGAGGCGAAACACGTGTCGCGTTTTCGGTGGTGGTGTGTGTTACCTGGTTTGAGTGTAGTGGTGGTGGTGCATACAGTGGAGTTGGTGCACACATCTGTGGAATTGGTGCACGCATCTGTGGGAGGAAGGGTGGTGCTCTTCTTCTTCTTCTTCTCTTCGGACCAGGTAGCATATACCTTTTTATATTTTCATGCGGAGGGTTGCGAAGTAATTTTTTAAATAACAACTTTATTTTGAATTAAGTACAGTAAGTCACTCAGTCGATGTCATTATTTTGTTTCACATTTTATTTTCATTGTTGTATTGACACCATTTATTTTGAAAATATTATGAAGTCTATTTTTAGAGCTTTAGCATCTTACATTGGGATCGGAGCAATGTATGTGATGTTGTACCTTTTTATTTATATATGTTTCATAATAATTTTAAATGATTAAGAAGCCTCAACTCAGTTGTAATGCTAAATGATGTAATGTCTTTTCTTTGTTAGTGTAACTATTAAAGCAAATTAAAGCTTCTATGGATGTACGCCATTTGCAAAGTAAAAAACACGAAATTTTATTTCTCTGCTTATAGATAAATATCTTCACGCCATTCCCAATACAGAGGTAGACAAAGGTCTGTTAGGACTAAGTCTCTTTAACCCACTTTCCACCGATAACAAGATATTTTCGGGACAGGAGGTGAGCCCGTCGCCATCATTATGTCCAAGCCAACGATATATTCGTATATAAGTTTTTAAAAAAACCCATTGGTACGAGCCTGCCACCTGGGGATCGAACTCAGGTCTCCTGACTCGAAATTCCGATCACCCAACCACTCGGCTATTCGTGAATAAAAACAGATGCGTTACAAAACATTTTAAATTAATCGATACAAAAGAGAAGAAGTGAAATGTTTATGTATTTTTTGTTTTAAAGTCATGATATCCGGATGGAGCAGTTATCGGGTTTCGATTCGGGAAACTCAAGTTTGATCCTACGAAAAAAACCACCACAGCATGGGGAGTACGGTCGTGTGCTTGTTTATTTTGTTTTTATTTTACAAAGTAATGAAAAATGTGTTTTATAAAAACATCGCGATGTTTTCCACCGCACTCATTCTTTTAATTTTGAACTGAATGGATCAAAGTATTGTGAACTAACTGACAGTTGGTTCACAATACTTTGACTCATTGGAAGTTAATTATCAAATACACTAAACCCAAAATCCTTTATATACTGAACGCCAGTTTTATGATATTTTTCTTTGTTTCAGGCTTACACGCCGACGGGTTTCGAAAAATATGGATACACGTGCACAGTGGCAGATTATAGAGTTAGTTTTTCTGTTTGGGACACTTCAGGTAAATTCTTTGTATAAATCTTACAAATACATGCCTAATGGTGAGTGCGGACTGTGAAACATAATGTCGCAGGTTCGGGCGATTCGACTATTATCGAAACCATTTCAAACACAAGCAACTTAGCTTAGTTGGAGTGGTTAACATATAGTGGTTAACATTTTGAGTTTAAACACTCATATTCATCACACACATGTTTGCCCTAGCTGGATTGTAAACCGTGACCCACGGCTTCGAACGCAGAGTCAATACTAACTAGACCATCGGGTAGTTTTAAATAAGAAATAATAAATAATAAATAAAAAAGGCTTTATTTCCCATTACCCTTAAAGTAACGTTACAAGTCGCTTTCTTATAATCTATTTTTATATATTTTATCTAAATGTTAGGTATGTATTTTATTTGGCATATGGACCCATCCACGGGTGAAAGCCTCCTCAGTTTCTTCCATGTCTCCCTGTCATTTACAATATTCTGCCAGTCGTTGCCTGCCATATTTATTATATTGTCTGTCCATCTTCTCTTTTGTCTGCACACTCTTCTTTTTTGAGCACTTCAGCCCCTCCCAAAAATCTACAAAAACCTACAGCATTACTTGAAAAACCTCTTCCAAGCTGGCTGATCACCGTGGACCAAAAAATCCCCAAATTTGCAAGTGTAAAGTAAAAACGTAAAAAAGAAAATGTCTAAAATCAAAGCCAATATAGACTTTTTTGTTATGGTAGGGTAGTAACAAACATTAAATGTTAATTTGGCGCATCCATTTATATTGGTCCTCCTACTGCAGCTAACAGGTCACTGATTTCGAGTGAATTCCAATTCGAAGCCTATTTATTGGTGCGGTCTCTCAAACAGATGCTGCTAAATAAATCTGTACGTCGGTTTGTGAAATTACAAACGCCTGTTTAACGCCAAATTAATAAATATATTTTTTTAAATTATTAACAGTTTACAATATTTTTATTCTCTTCTTATGAAGTTTTACGTACTTAATTTTAGTTCTATCAACATGGATTGACGATTTCGTAATATTCTTAAGTTTTTCTAAGGTATCGAGAGTTCCTGGTATTTCGATCTTGAAACCTTCTTCCTTCCATCTTTTATCAATCCTTACCAGGCGCAACGATTGTAACTAATCCTACTTACTTCTTTGCGACAGGCTCACCACCTGTCGCGTTGTCCCGAAAATGTCTTCGGTGGAGGGTGGGTAGAAGGGACTTAATTGTCTAGACTAGACCTCTGCCGTGATAACCTGGATAGATTTTTCTTATTAGTGAAATAACTACGTAAATTACGAAAAATACTCACGAAAAAAGAAACTGACTACAATAAAAAAGAAAGGAAACAAAAGAGAAATATTTTGAAAGCTGAAACCAATTTGTTGTATTTTTTTGATCTACTTGACCATGTTCAGTTAACAATTTTAGTGTGAAATTTAAGTCACCTGACATTGCATCACATTATATATATTAACTTAAACCAACGTAAGCATTTCCATTGCATTCCCAATGCCGGGTAGGCAGATGTCAAGACAATCAAGTCCTCTCGACTCACCTTCCACCGAAGACATTATTGGGTAATGTGACAGTGTTTTTAAACACTCTTAAGCATTGCAGCTTATTTGGAGTGGTTAACAAGGACACCAGTGATATAATTTAGCATAGCAACACAAATTTATGCGATAGTTATTTAATTAATCTAACTAATCGACCAATATTTTTTATTTAAATAGGGTTTTACGTTCCAAGTTTGACTAGATACATGGCGTCATACATACTCTTAGGAAAGCCGTTCACATGCAAAACAGAATTAAAACATTCGTTATTAAAAAGTATAAATAGCGTACTCCATTACTCATCACGCGAAGCTTCGTCAGCCAGGCACTGTAGGTACCAAAGTACCAGTCTGTTACGACTCTATTTCGTAATCATATTATAATGCGGCAAAGTTCGCGAAGGCATTCTCACGCCTACTCTTTATTTTATGATATATTATTAACCGTCATAGTTTGCCATCATCGTAATAATGTGGTTGTTTACAGAATATGCATTCCATTTCACGATTTTCTAACAATTGCATTACATAACGTTGTAAAATATTGTTGTAAAAAACACGAATCGATCTTAGTTTTATGTGACTCTGCCCTAGAAGCTAAGGGGCAAACACTTGTGTGGTGAATTTGAATGGTTTTACTGTAATAAATAAAATAAAATACATATATCTCACAGAGGTAGACTAGTCTAGACAATTAAGTCCCACCGACCCACCTTACACCTACCAACCAACGTAACAATATGCACGAATTATATCATTGACTTGGACATAAAGACGGCGACAGGCTCACCACGGGGTCGTAGGGACTTAATTGTCTAGACTAGACCTGTTTCAACCCCTGTATTGGGAATTGCGTGAAGATAATTAAATTAGTTGTTGAGAACTTTATACATTTTTCTTATCACAATTATGTATTTTTTTTATTAAACCTATATCTTTATTCACAGGCACAACAGCATATGACACTGTAAGGCCGCTCGCATACCAAGACGCTAAGATCTTCATGTTATGCTTTAACATAGCTGAACCTGAGTCTTTAAATAACGCCGCTGCAAAGGTATATTATTTCTATATTTTACGACCATCTTGGTTCTTGACGTAAACACCAGTTTTCTTGTCGGTAGCCTACTCTGAGGTCTCGGGTTCAATAGCAGGACGGGTCCTTGTGGAAAACAACTTATTCTGCATTATATCTTATAGGTGACTTCGTTATTTCTGATTCCATAATACTATAATTTTAGCTCCATTGTTTAGGATCTGATATTTTTGATTCCGTTACTTCGTAAGAATATACTTCGTAATTTCTTTCCGTGGGTGTCATAAGTGGTGACTCTAAAAAAGGCTTTAGAATACAATTGCTTGTCAAGCGTGACGATTATAGAAAATCCTAACAAGAGAGGCCTGTATAATGTCCTGTAGTGGGATTATGCAGGCCGATGTGATGAGATATTTTTATGGCCTTTAGGAAGGCTGGTTTCATCACACTATTTTGTTTTAGAGTTATTTAATGCCGATAATAAACTTTACTCTCTCAAAATGACGCCTCAGACATAAAATATTCGAATCATTCACTTATTATATTTACTTCGAGCAAATATCCGAGTCACCTTAGCCGAGTGGATCCGAAGTAACGAATTTATGTACGCTTTATATCGTTGGCCTGGACATAAACCCAGCTTAGTGAGCTGGGTTTATGTCTATGTCCTATCACGTTGGCCCAAAAAAATCACTTCGGTGAAAGGTCGGTCAAAAGGATTTAAATGTCTGTCAAACGATTGGGAATAGAATGAATATATTTTGTTTTTCACTAGAAAACCAATCCACCAAATGAAACTGAGAATTACATATTACTTTAAGATCTCAGTAAACAGTACATACAGTCTTATGCTATCTTTTTATGTTCCAGTGGTATCGAGAAGTACGTACTCACGGCGGCTCTGCGCCAGTTCTGCTCTGCGGATGTAAAGCAGACCTTCGACATGACAAAGAGACCCTCACCATGCTGTCTAAGCTTAAAACACACCCAGTGACAAGTGAAGAGGTGAACTAATTAGAAAAATACTTTGAACGCCTTAATTAACTATATCTAATCACTAACAAACGCCATCTCCAATATAAAACAATAACATACGAAGTCAAAATAAAAAAAATCTCACAAACATAAAACTACTAGACTTACTAATTATTAAACTAAATTAGTGACAGCGAGAGCGACGACAAATAGATCACCTCAGCGCTGATTTTCAGCTGAACCCTGCGAGTGAGCTTCACGGGCAACTGGATAATAAGATAATCAATTTGAATAACAGTAACTACCTCTGTACTGGATATGTGTGTATTTCGAATTTGAATAATCTTTTATTTTAAGAATACTAGCAATGCGTTGACGACCTGCGTGGACGAGTGGCGTAAACACCGGTTTTCAAGGTGTCACCATCTCGAGGTCGATTCCCGGTCGGGTCAACGTAGAAAAAAAAACTTTTTCTATATTTTCTTGGGTCTGGGTGTTTGTGGTGTCTACGTTGTTTTCGATTCCCATACCACAAGTGCTTTAGCATCTTACATTGCGATCGGAGTAATGTATGTGATGTTGTCCCTATCTTTATATGTATTAATTTGTTTTATTTATTATTTAATGCTAATGTAGTGCATTACTAGTGCAGGTACACAAGTAATGTTATTTGCCTAATAAAATTACTACTATTGCTGTAAACCATTCCAACTAAGCTGCAATACCTGTCTTGTGTAGTTCACGACTACAGTCCAATGGCGGGCCCAAACCTGCGACGTTTTATTTCGCAGCCGACTCCCAAAGGTATTAGGCTATTGACGCTTAAAAGTCTGTAAATAGTCCACAGAATGACAAAGGCCTCTGCTATCAGGAGATATGTCACAAACCTCACAATCAGCAAGTATGCTGTAGATCGCTACATGGATACCTGTTAGGCAGACAAGAACTTATTAAATATTATATATGGCTTGGAATATTTTTGACCTAGTATGTACTTTCCAATCCATCAAAAACTAAGTCAATAATAATAGGTAGTCAATACTAGATGGCACTTGCGTATCGTACAGTGATACCGTTAAAAATCTGGGCATTACTTTTGACAAATTTTTGTCGTGGGTCCCTCAAGTAAGTGAGGTGAGTAGGAGGCTGTTTATGACAGTTGGATCGCTCCGCAGACTAAGCAATTTCCTACCCATAGCAACTAAAATTACACTCGTGCAAACACTCCTATTACCGATTCTCGATTATGCAGACACATGCTATCTGAATCTAAATGAAGAACTGCTTAATAAACTTGAGCGCATTCAGAATCTCTGTATACGGTTCATATTTGGACTCCGAAAATATGACCATGTTTTCGAACATCTCGAAAAACTCAAGTGGCTGCCAATTCGCTTTCGCAGGAATATTCACATTCTGTCTCTTTTATACTGTGTTCTATTCAATCCTGCTACCCCTCCTTATCTCAAAGAGCGGTTTGAGTTCCTCCGTGATACCCACGACCACTCTCTTCGTTCGGGTCACAACCTAACCTTAAAAATTCCTTTCCACAATACTTCCTTCTATTCTAAATCCTTCTCTGTTGAAGCGGTTAGGCTCTGGAATTCATTACCGCTTCAGATTCGGCGGGCGCAATCTCTAGATCATTTTAAATCACTCCTCTATGTCCACTTCTATCCACTCTAAGCATTCATTACATTTTTATTCATGTGGCTTTTGTCTATTATTTTACTTGTCTATTTTTTCGTATATTTCTTTCTGACTTTTAGTATGTATATATAATGTGTATATGTATGTTTATGTGTATGTATGTGTATATGTATATATATTAGAAATTTTTCGTACACCTCACCCTCTTCTCGTAGGTCATTGTATCCTCTGCAACGTGGTTGCAGAGGATACAATCAGGTGGAAGAAATCGCTTTAAAGCGATAAGGCCGCCAATTGTACCTTAATTAATGTTTGTATGTCGTTTGTTCATTTAATATTTTTGGTGTACAATAAAGCATATTTCATTAAAAAGAAAAAGTCTCTTACCAATTATTACGTAAATTTTTACAATAATTACGTAAGATGTATGTAGTTGACGGTCACGTTATAAAATCGTCCTCCAGTAAAATGTGGGTCGAAAGGACATAATAGCTAAGCAATTAAGTCCTATTAAGTCCAAAACCTCTGAAACTTCAATATTCAGAATGCGTTGAAGTAAAGATATAATGATAAAAATTGTAGAACAAATACCAGAAAAATTAATCTGATGGATGTGTTATTTGTACGATTTCCTGTTTTGAAATTTAAAAATTTTGAAATTAAATTACTGAAAATTTAAATAGCCAAAAAAACAATACAGAAGTGTTAATAATAACATACGTATTTTAGGCTTTGGCAGTTGCAAGACAGCTTGGAGCAACAACTTACGTAGAGACATCAGCGCGAGCTTCAAGCAAAGGTGTGAAGGACGCATTTGAAGTGGCAGCGCTTGCGGCGCTTGGCAAGCTGAACAAGCAGCAAACTAAACAACAGGTTTGTACAGGTTTATTGGTGGTGGAATTTTCTTACACACAATTGCTAAAGTATTTTATATATTTATATTTACTAAAAATGTTTACTAAAAAAGTATTTGAATGATCGTAATTTGAATCATTGTTTAATTCCCACAAGGAAGGCTCGTACCTATGATTGTTTTTTGCACAATAGATACAAAAATTGTTCCAAATATAATGATAAAATCGTATTTATTCTAACACTAAGATGTGGAAATAAATCAGTGAAAGGTGGGTCCAGTAATATATTTGTCATTAGCAATGGCTACCAAAGTTCTGTTTGTGATTATAATCTGATTGTGATTGTTTTTCCATTAACATTTCACTGGCTGTTATATTAAACTCTTTATCCACGTTCAAAGTATCTTTAATACTTACACGACTTTTTCAAAATACAATGTAATATGTACATGAATATTTCTTTTATTAAAAAGTTTTTTTTTCAATAGCAGAAGCAAGTAGGCCGCAGCAAAAGCAAGCGTGACCTGAAGGCCGAGCTTAAAGGACGTGCGAAAAGTTGTTGCGTCATGTGATCCGTAGCCGGCCACCCTTCTAGGTGGCCGCACGACTGTTAGGTGACCGCCGCTCTTCCACAATATTTTAGCATTTATAAATGTGACATGGAATAACAATTTCCGAAACATTCAAGTAATGACTATATGGTCTTAAAGGTCAACCTTGTGCTAACCCCTACAAATTCAAACATAGGAAAAAACTTAATCCAAAAATTTGAGAAGAATAAAAACAACAATATTTGGTTATAAATATAGAGTGTAACAAAGTAATGAAATGGAAAATTTTAGTGTTATTGGAAGTGGAACAAAGTTCGTTTCCTTTTTCTATATTTTATCTAACTTTCTCGAAAGGTATCATTGGAAAAAGGTGCAATGTTTTCATTAACCCTCAGGGTTACGAGCGTGAGAAGCCTGTGATAATGTAAAATGTAGAAAATACGCCCAATGTGACTAGAAAAGATTAGAGTTTGAAATTTAGAGAGGCATAGACGCTCATTTTACACCAGCGCAGACCATAGAACATGGTTTTTGTTTAGATTTAAGATGGTATTTACAGTGTATACTTAAATATGTAAAGACAATTTATATTGTGTAGTAAGATATGTGTTTTCATATACAATAAGAAATAACGGTGTTTTTTCTATCGCAATGCGAAAACATTCTACATTTTGGAATAATAGATTTGTTTATTTATTTTGGTAGGACCAACTTCCTTTGTAAGGAAACAAATTTAGAACAGAAGAATCACTTAATAAGGCAATGCTTTTTTGTGATAGGAATACGTAATAAATTTTAAAATTAAATGCACAATGATGGACAATACTAATTAATTACGGAGGTCCATTCGAGAGTTAGTTCCACGTCCACGTTTGCTATGATAGATGTAGATTTTTGTACGTTACGTAATTGATGTTAATTGTATTGTTTTAATAGTGAGTGTTTAAAAAAATATTGTGCATTTTCACTGTCATGGGTCGATTTTGACAATCATTTTTTTGGTGATTGTCGTCATTTCTGTTAATTACTAATCAATCATCATGACGTATTTTATGACTTTCAAAATTACTTTTAATTTGTCGATAAACATGAAAATTTGAGTTTTAAAACCGCGTTACGATAAATATTACGATTTATATAGCAAACAAATTTCAAAATTAATTCTTTTATGATCAAATTATCCAATTGCGTTCATAAATATGTAAAAAGAGATCGTATAAAAATTGCTAAGGTTGTTTAAAACGTGCAGACGTATTAATGCATGTACAGTACAGAAATACAAAGTGTTTGTCTGTATCAAAATGTTAATGTAAATATTATACGAAGATGTTCGAAAATATTAATTGACTTTTAAATTACATAACTTTGCTGACTGTAAACTTCACAACAATCTTTATTTGTGTTTTTAATACTATCACAATGTTACTTATTTTTGGTATATAATGGGCTGAGAATGGATTTTAATTAAAAGTTAGTACAATATTAATGTTTATATTATTTATTTATTTGTTTTGGATTTCGTATCGTATAAGTCGATATCAAGCTTTAAATTAATGTTAGCTTTAATTATTAAGTAAAAGTTATTATTGTATTAAACTATTTAAAACGAAAGTTACATGCATGTTTTACTTTTTTATTAAGTTTGGTACAGACGAGGGCATTGGTAATGAAGTTTGTAGTTCAAGTAATATTTTATAATTATCAACTACTTCCATATTGGTTTAGTATGTCTGTATCATTTAATCTTTTTTGTCTTTAAATTTCATAAACGTGAAGATATTTTATATTTTTCTAATTCGTTTAAAAAAATTGTACATACATATCATCCAGTTTTACTTTGTAAAAATCTCTTTCATTAATTATTTCAATGCTTAAACTAATCTGACTTTTCAAATCATAAATTTTGTTTCGAGATGTATTTAATTTTGTCACAAAAATACATGAACAAAAAGTTTTTAGAATTTTTCTAACTATAAAAGTGAGATTAGTTTTCATTATTAAATGTTTACAATAGGATACGACACTAATAAAGCATTTCTATTTGAATTAATTTGTAAATTCTTTTTAATTTAGCAAGTACCCTAATGTAAACATGTTCCTTTTACCCGTAAGCAGTTATTTAGGCCATTTTAAATGTTGTTTCTAGACTATGAAATATAGCGTTCAATGTTTTTTCAATGATCTTTTATTTGAAGTTTTTCTTTATTTTTTATTTTAGGTTTATTTTATTTTAAGTCACGATACCCGAGTGGTTGGGTGGTCGGAATTTCGAGTCAGGAGACCCGAGCTCGATCCCCAGGTGGCAGTACCAATAAGTTTTTCAAAAACTTATGTACGAATTTCATCGTTGGCTTGGACATAAAGACGGCGACGGGCTCACCACCTGTCACGTTGCCCCGAAAATATCTTTGGCGGAAGGTGGGTCAAAGGGACTTAATTGTCTAGACTACACCTCTGTCTACCCCTGTATTGAGAATTTCGTGAAGATATTTATATATTTTTTTTATTTGAGACACCTTTTTACAATACCTGCGTTATTTATTAAATACTATTAATGAACCGGTTTTCATTGTGTTGCCAACTCCCGGTTCCGGGTTTGATACCCGGTTATACACTCACCGAAAACACTTTTTCTAAATTTTCTTGGGTCGGGGAATTGGTGTTACCTTCGTTGTTTCTGATTCCATACAACTAGTGCTTAAGCTGCTTACTTTGGAATCAGAGCAAATTAAGTGACGTTTAGCCTATGTACATATTAATTTGAAAAAAAAAATGAACTAATACCGAGTATGGTGCAAACAAGAAAGATTTTTTAATCATATCAAATGTTTTGAGATGATTATCGAGCCATCTATCATATGACCATATAACCTTGATCAGAATCATACAAGCCCGTGATATCTGGTACCGTCTACGATCGCCAACGTTTTTCAAGGATAACAATTTTGACAAAGGGAAAATGTGAAAAGGCGCATTTTTCCCTTTACTGGGCTAGACAGAAGTATAGAATAAATACTTTCGATACACCTTTCACCGAAGCTAATTTGGAGCAAAGTGTATCAAATGAATACTGCTGAATATGGGCTTCCCCCAAAGTTTCTCAGAAATAACGGTCCTCAGCCACCTACATTCAGCGTCTCCCCCTCAAGATGAATCCTAAAGTGCGTTTGCCTAAACGAGGTTGCCGCTCGAGAAAAATTTTTCCCAACGGTTACCAGCTCGTCGAGATATGTTGCCGGCCCTTTGCCAGCGCGCTGATCCTTACTGCTTTGCCAGTTACATTAGTTATGCTTCGGGGGTCTTCGTTGCGGATTCTGTCACGCAAAGAAGCACGAATATAGCCCTAACTAGAGAAAGCACGCTAAGCAACATTGAGCTTTCTTATAAGGCCTGCAGTGAAGGACGTCTCTGATAATATTGATATTGCCCGTGATGACATGATTTTTCATCGTCATCTAATTCTTTGTGACCTCCCCCGGACTCTTATTCCTCTTGCTATATCGCGTTAAACTCAATATGATATTAATGAATGTTAATCATATTAAAATGTTAGTCATATTAAAATTAATTATATCGATTTTAACGGGAAAATTATTTCCATAGAAATTAAGAAATTTTAACAATGCGTCTATAAACCGCCTCTGTTTCTTATTTGAATCGGCCATATTTAAGCAAACCCCTTAAATATAGCCTAATAAATACATACATGAATAAGCAAGCAAAAATTACGCCAGTTTTTAATATCTCATCTTTAAGATCTCAATACCTAGTTTGCTTTCTAAACTTTGTGAACGGCTTTTTTTATTTTTTGATGTTTTTTTTTAATTCTCCGCCTTAACCACAAGCTGACGCCATGTTCAGATTTCGTCTGTTCACTTCACACCTCTGCGTTAGGGTCACAGAATTCGATATATTTGGCAAATTTCAACGTAATCGGTCCAGACGATTCGGAGAAAATTAAAGATGACAGCCAGACAGACGTACGGACACACGAGGTCAGTTTATTTATTCGTGTAGTTTACCTACGGAACCCTAAAACGAAGCTATTTCGTTTCGTAATGATTAAATAAAATATTTATCCACTACTAAATGCTGCCCGCACCCAAATAAACAAAAAGAAATCAAAATCCGATAAGTCATTTGTTTTTTACGCTTTCGCGCCTAAATCACTTAACTAATATTGACGAATTTAAGAAAATTGGTATTGTGGAATTTTGCTGATAAATGGTACCCTGGAGACGTATATTATCTTAAAAATTACATTAACACAGGCGAAGCTACTAAGGCAAAACTAGTAGTTTAGAAATGTATGTGCCATATTTCATTTAAATCTGTTCAGCTGTTTATTGACAATGATTAAGTGAACATTTTTTCGGGACAATGTGACATAAAAAAAATCAATAAGAAAATCTTCATGCATAGTTCCTAACGGGATAGCCAGAGAGAACAGATCGCCAAGTGTCACGATACTTGTATACCTCCTTCGCTCCTTTCAAATTCATAGTTGTCTTCATATATACACGTATATATGGGTACTCTTACTCTTCTGTGTAGAAGGGAGAGTCAAGAGTCTTTCATATTTATAATTAGATTTTCTTAACATTTTGTGATTATTTCACATACTGTTAAAAAAGTATATCTATATCTAAATTAAATTTATGTAACTTTATTCGAAAATTATTAAATATTGTTTTATAAATCTTAATGATTACAGATTTATTATTATCTATTCAAAATTTTGCTTCAATAAGGCTCACTTTTGCCATCCATTAAAACTTTTTAAATCTGTCATGTCAGTATGAACCAATTTGTTCTGAATTTTTAGGCAAGAAAATTATCATTTAATTTAATCTGTTGGATATTATATGTCTAATATTGTTTTGTTTTTATCTGTGAACATATTCCGTAGGTGTTCAGGTACATAATTAATTTGTGCTAAAAAATTAAATATCCCGCATATATAACAGTCGCCTATCACATGTAAGAAGTCACGGGTTCCCTTTCGCAAATATCTGTATCACGAACTCGAAGTTTTCTGTGATAGTGTGCTATGTATGTGTAATAGATAATTTTTTTTTGCTATATTTTACAACAAACAATCATTATACAGTTTTTATGATATATGTAATATAATTATAAACAACGTAATTAAAGCAGCTTGAATCACGTCTAAGCTTTAATTCATACAAATAATAATGTTTCACGAAAGTTTTAAGTATTTTTTATTAGCAAATACTGCTATATTTTATATTAAATGTAATGACACCAGTTTGTAAGTTACTGATTTACTTACATAATAATGATAATTTGTAATAATAGAAATATTATGTCTATATTTGTAGTATAAAAGTCTCTTGCAAATTAGAAACTGAAATTGAACTGAGACGATTTCACTTCCACATCTGACTTGAAATTGCCAGAATTGTAATAAAAGGAGAAGTCACGATAGCCGAGTGGTTGGGTGGTCGGAAATTCGAGTCATGAAACCCGAGTTCGACCCTCAAGTGGCCGTACAAAATTTGTAGATAGGTTTTTCTAAAAACCTATCTACAAATTATATCGTTGGCTTGGACATAAAGACGGCGACGGGCTCACCACCTGTCACGTTGCCCCGAAAAGATCTTTGGTGGAAGGTGGGTCAAAGGGACTTAATTGTCTAGACTAGACCTCTGTCTAGTAGTTCCCTGTATTGGGAATTGCGTGAAGATATTTGTATATATTTTTTTATTTGAAACACCTTTTTACTATACTTGATGAAAATATCTTCGCTGGATCGAAGGGACTTAAATGTCTAGACTAGACCTCTGTCTACCCCTGTATTGGTAATTGCGTGAAGATATTTATTTATTTATTTATTTGTATTAAAAGGACAAAAATCCATACAACTAATGAAAAAAAAATAACCAGATGTTTGCGTTTAAAACAGTTATCTACGTGGTAGAGCGAAGTTACGATTTCTGTATGGACAACATATTTTGTACATATATGTTATGTATGTACATACATATACATGTAATGTAGAGCATATTTTATGTATGGAAGTGCTGCATGCATGGACGGCCTGCAAGCTTACATTTATCCCTCAACAAGAAAATAGAAAGGAAAAAACGTAACGTTTAGCTTATGCACTTGCAGCACCTCTGGTGTTGCCAGTCATTATCACTAGGTGGTCCAATTAATTAATAAAAAAATAATACAATTTTGTTTTTTTTACTTATAATACATTTCACAGCGGTTCCAAGATAGAACACGTTCTTTAAGAGCAACACTCACTTTGTGTTCAAGGCTGGACGTTTTGCGACTTGGCTTGATTGCTTTTTAAGTACAAGAATCTTTTTGTGCACATTTTAAGTTTCACTTAGCTTAAAATGTAGAACACGCTATACAGTTTTTAATGGCTTCGAGGTCTATTGCTATTTTCTTATGGAGCCGTACAATTATACCATAATTAATATATAATGAATACAATTATGTAATCCACTCCGTGCATTTTTTGTTTTCTTATTTTTTATTGTAATAAAAATGAATTTTAAGTGTATACAACAATATACTTACAAATAATTTTAATCATTATATTAATATTTTGATTACAAATAAATCGTTAGCTTGGACATAAAGATGGCGACGAGCTCACCACCTGTCACGTTTGCCCAAAACATCCTCTTTGGAAGGTGGGTTCGCCAGTTCTTTCCCAAAAGTAATGAAAAAAAAACTGACATATAATTTACTAAAAGAGATTTCTTCACGCTATTTCCAATACGGGTGTACGCAGAAGTCCTGACAATTAAGTCCTTTCGTTCACCTTTCACCGATAATATTTTTTGATAACATGTGTCGCCCTAACCAACGATATTTTATGAAAAAAAAAACAATTAGTATGAGCTTACTACCTGGGGACCGAACTCGGTTCTCACGACTAGAATTCCGATCACCCTTCCACTCGGCTATCGTAAATAATATATTTAATGACCTACATAAATAATAATCTATAAAAGTCCACTGAAATCGGAAGCTGCTTCATAAACCGGATTCGCCACAATCGCCATGCTTGGTAAGCTCATTGGCGATCGCAGTACCAGACCCCTTGCACCTTAGATACTGCTACACTTTGGTGGTCTACTTAATTTTGGTTTGGTATTTTTAAAATTTGCATGTGGTATGAGTGTAAGATTTTATCACCCCCTTACATCTCATGGTAATCATAAGAGGCAAATGTAGAAAAAATCTTGAAAATGCTATTGGCTACCGATAGACGGCGGATTAGCCATCGGGAAATAAACCAGACCAAAATTTAGTAGACCGATTGCGGCCTGCAACTTCTAAGGAGCTTGGTGTCTGGTACTCTAATCGATAAACGTTTACGGCAAACGGTAAAGGTCTGTATCATGTTGTGTACTGTTAAATACCGTTATGTATGTGAATTTATAATATAGGTATATCTAGCTCTAGAAGCTCCATTTGAAATCATCAATTAATCACCAACGATTTGAACCTAAATTAATTTGAGTGTCGTAACACACTGGCCATAGAATCTTCTATTCTACTGAATGTACGATTCAAAAGTAGTGCGAATATCTATTCGGACTACCTTTGAATCGTACATTCAGTTAATAAACTAGGAATATTAGAAAAAAAGAAGGGACATATATGCAGTCATATTATTGTTTTTACTTCTCCTTTTAAGCCTATCAAAAATCCACTGCAGGACATTGGAATCTCCTGTATGCATGGGTTAGATAAATAAATAAATAAATATCTTCACGCTATTCCCAATAGAGGAGTAGAAAGAGGTCTAGGCTAGACAATTAAGTCCCTTTGACCCACCTTCCACCGAAGATATTTTCGGGACAACGTGACAGGTGGTGAACCCGTCGCTGTCTTTATTTGCAAGCCATCGATATAATTCACCTGCCACCTGGGGATCAAACTCGGGTCTCTTGAAATTCCTACCACCCAACCACTCGGCTATCGTGACTGTATGCATGCATGGGTTTACCAGTCTTAGTGGATTGTCCTTCGTGGCGATTATAGCAAGCCCTCCCTTTCGGAGAGGACGGAGAAGTCTGTCTCCTGAAATGGACTTTTATATGGCTTTTTTAAAAACTAAACAACGGCGAAGTGCTCACCACCTGTTACGTTAAGCCTAAAATATTAGAGATGGAATGTTGGTCGATAGGACTTATTTGCCTCTGTCCTACCCCTGAATTGGAAATGCCGTTAAGATTGAATATATGATCTTTTATTTTGACGAAATTTTAATCTTTAAATAATATTCATTCCTACGTAGTTAATCGTACAGACCGGTTGTGCTTATCGCGAGTCCTACCTGCCCGACACCCGGCATCAACTTGCGTACATAGAGTAATATAAGAAACAGAGACGAAATTACGCGAATTTTTATAAATATATATATTAATCTTAGTACTTTAAGATGAGTAAAAAAGTCATACTGAAGGCCTCAAGCATTCATCGCCTGTTGATAATGCAAGTTTCACATCGATTTCGGATCAATTCTCTCCAAACTATGTTACTCTTCGTAACCGTCAAGCTTCAGAAGAAACGATGGCTATTTTCCATAAAGAGTTTAAGGATTTTCAAGAGTCCATATCCAAAACACTAGAAAACTGGTTCATAAAGCATGACACCATGATGTCTAAAGTATTAGGAGAATTTGAAGAAATGAAAAAGTCAGTCAACTTTACGGCTAATAAGTACGAGGAGCTTAATACTAAAGCTAATCAGTGTATTAGTCGCATATCTCAAGCGGAAAAGAACATTGCATCAATAGAAAACCAAGCAATGAATTTGACAGCATTACAGAATAAAATAGAATCACTGGAGCAACAGTCTCGTCAATGCAATATTGAGAATAGCAACATTCTTGAACGTCGCGGTGAAAATATTATAAAAATTATCGAAGATCTCGGAGTTGCTATGAAGCACACTATCACCGCTATTCACATAGTGACTGCGCATCGAGTGCCTCATGCTAGCTCAAATAGCAGTCACCCAAAGAACATAATAGTGAAATTTAGTACTCGCTCATTCAGAGACAATGTTCTGGCGGCAGCTCGAATGACAAGGGGCCTACAAACTGACTTACTAAATATATCAGGAGAACCGCGTAGGATCTATATCAACGAACATCTAACGCTGAGGAATAAACAATTGTTTCGCAGCGTTAGAGATACTGCTAAACGGAACAATTTTCGTTACGCATGGGCCAAGCACGGTAGTATACTTGTTCGTGAAAACGCAACTTCTCCTGTACTTGCTATCCGCACTATCGATGACCTCTCAAAAATTATACCCAGTAATAAATAATCGTAAGTCACTTTATTTAAATATATGTTTCGAGTTGTATCACTTTGATGTAATGTTTATTTATTGTGCTCTCTTAACGTACTCTTCACAAATATTTTTGTTAAGCTACCCACTTTTGAACTTTATTTGTATAACTGTTATTATTAATTCTGTTCATTGGATATTGCTTAATCTAATCTGTTTATTATTTTATTCAATACTACAACGTCTGCCCACTTGTTATATATTCCTAATACGTTTAGGAATTACATATTTAATTGTCATAGCTCTTTCATTGTGGGATCAACAACATCGAGTTACCAAGTGTTTAAAAATAATAAGTAGTATAAAATTAAATCTAACTATGTTTATTGTAATTTATAAAGTTCTTTGTTATTTTTACTTTTCGTCATATATATCTATTGTCGTAATGAAATTATCATTTTGGACACATATTTTTAACCTCATCAAGTTAATACAAATTTATGACATTATTTTACCGTTAGCGCTGTAAAAAGACAACTTTATGTATACTATCAAAATTGTGGTGGTATTCGAACTAAGTTAAATACTATATATATATATATATATATATATATATATATATATATATATATATATATATATATATATATATATATATATATATATATATATATATATATATATATATATATATATATATATATATATATATATATATATATATATATATATATATATATATATATATATATATATATATATATATATATATATATATATATATATATATATATATATATATATATATATATATATATATATATATTTTATTCGAGCTGAAACGTGGCTAACTCCATGTATAACGGATAATGAGTTTATAGACAGTAGATATATTGTGTTCCGATGCGATCGGGATCGTGAAGGTACTGGCAAACTTGATGGCGGTGGAGTGTTGGTGGCGGTGCGACGCGAACTGCGACCTGTGTGCCGTCTGCTGTCAAACGTGGTTCCACAGTGCATCGACTATGTAATAGTTGAATTACCTTCCGAACATAAAAATAAATACAATGTCATTAGTGCAACATATATTCCTCCTAATCAGCCCACAGATACTTACATAGCGTATATAAACTCCCTTGTAAATTTATTAACATCAGATAGTATAATTCATCATTGCTCAGCCGGTGACTTTAATCTTCCTTCGATAGACTGGGAAATCACGAATAAATTCTGTACACCCAAACCGGGCAATAGTATTAGTTACGCTGGGAAATATCTTCTTCAGTTTTTGGCTTTAACTAATTCCTTACAATATAATATAAATAAAAATTTGAATGGACGATTACTTGACCTATTTATATCCGATATTAATTGCTCTTGTTTTACTCCTACCAGTGCCATTTCACCGGAAGTAATACATCACCCTTCCTTCTTTCTAAAAGTAGATCTCCAAACAGAAGATAATATGATGAACCGAAAACCTCTTATAAAATTATCTTACAATAAAGCGAATTATGTTAAAATGAATAATGACATTTCTAATATAGATTGGTATTCACTCCTTGGTAATGAATCTGCAAAAAAGGCAGTTGAAATATTTTATGAAATAATTTATTCTATAATTAAATCAAATACCCCTATTTGTGTTTCTAAGTTTAATAATTCGCCAGCCTGGTTCTCAGCAGCTCTCATGCATATATTTAAAGCTAAGAATGCTGCGTGGATAAAATGGAAGAAGTATGGTAATGCATGCGATTACGAGATTTTCTCCTTATACCGAAAGAGATTTAAAATTGAGTCAAAATATGTCATGATCGTTATATTCTACAAGTTGAAGAAGGTTTGCCTAATAATATAAAAGTATTTTGGAACTATATTGCTAATCGTAGAGCTAGCTCAGGCATACCTTCATCAATGAACTATGAATGAAAGTCTTCTAGCAATCCAAAGGATATATGTAATATGTTTTCCTTATTTTTCCGTTTATTTCCGTTCCGTTTATGAGATCTCAAATTTCGATATTAATACGTGGGAACCTCCTAGGGATGATTCAGAATCAAACACTAATATACATATTATATCGATTACAGCAAAGGAAGTCTTGAAACTATTAGAATCAATTGATGTAACTAAAGGGCCGGGACCAGATACAATACCACCCACTTTTCTAAGACGTACTGATGAAATCATTTGTATTCCTCTTCATCTTGTATTTAATAAATGTCTGCAGGAAGGTTTTTTCCCAGAAATATGGAAACAAGCTAACATCACGCCAATATACAAAAGTGGACGCAAATCCGATGTAGAAAACTACCGTCCAATATCTATTCTGTCTGCCATGTCGAAGCTTTTCGAGAAACTGGTACATGCTATTTTGTACTATGTGGTTCATAATAAAATCATAGAAGAACAACATGGTTTTGTACAAAAAAGGTCAACTACTACCAACCTTTTACTTTACACTTCATATATATTTGAACAAATAGACAACAGGGTTCAAGTTGATTCAGTGTACACGGATTTTCGTAAAGCTTTCGATAAGGTAGATCATGAAATCCTACTTCGCAAAATAGCTTACAATGGTATCAAAGGCAATCTTCTGCGTTGGTTCGCATCATATATATCTAACAGGTCCCAAAAAGTTGTACTTAATGGCTATGAGTCCAACACGTTCTTTGCGTCTTCAGGCGTGCCACAGGGGTCCATTTTGGGACCCCTGTTGTTTATTTTGTTTATTAATGATATTAAATATTGTTTTATGTATATAAAATTTTTACTTGTACTTGGGGGTCATTGTAGAAGCGTGCTCGTCGCGACCCCTGCCAGCCCTTTTCAGGGCTGCAATTCTACACAGCTGCGCACCCATGCCAACGAGGGTTAGGGCGTCCCCCCAAGGCGACGCACACCAGTTCGTCCCCGTTGGTGTGAAATGCAGCGCGCAAAGCGGCGATGGGGACCGCCACCCGTCACGCACAGCCCGACACGGCGGAAGGTGGAGGACGGAGTGCAGAGTTGGCACGTGGAATGTTAGAGGAGGCATGAGAGATAAGACGAATGAGTTGATTGAAATAATGAAAGAAAGAGAATAAGATGTCGTGTGTTTGTCGGAGACCAAGCGGAAGGGCAGTGGTACTGAAGAGCTCCCTGGCGGAGCGTTAGCTCTATGGTCCGGAGTCCCGGAGAGCGAGAGCGCCTGCCAGGGAGTGGGGGTGCTGCTGTCGTCTCGGTTGGTCGATGTTATGACTGAATATAAGGTTGTGAACTCGAGTCTTCTCTGGGTGCGCTTTAAATTGGGACTGACGAATTTATTCCTTTTGGCTGTTTATGCACCGGTGGCTTCGTCGTCCAGAGCTGAGCTGGAGGAGTTTTGGGAGAATGTAAGAGAAGTTCTAGACTTGGTTAGAGGAAACGAAAGAATTGTTGTATGTGGTGATTTGAATGGATGGGTTGGTACCGCTCGGCCAGGGTACGAGTCGGTGCTTGGAATGTTTGGCGATAAAAGGGTTAACGATGCTGGCAAGCTTATACTGGCTGTATGCAAGGAAAAGGGTCTTCTTGTGACAAACACTATGTTTAGTCACAAGAAAATCCATATGTATACTAGAACAAGAGAGAATGAGAGAAGTATGATCGATTTATTCCTGGTGGATGACCGACTGCGAAAACAGGTGATGGATACGCGAGTGTTCCGAGGTGCTGACCTGGGAACGGATCACTACCTAGTGATTACTAGATTTAGGGGTCTGTTCGCGGGTTGGCGCCACCGGACGGCGATACCAGAACCACAGTCGGTCGGTAGCATCCGAAGCTGGAAGCTTCAGGAAGCGGACACTAGGAATAAATATCAAGCAAGGGTAGCAGAAAAGCTGGACAGCATTGGTGTTAGAAAAGAATGTGTGGAAGAAATATGGCAGAGCCTTAGAGATGGAATGGTTAGTGCAGCGGAAGACGTGTGTGGAACTGTGAAAAGAGGTAGTAGTAAAAAGTGTGATGCATGGTGGAATGACGAAGTGAAAGAAGCTGTAAATAAGAAGAAGAAAGCATGGTTAGACTACTTGGCCTATAGTAATGATAAGGGTATGAGAGAGAAGAGGAAAGAAAGATATAAGCTCCAGAAAGTTCACACGAAAGCATTGATTGAGGAAGTACGTGAAAGGAGTAGAATGGAAGCGGACGAAAGGTTGTCGCACAACTTCAAGGAGAACTCCAAACTCTTCTGGAAAGAGGTTGGAAGGACCCGGAGTGGTGCGACAGCCTTAAGAATGAATAAAGTGCTTTCGGGAACCAATGACGTCCTCTCAGAAAAATCGGACGTCATGCAGCGATGGAGCGAATTTTATAGAGAGATGTATGCGTGTGATGATCTTAGTGAGGGATCCGGGGTGACGCCGTGACTGGTACGCCAGTCTCGGACCTCGATGACACTGAGGTCATCAGTGTGAAAGAGATTGAATGTGCGATTAGAAGTTTGAAATGTGGTAAGGCTGCGGGACTAGACAGAGTTACTGCTGAAATGGTCAAGTATGGTGGGCCACGCGTCTGGGACAGCTTTCATCTGCTGTGCAATTTGTGCTGGCGAACGGGAGCTGTTCCGGATGATTGGCGATCCGCGGTCATTGTGCCTTTATATAAAGGTAAAGGTTCACATTATGACTTCGGGTGCTATCGGGCGATCAGCTTGACCAGTTTAGCAAGTAAAGTTTACTCGAAGGTTTTGACACGTAGGATGCAAGATAAATCGGAAAGATTTCTATGGGAGGCACAATGCGGATTTAGACCTGGAAGAGGATGCACGGATCAAATGTTTTCTCTCCGCATGATCACGGAGAAGCTTCTGGCTGCTAACCAGAAGATTTTCTGTGCTTTTGTGGATCTTGAGAAAGCATTTTCTTCCTTACAACCTTTGTAAGGAAGAAAATGTGGGAACTGTTGCCGGGGTATGGTGTGGATGGTCGATTGCTAAGGGCTGTGCAGTCACTTTACTGTGACTGTAAAGCCTGTGTGCGGGTAGGGCATGACCTGTCACCCATGTTTAGCATCCAAACGGGCGTAAAACAGGGTTGTGTCATGTCTTCCTAGCTATTCATACTGTATCTCGACAGCTGTTTACAGAAGCTGAAAGATAGCTGTTTGGGTGTGAAATTGGGTGACATAAAAGTAAATTGTCTGCTTTATGCTGATGATGCAGTGCTTATAGCACCATCAGAGGCAGAACTTCAGGCATTAGTCACGTGTATGAAAGAAGAATGTGAAATTAATGGTCTCCGTTTGAATGCTAATAAAACTTAGGTATTTGAAAGGGACGAAGAAAGAACGAAGTGCGAAATTTGGGTAAATCAGGAATGTCTAGAACAGGTGAATGAAATTGTATACTTGGGGAGTGCGTTTAGCCGGGATGGAAGATGTGATTTAGATGTGGACAGGCGTGTCGCTGCCGGGAACAAAGTCAATGGTGCCCTGACTGCGTTAATCAAAAGGCAAGGCGTTGTGAAAAGTGCACGCCTTGCAATACATAACGCAGTGTTGGTACCGACTTTGTTATATGGCAGCGAAACCTGGGTATGCCAGAAGAAGCATAAAAGCAGGTTGAATGCAGTGGAGATGCGATCTCTTCGTAAAATGTGCGGCCTTACCATGGCCGACCGAAAGCGAAACGAAGAGATTCGCAATATGGCAGGTTTGAAAGATGACCTTGTCTCAAAAATGGATAAGGGCGTGCTTCGATGGTTTGGGCACGTTGAGCGAATGAGTGAAGACCGAATGGAGAAGAAAATATATAGCGCGAAAGTTAATATTAAAAGGTGTCGAGGTAGACCGAGATTAACTTTCGAAGACCATGTGAGCAAATTGCTCGAAGAGAGGAGGGTCAAGAGTACTCGGATACCTAGACGTGCATGTATGAAGAAGATGATAATTCTGAAAGAAGCGAAAGAAGTATGTAGGGATCGTGACACTTGGCGATCTGTTCTCTCTGGCTACCCCGTCAGGGATTGTGCGTGAAGATAAATAAATAAATAAATAATAAAATTTTTACTGTATGCTGATGACCTTAAATTATATCTGGGAATCCACAGTTTGCACGACTGTCACAATTTACAACAAGACCTTAATAGGCTTTTTATGTACTGCAACGAGAACAAACTGCAGCTAAATATTTCTAAATGTAACTCGATATCCTTTACTAAAAATAAGAATGTTTTTCGCTTTGCATATTCCTTGGGGGGAGTTCTGTTAAACAAACGGCTAACTGTTCGTGATCTAGGTATATTTCTTGACTCACAACTTCATTTCAATACACACATTGATACTATAGTCAACAATGCCTTTAAAATGTACGGATTTGTAATGCGGACTAGCAAAGAGTTTAAGAAACCATCCACATATATACATCTGTTCAATAGCTTAATTCGTCCGCACTTAGAGTATGCTTCACAAATATGGGATCCTGTTTACAACAAATATACTGAACAAATTGAACAAGTACAGCGTAGATTTCTATACACAATGTATTATAGATGTTTTCGTTCATACGCGTCCTACACTCGATTACTAGATAAGTACAATCTTTTACCTCTTGCTTCTAGACGCAAAGTACTTGATGCTGTAACTCTTCACGGTATATGTAACCATAAATTTAACTGTATAGATCTCGTAAATGAAATAAAATTAAGGGTACCTAGGTAGCTACAACGCGAAGTGCGCCTACACCGTTTGTCTCATACAAGAAATTGCCACACACAAGCTGGTGTGCGAGCGCCTTTAAGGCGCCTATGTGAATTGTATAACAATGAACTTAGCAACATAGATAAATTTTTAACCCGTCCTAAAGAATACAAAAAATTAGTAACTGATCGGTTAAGAAGTAAGACTTAAATACAATGGTAATAATAGAGAGCTTTATAGCATTTATAACACTTAATATAATACTTATATAACTAATACTTTTTTCAGTTTCTGTTTAAATAACATAATTTGTGGAAAACGGTATAGATTGTACATATACTATAATTGTGTAGATAAGATTTAGTATGTAATTAATATTCATGTATAATTGTTTGTTTTTCTTAATAAATGAAAAAAAAAAATATTAAACGGCAATAGCGTAATGGTTTAGGGCGCGGACTGCGAAACATAACGTCGCAGTTTCGGACCGTCCATTCAACTACTGTCGTGAACCACTTCAGACGCATTGCAGTTAGTTGGAGTTGTTAACATGAATACTAGTAGTAGTATTTAGCACTGGTAGTATTTTAAAAAAATACATAAGTTTCCCCTTGCTGTCTGTCGTTTTGTCTCCCTTTACTGTATGCCGCCTGGATGAGACAGGTCCGGACCGAATTCAGTTGTCTAAATAACGCCAGGCCTATGCTTAAGACATGATTTGAATGTGAAATATACACTGAAAACCAATATAACTTGCACACAACATCTAGCATTTTCTATTTCTTTTTTGTAATCGGTTTATGAGCCAATGTGCGGTAGCTATTAAATGAATGGTTATTAAAAATACGGTTATTTAAGTATCAAAGTAGAGGTAAAAAATTCAGGTATAAGTATTCAGATTTTAGTTTATTCAAATTATTTACTTGACGAGGTGGCGAGTGAATAGTGAAACCAATTATTCGTTTTCAATCATTTGTCAATATAAAGGTTCATAATATTTTTCAAGTCCTGTATTATGGAGGATTCAACAAAAGGACGCAGAACAAATTCAGCCCAAAAAAGGTCGAAGGAATAAATTACTCTAAAGACAATATTTATTTGTGGACATAGACATAGACATAATATCTTACACACATTACAAATATAATAAGGTAACATAACATGAATTAGACAAAAAAACGAGATTTGTGAATGTTGTCAAACTGGACACCGACTCAACGTTTGCTATCGCAGTAGGTACGATAGCGTTGATTTTCAGTGGTAACCGAAAGGATTGGATTGTACATTGTGAAACATAAATATAAATATGATTGCCATATTAAGTTAATTAGAATAAAAGGCTGCTGTTATCGGAATATCTACTGTCATCAGAGTATTTATCTATTTCTTAGTATCATGTACATCCTACCCGATAATTATTTTTGGTAAATTTTAGAGATTGCCTGGAAGTAATTGTAACACAGCAATGAGGTCGCCTTTTTTTATCCAATTTTTGTTAATTACGTTTTGATTTTTTTTGTCTTTCCTAATTTATGTACAATAAAGTATATTATTACTATTGTCTTGATTTTTTCTTTACAACCGGTGGAGATATTTATTTTGGCAAAGCTGTATGGGTTTTAGGTTGCCTCCTTTAAGCAAGTATATCAAAATGAGTTTATCTGAGCTCATAATAATTGTATAAAATAAGGAGTAAAATAGTATTATTTAATAAAATTATACTTTATTATTTGTATATTGTATTATTTGTATATTATACCGGTGGAGATATTTATTTTGGCAAAGCTGTATGGGTTTTAGGTTGCCTCCTTTAAGCAAGTATATCAAAATGAGTTTATCTGAGCTCATAATAATTGTATAAAATAAGGAGTAAAATAGTATTATTTAATAAAATTATACTTTATTATTTGTATATTAATGGAGTAAAGTGTATTAAAAGTCTACATGTAACCACATTCGTACGCTTTCAGCGTGGTTTGCCGTAGGAGCAATTGGGTCACTGATTTCAAGTGATCTATTCGGTGTGATTAAGGATTAGCAGCGTGCATACGCTTTAACCGGTGTACTATTTTAGAGCAACTCTATTTGAGTTTCGCTTTCAGTGCATTTGGTGACCTGTATTTATAGAATAATATGTAAATAATAAAGAAATAATCTGCACTCCACTCCCAATACAGGGGTAGACAGAGATATAGACAATTAAGTCGGTTCGACCCACCCACAACGTGACAGGTTTTGAGCCCATCGCCGTCTTAATGTCCAAGCCAATGATATAAATCGCACGTAAGTTTTTAAAAAAAAGCCATTGGGTGTCTTGACTCGAATTCTGATCACCTTACTACTCGGCTATCGTGTATCCACATCTAAACATTATGAAAAGACCCCTTTGGAATAAACCTGCCACCTGGGAATGGAGCTCGAGTCTTTTGAATTATAATCTACCAACGTTTCGTAATGAGGTTCCTCTAATGGAAAAAATAGGTGAAAGATAGAGACTACATCACAAACATTGCTCTAATCACAAAGTATGTAGCTAAAACAATTATGAACCGGAAATAACTAGGTACCACAAACATTAAGACCTGAGACCTGAGAGTATGCAGAAAAAATGGTTATATATATTGCCCCGTCCGGGAATCGACCTGGGATCTCACTGCCTATTAGCGAATCGAACCAGAACTACTTAGACCGTGGAAACAAGTTTAAGTATATAACCACTACTATTTATATAAAATGTAAATACTAAAACAATTTTTTTCTAATTTATATTAAAGCCCGCTGCAGGATATATGCCTTAAGTTTTTGGAAAACCTGGCATGTTCACCACGCAAAGGTATCAAAAATTTGAGAAATAGGAATTTGAAAATACTTTTGTGCCGGTAGCTAAAGAATTCTGTTAGCCCCATTTCTAAAAGTAGCGAAGAGTAAGAAACGAATAACTATTACTCATATAAATTACACTATTAGAACTAACACTATGTACTAGTATACTATAATCGTTAAAGCCAGGTTTTTAACGTACAGTTACAGCGTGTATGTAATATTGGATGCATGTCTATACTTTATTGTACACCACAATTAACCTGACAAGAAACAAAAATAATACCTGAGAAATATAGAGCGATCTCTTCCTGCGTAGCCTAATCTTAGGCTTAGAAAAGACTTAAGGACTGTGGGAGGTGGCGTGTTTGTATAAAAAATTTAGATGCAAATATCCATGTAAATTTAACCAACATATTTTGCAAGTTTTAAAGAGTCTATAAAAATGTTACTTTAAAACAAGTTATTACTTACAATTTAACGGTGGAAAATTAAATTGTTTTTCTCTTCAAAACATTTCATTCTATACGAGAGGATTTCATTAACCCAATTCAGTCTGACAATGGAAAAACTGATTAAAGTCACTTAGATTTCGAGAAACTGCAGTTTTCGTGTAATCCGCGCATAAAGTGTTTTAAAAGATAAATTTAAATTGATTTTGTTTCATTATCAGTCTATTTAGGTTAATAGCGTAACATGGGTAGGTCTCACCAAAAACGTAGTAGCAATTTAGGAATACACTATGACATGACATTCTAATCTATGGCCCCGGCCAACTATGGTAAGTGGCACATGCCTACCTTAAACTTTTAATAATTCCAATGATCCTGTCAGAGTTCGCTATTCTATGGTAAGAATTGTTTTTATCTGTATTATATATATTAGGAATTGTTTTTATATATTTTTCATTATGTTCCTTTTTCCTCATTATGTAAAAAATAATAAATAAATAAATATCTTCACGTAATTCCCAATACAGAGGTAGACAAAACTACGAATCTTAAACATAAAGATGGCGACAGATCACGAAAGGACTTAATTGTCTAAACCTCTGTCTAACTCTGCATTGGGAATGGCGTGAAAATATTTTTGTTATGTTTATTTAATAATAATAAATACATACATAGATTCAGAGGTACACAAAGATCGAGTAACAGGCTTATAAATTCAGTTATTCATTTGTAATAAATTGTTATTAAATTTAAAATAATTTTTAATTAGAATTTGGGTTTCCAGTAGAAGCTTAAAATTGGAATGAAGCTTTAGAAATGCTAATACTAATTAATTGTATTCAATTTAATTGCTAATGAGGAAGTGGGAATTTTTATCAGAAAATTTTGAAAATTGTGACTTTTTGTGGAAAGTAAATGGTTCCAAAGTCTTGTAAAGTAGATAGAATAATTGAAAAAAAAAAGAAATAAATTTTTAAAGTTTCTTATTCATTTTCATCCATATACCCAATGTTTCTCGTACTGCGATCACCAATTTGTTTGCCATTATGTATGGCGCTTATTATAAGACCATTATGATGATACAGATGAAGTGACCTTCTTTTCATTGTTAATGATCATGGTTGGCTCATCAAACTATACATATATATATATACATATATATATATATATATATATATATATATATATATATATATATATATATATATATATATATATATATATATATATATATATATATATATATATATATGTATAGTTTGATGAGCCAACCATGATCATTAACAATGAAAAGAAGGTCACTTCATCTGTATCATCATAATGGTCTTATAATAAGCGCCATACATAATGGCAAACAAATTGGTGATGAGGAAGTGGGAATTTTTATCAGAAAATTTTGAAAATTGTAACTTGTGGAAAGTAAATGGTTCCAAGATTTAGTAATGTAGATAGAATAATTGAAAAAAAAAGAAATAAATTTTTAAAGTTTCTTATTCATTTTTATCCATTTACCCAATGTTTCTCGTACTGCGATCACCAATTTGTTTGCCATTATGTATGGCGCTTATTATAAGACCATTATGATGATACAGATGAAGTGACCTTCTTTTCATTGTTAATGATCATGGTTGGCTCATCAAACTATACATATATATATATATATATATATATATATATATATATATATATATATATATATATATATATATATGTATATATATATATATATATATATATATATATATATATATATATATATATATATATATATATATATATATATATATATATATATATATATATATATATATATATACCCAGGCCCGAGACAACGTAGACCCGTCCGGGAATCAACCCAGGACCTCATTGCTGCTACTCGTCCACGGAATTACTCATCCATTATTCTAAAGGCTTACTTTTTCTTAGGCGGATGTTGAAGCGACAGTATTTTATATTTTACAGTATTTCCATTATATTTCATAATATTTTTTCCATCTTTCGATTTCGCTAAATTATACGACGTTAATGGAAACTGGCAATTATATCTCTCCGTCTGTCGACTTTGCTTCGAGCTTAAAGGAACAAATTTGTTGGGAAATTGAGTTCCGTTGTTATTGAGCTCTACAAATTCAACTTATGCCTGTATTTTTAGACTAAGGATACAATTATTATACGCCTACATTAAAAATATATTTTTTTAATTTTTTTACGATTTTGTATAACATTTGGGTTATATGAAAACTAAGCAATTTATTCCTTACGACCCACATTTAACTCGAGCTTCTTTGTGGGGATGAGCCTCTGGTCTCTGGTAGCCAACTCTGAGGTCCCGGGTTAGATTCCCGGAAGGGTCAATGCCAGCATTTCACACTGCAAATTCCAAATGCACTTGCCGAGCGTGGCGATTGTGGCATACACTAACGCTGGACTATTCAAGGCAGCGCTTACATCTACTTATATTAATAACTTCAGATATTTCGAGATAATACTTCTGTACATCTCTATTGTTATTAACATCTTGAATAAATTAATTCAATAAGGGGGACTCCACTTTGCCCCTTAAAAGGGTAACTTAGCATTTTCTCTTTATCGCCTCTCCCCTTAAGCACAGTTGCTGGCCTTGCGTCTTGCGGCACGAATTACGGCACGCTGATTGGCAGTCGTATCTAGCAAGCTTACTAACTTAACGCGCGATATACAAAGTTCGTAGAGGATCGCACAATGACGTAGATACTTTATATGCCGTATGAGAGACTGGGCTAACAATATGGCCACCCTAACATTCTAGAATTTCAAGTAAGCAGTTTACTTTAAGGTTTATGAAGCCTACCGCTCAACAACACATCCCATAAGGAGGATTTTCCAAAATCAACAGGAAGTTGAAGTGGATTGACGAACAAGACCATACATACACCATTATGACCTGGTATATTATGAAATGATTATAACGCGGGATTATGGGATGAGGTGATAAGATGGAGTCTTCAGAGCATCATCGAATGAGAGCTGCGAGAACGGAGGCCCGCAGAGACCAATAAAAACTTGTACATCTCAAAATTTCTATTTAAGATTTCTTTAATAATTTTCAATTAAAACTGGATCTTATCAAAATTGTTATTTATTTAAACGGAGTCCGTTATTTAATTGAAATATTTGTACGTTGACCTAAATAGACGTTCGGGCTTTCATTCAACAAGAGTTGACAATATTCCGGTTTTATTGGAATTCCTCTTTGTTAATTCATGAAAGTCTAACTAATTGGAATTTGCTGCTCTTTTTATTTATCGAAACCGATCCCAGCAATTTTTATTTCTTTAATGTTGTTATATTAATATCACGATGTTAATTATACTTGTAATTAATCGACTGTCATTTTCACATTAAATTTTAAAATAGAAGTAAATGTTTAGTACAAATAGACTAACAAACTAGTAATAAATTCTTATATTTAATGTAAAAAAAAAAATATGCGGATAAGTTACTTAAGGGTTGCTATAATTCAAATTTCCGAAAAAAATTACAGGTTTTGTACTGTTTTACGTTTGATATATAAATATTTTTTATTTAGATATTGTCTTGTTGTTGATAAGCACACATTTGTATCGATGATGTATTTTTAAACAAAAAAAAGTGTCTTGTCTAGACAATTATGCCCCCACAACACACCATTCCCAATACTGGGGTACACAGATGTGTACCCCTGTATTCGGAATGGCGTGAAGATATTTATGTATTTTTTATACTTCCTACGGGCTTTTTCCTTTAGGCGACTCTTATACGGGGTGGTATATTCTTTTATCGACACCATACGGCGGCACGGCTAGTGACTTCAGCTTTTAGATTATTGATTTTTTAATTATTGGTGCGGTTGGTTGGTTAATTATTGGTGGAGAAATGTGGTAAACATGCAATCTGTTCGTCATCGTCATCATAACAGCCTATCAGAAGTCAACTGCTGAACATAGGCCTCCCCCAAAGATTACCACATATTCTCCCCGCAACAATATGCAGGTCGTCGCTCCATCTTGACAGTAAATTATTAAAGAACACATGCAACATCAGAGCTGGTGAGTTGTCAACCTAAGAAAATCAATAACTGTTATTACAAGATGTCATCAGTTTAATGTTATTCATTCATTGTACATTAACTTATACTTATAAGAAATTATCGATAACAATGATTACACAAATCATTACAAAATTAAATTACACATAAAAAATTACAATTAAATAAGAAATAAGATTTTGATGTCACAGTAGCATGTGAATTACAGTTTAATTATTATTTATAAATAAAAGAACCTTTGTTTTTCTTTGTCTTTCTTTTCTTACAATAAAGCATAAATAAATAATAAATATTGCAGGACGCATGTTAAGATGGTAGTATAGCATACAAAAAATAGATTAAATTTAATTATTTAAAACATGTCAAATACTCTTTAGAATCAAAATTAAAGTAAAAAAATCATTATTCATGCATTTAACACTGAGAGCTGATATCCGATTGTCATGTCAATTATAAATTAAAAAAGAACAAATAAGTAAAAAAAAATCCACACAGAACAATTAAATCCAATTACATGGAAACACCTCCACTTTATGTATTTAATTGGCTGTAATTGCATAACGTTCTTAATATTAATAATTTTAATTTAAAGCTACTACTGCTACTACTACTAATACTACTAATACTACTAATACTGCTGTTATTCACACATAGGTTAAATCAATCACTAAGTCTGTGCAAAAGAAACTCCTGTGTTGAGTAAAAACAATGACCAAGTAGCCAAGCAAATAACCTTTTTTTAAATAAAGTTATTGGCAAGGTTTTTATACTGTGGGGAATTTTATTATAAATTTTTATTGCCATGCCAAATGCATTATTGCTAAACAAGTGCAACCTATGTTCAGGTATATGTAATTTATTTGGATACCTGCTATTATTATTTTTTAAAACTTTGTCATGTAAGGGAAATAACTGAGGGTGCCTTTTAACAAATATATATATATATATATATATATATATATATATATATATATATATATATATATATATATATATATATATATAAACAAGGCAACGGTAGTATTTTGAGCACTTTAAATAGAGGCTTACAGTGTTCTAAGAATTCTGCACCATATAGTATTCGGACACATTTTTTCTGTACTTTAAATACCTTATCTGTTGAATATCTGTTGTTCGATATCTGTTGAATTACCCCAAATTATTAAACCATATCGTAAAATAGAAGATATATAACCGTGGTATAAAAATAAGGCAACGTTTTTAGATACAATTGCCTTCACGCGTCGAAGAGCAAAAATGAATTTATCTATTTTCAAGCAGATTCCTCTGATGTGGTTTTTCCAATTTAGGTTTTGGTTAATTATAATCCCAAGAAAATTGTTACATTCTACTGTCGGAAGGATCTTTTGATTATATTTAATATTTAAGTTGGATCTATGGGAATTATAACTTAGAAACTGAATGACTTTAGTTTTATCTAAATTAATCCTTAAGTGGTTCTCTTCCAGCCATTTTATCGTGTTATGTAGTTCCTTTGTAGCTTTAGAAGGTTTAATGATCTTTACTTTTAACTATCAATGTGATGTCATCAGCAAATAATATCTGTTCACAAGTAACAGCTAAGGGAAGATCGTTTATATAAATAATGAACAGAAGTGGTCCTAAAACACTTCCTTTAGGAACACCACTAGTTATACCTCTGTAAGAAAATCTTATTTTAATTTTAGTATTTTTAGCTACGGTACAGATTTCTGTATACTGTTTTCGATTTGATAAAAAGCTTTTTAACCATTCGTGAGCTTTACCTCTTATACCATACTTACATAATTTACTTAGTAATCTCTCATGTGACACAAAGTCAAAGGCCTTTGACATATCCAGAAATATTCCAACTATCAGATTTTTGTCATTTAAGGTCTCAGCAATTGTTTTTACTAAAGAAAAGCAAGCTTGTGACGTGGAATAATTTTTTCTAAAACCATATTGGTTTGTTATCAGGACATTATGTTGTGTCAAGAAATTACTTATTCTTTTATGCATAACTTTTTCAAATACTTTTGATAAAATTGGAACAAGTGTGATTGGTCTATAGTTGTTAATGTCCGTAGCATCTCCTTTTTAAATAGCGGTTTAACTACCGAAATTTTTAAACTATTAGGAAAAATACCCTGTTCCAATGACAAATTAATTAAGTATGCTAAAGGTTTGGCTATATAGTTTACGCAGCTTTTAATTATAAATAATAAATATCTTCACGCAATTCCCAATACAGGGGTAGACAGAGGTCAAGTCTTGACAATTAAGTCTCTTTGACCCACCTTCCACCGAAGATATTTTCGGGACAACGTGACAGGTGGTGAGCCCGTCGCCGCCTTTATGTCCAAGCCAACGATGAAATTCGTACATAAGTTTTTTTTGAAAAACTCATTGGTACTGCCACCTAGGGATCGAACTCGGGTCTCTCGACTCGAAATTCCGACCACCCAACAACTCTGCTATCGTGACTTTTAATTATCTTTGTTGTTAATTCATCGTACCCAACCGACGTAGTGTTTTTAAGTAGTTTTATTATGTTATTAATTTCATTAGGAGTTTCAATTTCATTAAATTCAGAAGGACAAGTAGTTTAAACTTGAAGCTGATATTTGACGCAGCTCTGGCCCAGTCGCAGTCAGATCGGCCCTTTCATGACATTAAGAAAACTTAAGCACAGAAGTCTGTGTTGATTAATCTTAAATAATTTATCTTTTAGATATAAATAAATATAAATAAATATCTTCACGCAATTCCCAATACAGGGGTAGACAGAGGTCTAGTCTAGACAATTAAGTCCCTTCGACCCACCTTTCACCGAAGATATTTTCGGGACAACGTGACAGGTGGTGAGCGCGTCGCCGTCTTTATTCCAAGCTAGCGATGTAATTCGTACATAAGTTTTTGAAAAACCCATTGGTACGGTGAATTTCATCGTTTTTCAAATGTCCACAGTTAAGTATCAACTCTCGTAATTGAATGTATCGAGCGGCCATTCGGTAAATGACTTCCGTTTGTGATTAAATCTACAGTTATGTAACCTTTTTGATGTAAGCGGTTTGTATTCATTTGTTTTTAACCGTATTTAATAACTCACGATAGGCGAGTGCTTGGGTGATCGGAATTCGATTCAAAGAGACCCGAGTACGATCACAGGAGGTAATTTTTTACCAGCCAGTTTCTAACTTATGTAAGTTGTTGACTCAAACACAAAGACGGTGACAGGCTCACCAACTGTCACTTATCTCAAAAAAAATCTCCGGTGGAAGGTGGGTCGAAATGACTTAATGGTTAAGACCTCGAACGTTGAGCAATATCTAAATATAATTAAATCATAACTACAATACATTTTTTTATAGATAAGGGAGGCAAACGAGCAGGTGGCTCACGTGATGTTAAGTCATTATCGCCGCCCATGAACACCCGCAATACCAGAGGCATAGCAGATGTGTTGCCGGCCTTTGAGCCCCCAGAATTGGGGGTGGGGGGTGTGTGGGCCTCCGGTTACCTGCACTCACCAGACGAAACCCAGAAGTTTGTTAGACTTCTACTTCACGCTGGTATTATGTGAGGTCGTGGTACTTCCCCGGTCGAGCCGGCCCATTCACGCAACAACAAAAGCTGATGCGTAGCTCCGCCACTGTTAAAACAAAGACTTATAATAGACACAACAATGTTTGTTAATAGTCAATAGTTTGCAACAATTTATTAAAATAATGAAATATCAAACACATGTAAGTGTTTAAATGTAAACTAGAAAATGTATATAGTATGTTATACTGTATGTCATAGTATGTTATACTATATACATTTTCTAGGTTTCATTTAAACAGACACAAAGGTCGAGATAGTATGATTTCTTGCTGGATTAGTATTTGTTACTGGACTGGTCTGGACTGATTAGTATTTCTTATCTTCCCTAATTTTCCCAATAATTTTTGTCTCTTGAAAAATCTTGACTACAATTCCGACCGGCTATCGTGACATTTAAAGATAAATTTAGATAAGTAATCAGTTTCATAAAAATACGACGAATAGCTATCTCTATTTGCGGCAAAAGAAGTAAATAAAGTAACTATTACAATTCCTAATTTGAGTGAGTGAGAGCGAGTATTGACATCATGGTGACCTGAAGTAAAAGCTTAAGCTTCCAGCATCGGATGCTACCGACCGACTGTGGTTCTGGTATCGCCGTCCGGTGGCGCCAACCCGCGAACAGACCCCTAAATCTAGTAATCAGTAGACAGTGATCCGTTCACAGGTCAGCACCTCGGAACACTCGCGTATCCATCACCTGTTTTCGCAGTCGGTCATCCACCAGGAATAAATCGATCATACTTCTCTCATTCTCTCTTGTTCTAGTATACATATGGATTTTCTTGTGACTAAACATTGTGTTTGTCACAAGAAGACCCTTTTCTTTGCATAAAGCCAGTATAAGCTTGCCAGCATCCCTAACCCTTTTATCACCAAACATTCCAAGCACCGACTCGTACCCTGGCCGAGCGGTACCAACCCATCCATTCAAATCACCACATACAACAATTATTTCGTTTACTCTTACCAAATCTAGAACTTCTCTTACATTTTCCAAAAACTCCTCCAGCTCGACCTCTGGACGACGAAGCTACCGGCGCATAAACAGCCAAAAGGAATAACTTCGTCAGTCCCAATTTAAAGCGAACCCAGAGAAGTCACGAGGTCACAACTTTATATTCATTCATGACATCGACCAACCGAGACGACAGCAGCACCCCCACTGGCAGGCGCTCTCGCTCTCCGGGACTCCGGACCATAGAGCTAACGCCCCGCCAGGGAGCTCTTCAGTACCGCTGCCCTTCCGCTTGGACTCCGACAAACACACGACATCTAATTCTCTTCCTTTCATTATTTCAATCAACTCATTCGTCTTATCTCTCATGCTTCCTCTAACATTCCACGTGCCAACTCTGCACTCCGTCCTCCACCTTCCGCCGTGTTGGGCTGTGCGTGACGGGTAGCGGTCCCCATCGCCGCTTTGCTCGCTACATTCCACACCAACAGAGACGAACTGGTGTGCGTCGCCTTGGGGGGACGCCCTAACTCTAGTTGGCATGGGTGTAGAATTGCAGCCCTGAAAAGGGCTGGCAGGGGTCGCGACAAGCACGCTTTTACAATGACCCCCAATTTAAATTATTATATTAATATTTTGATTTCTTCACGTTATTTCCAATACGGGGGTAGACAGAGGTCCTGACAATAAACCCTTTCGTTCACCTTTCACCGATAATATTTTTTGACAACGTGGTGAGCCTGTTGACTTTATGCCCTAGCCAACGATATTTTATGAAAAAAAAACCATTAGTACGTACTTACCACCTGGGGACCGAACTCGGTTCTCACGACTTGAATTCCGATCACCCTTCCACTTGGCTATCGTGAATAATATATTTACTGACCCACATAAATTATAATCTGTAAAAGTTCACTGTAATCGGAAACTGCTTTCATAAACCGAATTCGCAACAATCGCTGGGTTTGGTAAGATAATTGGTGATTGTCCTTGCACCTTAGATATTGCTACCCATTCGCGGTCTACTTAACTTTGGTTTGATATTTTTAATATTTGCGTATGGGTCTAAGAATATACCACCCCCTTCATCCCATGGTTGTAATAAGATGAAACTGTAGAAAAAATCTTGAAAATGCTCTTGGCTACCGATAGACGGCGGGATAACCATCTGGAAATAAACGAGACAAAAATTTAAGTGTGACCGAAAAGATTGTACGTTGTAAAACATAAATACGACTGCCATATTAAGTTAATTAGAATAAAAAAAGAAGTCACGATAGCCGAGTTGTTGGGTGGTCGGAATTTCGAGTCGAGAGACCCGAGTTCGATCCCCAGGTGGCAGTACCAATGAGTTTTTCAAAAAACTTATGTATGAATTTCATCGTTGGCTTGGAAATAAATGCGGCGACGGGCTCACCACCTGTCACGTTGTCCCGAAAAATATCTTCGGTGGAAGGTGGGTCAAAGGGACTTAATTGTCTAGACTTGACCACTGTCTACCCCTGTATTGGGAATTGCGTGAAGATAGAATAAAAAACGACTGTTATCGGTATATATACTGTTATCAGAGTTTTTATCTTTTTCTTGGTATCATGTACATCCTACCCGATAGTTATTTTTATTTTTGGTAAATTCCAGAGATTGCCTGGACACAGCAATGAGGTCTTCGCCTTTTGTTATCGAATTTTTGTTAATTATGTTTTATATTTTTTACTTATCTTTTCTAATTTGGTGTACAATAAATTATATTATTATTATTTTCTTGATTTTTTATTTACAACTGGAGGAGATGTGCCTGGAGGTATTTATTTTGCAAAGTTGTGTGGGTTTTAGGTTGCCTCCTTTAAGCAAGTATATCAAAATGAGTTTATCTGAGTAGTATAGTAATTGTATAAAAATAAGGAGTAAAAGAATTTTATTAAAAGACCGATATGAATTTTGAAATAATTAACGAATCACCAACGATTTCTACCAAAATTCATGTAACATAACAAAGGCGACGAGCTTACCGCCTATTACGTTATCCCTAAAATATGTGGAAGGTTGGTCGGAAGGACTTAATTGCCTAGCCCTCTGTCCTACCCCTGTATTGGGAATGGCATGAAGATTGAATATATTATCTTTTATTTTGACGAAATTTAAATCTTTAAATAATATGAAACGGCAATAGCGTAATGCTTAAGGGGGCGGACTGTGAAACATAATGTCGCATTTTTGGACCCGCCATTTAACTATTGTCGTGAACCTCTTCAGGCATGAGCATTTCAGCTTAGTTGGAGTTATTAACAGGAATTCTAGTAATAATATTTAGCACTGCTTATTAAAAAATACATAAGTTTCCCTTTGCTGTATGTCATTTTGTCTCCCTTTACTGTATGCCGTCTGGATGAGATAGGTCCGGACCGAATTCAGTTGTCTAAATATCGCAAGGCCTATGCTTCGGACATGATTTGAATGTGAAATATACACTGACAGCCAATATAACTTGCACACAATATGTAGCATTTTCTATTTCTTTTTTGTAATGTGTTTATGAACCAATGTGCGGTAGCTATTAAATAAATGGTTATTAAAAATACGGTCACGATAGCCGAATTGTTGGGTGGTCGGAATTTCGAGTCAAGAGAACCGAGTTCGATCCCCAGGTGGCAGACTCGTACCAATGGGTTTTTCAAAAGCTTATGTACGAATTACATTGTTGGCTTGGACATTAAGACGGCTACGGTCCCACCACCTGTCACGTTGTCCCGAAAATATCTTCGGTGGAAGGTGGGTCGAAGGGATAATTGTCTAGACTAGACCTCTGTCTACCCCTATATTGGGAAGTGCGTGAAGATATTTATTTATTATTTTAAATAAATAATTTATTTAACATCTCACACACATTACAAATATAATAAGGTAACATAACATGAATTAGACAAAAACTGAGATTTGTGAGTGTTGTGACGTCAAATTGGACACAGCGTTTGCTATCGCAGTAGGTACGATATCGTTCATTTTCAGTGGTGACCGAAAGGTTTGTACGTTGTCAAACATAAATACGACTGCCATATTAAGTTAATTAGAATAAAAAAAGAAGTCACGATAGCCGAGTTGTTGGGTGGTCGGAATTTCGAGTCGAGAGACCCGAGTTCGATCCCCAGGTGGCAGTACCAATGAGTTTTTCAAAAAACTTATGTATGAATTTCATCGTTGGCTTGGACATAAAGGCGGCGACGGGCTCACCACCTGTCACGTTGTCCCGAAAAATATCTTCGGTGGAAGGTGGGTCAAAGGGACTTAATTGTCTAGACTTGACCACTGTCTACCCCTGTATTGGGAATTGCGTGAAGATAGAATAAAAAACGACTGTTATCGGTATATATACTGTTATCAGAGTTTTTATCTTTTTCTTGGTATCATGTACATCCTACCCGATAGTTATTTTTATTTTTGGTAAATTCCAGAGATTGCCTGGACACAGCAATGAGGTCTTCGCCTTTTGTTATCGAATTTTTGTTAATTATGTTTTATATTTTTTACTTATCTTTTCTAATTTGGTGTACAATAAATTATATTATTATTATTTTCTTGATTTTTTATTTACAACTGGAGGAGATGTGCCTGGAGGTATTTATTTTGCAAAGTTGTGTGGGTTTTAGGTTGCCTCCTTTAAGCAAGTATATCAAAATGAGTTTATCTGAGTAGTATAGTAATTGTATAAAAATAAGGAGTAAAAGAATTTTATTTAATTAAATCATATTTTATTACTTTTCATTGTAATAAAGTCTACTAAAAGTCTAAATGTAACCACATTCGTACGCTTTCAGCTTGGTTTGCCGTAGGAGCAATTGGGTCACTGATTTCAAGTGATCTATTCGGTGTGATTAAGGATTCGCATCGTGCATACGATTTAACCGGTATACTATTTTAGTGCAACTCTATTTGAGTTTTGCTTTCAGTGCATTTGGTGACCTGTATTAATAGAATAAAATGATAAAATAGAAAAAAATATCTTCACTCCATTCCCAATACAGAGGTAGACAAAGGTCTAGACAATTAAGTCGTTTCGACCCACCTTCCACCGAAGATTTTCTGGGACACAGGTGGTGAGCCCGCCGTATTAATGTTAAAGTTTTTGAAAGAACCCATTGATACGAGCCGGCGACCTCTTTACTCGAATTCCGACTACTAAACCACTCGGCAATCGTGGCTTTAATGTGTGTGTGTGTGTGTGTGTGTGTGTGTGTGTGTGTGTCAATAATATTATGTACAAAATGCATAGATCAAATGAGATCAAATCATTTATTTACCGATGTAAGTAACATATGAGTAACACGTAATTTTTTAATTTACCAACGTTTCGTAGTGAGGGTTCCTTTAACTAAAATATGCAAAAGATAGTGACTACATCACAAACATTGTTCTAATCCCAAAGTAAGTAGCTAAAGCACTTATGAACTCGGGAACAACGTAGGTACGACAAATACCAAGACCAGAGAGAATACAGAAAAAGTGATTTTATACATTGTGTATCCGTCCGAGAATCGACCTGGGACCCGGCTGCGAATCAGCAAATCGAACCAGAACTAGTAACACCATAGAAACAAGTATATACGCCACTACTATTTATTTAAAATATAAAAGCTAAAACTATTTTTTTCTTATTTATATAAGAGCCCGCTACAGGACATATGCATTAAGTTTTATAAGATCTGGCATGGTCCCCATGCAAAAGTATCAATAACGTCAAGTACCATGAATTTGAAAAAACCGTTGTGCCGGTAGCTAAAGAGCTCTGTCGGCCCCATTTCTAAAAGAAGCCTCAGGTAAGAAACGAATAACTAGTACACATATAAAGTACACTAAAACTATGTACTCGTACATTATAACCGTTAAAGCCAGGTTTGTAAGGTAGAGTTCCAGCGTGTATGTAATATTGGATGCATGTCTATACTTTATTGTACACCACAATTAACCTGACAAGAAATAAAAATAATACTTGAGAAATAAAGAGCAAGCTCTTCCAGCTAACCTTAGGCTAAGAAAAGACTTAAGGACAGTGGGAGGTGGCGTGTTTGTATAATAAATTTAGATGCAAATATCCATGTAAATTAAACCAACATATTTTGCATATAGAAGATGTAAAAACTTTTAAAGAGTCTTTAAAAATGTTACTATTTTTTTTTTCATTATCAGTCTATTTAGGTTAATTGCGCTCACCAAAAACGTAGTAGCAATTTACTCTAGGAACACACCATAACATCACATCATAATCTATGACCCCGGCCAACTATGATAAGTTAAGCTTCATGCCTAACTTAAGCTTTTAATTCCAATGCTCCAGTCAGATTTTACTATTCTGTGGTGAGATTTTTTTTATCTATTTTACATATTTTTCAGAAAAAATATTTCTGAATTTACATGTCGAAAATAATAATAGTCACGGGGGTCGAAAGGACTTATTGTCTAAACCTCTGTCAACCCCTGTATTGGTAATGGCGTGAAGATATTTTTTGTTACATTTATTTAATAATAATAAATACATACATAGATAAAGAGGTACTAAAAACACCCAAACCCGAGAAAATTTAGGAAAAGCGTTTACTATATTGACCCGACCGGGAATCAAACCTGGATCCTCAGAGCTGGCGACATCATGAAAACCGGCATGTACGCCACTCATCCACAAAGATCGTCAAATATATACTCTGTAAAAAAATATCTCAAGTCACAATAGCCGAGTTGTTGGGTGGTCGGAATTTCGAGTCGTGAGACCCGAGTTCGATCCCCAGATGGCAGGTTCGTACCAATGGGTTTTTCAAAAACTTATGTACGAATTACATCGTTGGCTTGGACATAAAGGCGGCAACGGGCTCACCACCTGTCACGTGGGGACTTAATTGTCTAGACTAGACCTCTGTCTACCCCTGTATTGGGAATTGCGTGAAGATATTTATTTATTTTATTTGTAAAAAAATGTTTTAAGCTCCTTATTTAACGAAGTTGCCAGTATATTTGCCAGGTTTTCAAATATAATCTAGCTTTGGACGGGTTCCAGCCAATTACAGTTGGTGCCAATTACGAATATACGAAGCTGTTCTTGAGTAACACGCTTATAAATTCAGTTATAGATAAATTTGTAACAAATTGTTATTAAATTTAAAATAATTTATAATTAGAATTTGGGTTTCGAGTAGAAGCTTAAAATTGAAATGAAGCTTTACAAATGCAAATACTAATTAATTGTATTTAACTTAAATGATTATAAGGAGGTGGGAAATTTAATTAGAAAATTTTGAAAACACAGATTAATGTTTATATATATATATATATATATATATATATATATATATACATATATATATATATATATATATATATATATATATATATATATATATATATATATATATATATATATATATATATATATACATATATATATATATATATATATATATATATATATACATATATATATATATATATATATATATATATATATATATATATATATATATATATATATATATATATATATATATATATATATATATATATATATATATATATATATATATATATATATATATAAACATTAATCTGTGTTGATTAATCTTGAATAATTTATCTTTTAGATATCAATAAATATAAATAAATATCTTCTCGCAATTCCCAATACAGGATTAGACAGAGGTCTAGTCTAGACAATTAAGTCCTTTCGACCCATCTTCCACCGAAGTTATTTCCTGGACAACGTGACAGGTGGTGAGCCCGTCGCCGTCTTTATGTCCAAGACAACGATGTAATTCGTACATAAGTTTTTGAAAAACCCATTGGTACGTGCCAGCCAACTGTGGAACGAACTCGGGTCTATTGACTCGAAATTACGACCACCCAACCACTCTTTATCTTTTAGAATTTATTTTTTTTCACTTTTAACTTTATTTTTTCAGAGACTCATACAAATCAAATGGTAAATAAAGGGAACGTTCTGGACTCTCGACCCAGTTTAGCTAACACACAGTCGCGGTGAATTTCATCGTTTTTCAAATGTCCACAGTTGAGTATCAACTCTCGTAATTGAATGTATCGAGCGGCCATTCGGTAAATGACTTCTGTTTATGATTAAAACTACAGTTCTGTGACCTTTTTGATGTAAGCTGTTTGTATTCATTTGTATTTTTAACCCTATTTCAAAAGTCACCATAGCCGAGTGCTTGGGTGATCGGAATTCGATTCAAAGAGACCCGAGTACGATCACAGGAGGTAGTTTTTTACCAGCCAGTTTCTAACTTATGTAAGTTGTTGACTCAAACACAGACAGGCTCACCAACTGTCACTTATCTCAAAAAAATCTTCGGTAGAAGGTGGGTCGAAGGGACTTAAATGTCTAGACAAGACCTCTGTCTACCCCTGTTGGGAATTGCGTGAAGATATTTATTTTATTTTTATTTATTTATATCTTCAGGCTACTTCCCATACTGGGTTATGCAGAAGTATATAAAAGTAAGTGCCCACTTAATACCAAAATTTATTTGGGACTACCTGTCAGCAGGTGAGTCTATCGCCGTGTAATTGTAACAGTACACTATACTTACATACATAAATATAAGTATGTATTCATACATATATGTAAATGTCCATGACTCGAGTACAAACATTCATATTCGTAAAACAAATGTTTGCCTCCAGCGGAATTTGAACCCGTAACTCCTTGCCTCGAACGCATGGTCACTACCAATTCTGCTATTGGGTTTTAAATGTAGCTAGTTATTAATATAATAATAATTTGTTTATTTATTTGCTCTCACAATTTATAAACCTTAAGATTAGTAACATATTACATTAAATTGAGAGTTCTGTCTATACATACCCAATAAAATAGTTTTGTTAATTAAAACTACGAGGGCATAGCAGCGAATACAGAACAAACTAAAAAATCACTTCAGAGAACTTTCCTTTGTGTTATTTTCCAAGTTTGTTTTTGTACAGCTTTACTTACTTTTAATCTCACATAAATATAAATTGGTATTTTCACAAGATTAATTATTACGCCTCAGATTCTTGTTATGAAAAGAATGAGGAATATCTTTAGGGCTTGAGAACCTTCTAGAGATAATTCTTATTCAAGTTTTTATTGTTATAAAGAATAAATAAGACAGCGTATGTGATGTTTAATCCTTCCTTCCTTCCATACGCTTATCCACACACATATCCACTTGCCAAACGTGATCATGACAAATTCTCCTTCCGGGAGGGGCATATGTTCTTTTGATTAAATAAGTTAGGATGTAATGCGTGAAGATATTTATTTATAAATAAAATTTTTTACGCATTTTCCAATACAGGGGCAGACAGAGGTCTAGTCTAGATAATTAAGTCATTTTGACCCACTTTCCACCGAAGATATTTTCGAGACAACGTGACAGGTGGAGAGCCCGACGCCGTCTTTATATCCGCCAATGATATAATTCGTACATAAGTTTTCGAAAAACCCAGAGGTCTAGACAATTACGTCCTTTCGATCCACCTTCCACTAAAGACATGTTTCTGGGACAGTGTTAGCTTATCATCTTTATGTCGAAGCAAACGATATAAATCGTACACATGTTTTGAAAAAACCCAATAGTACGAGCCTACCAACTGGATATTGAACCCGAGTCTCATAACTCAAATTCTGATCACCGAACTACTCAGCTATCGTGACATCTAAATTTTAGTTACTTTGATCGTTGTATAATATACACAATAAAGAGATTTTTAAAAATTGTCCAAAATTTCCCTGGTAAATATCAAAGTGGCTATATGTCGGGCTAATGGTTTGTAAGATTAAATTTATAGGCACATTACTGCGACTGGACTGAACTCTGTTTAAAACGTCCTTTGCAAAGACCACATTTATTAGGTACATCAGATTATCTACAACTACAAGTTGCATTTGTTTTCTTATAGTCTTATCGTCAAAAACTTTTATATATCGTCTTATCGCATTTCCCAATTTTGGGGTAGTTATAAGTAAAGACTAAATAAATAAATAAATTTCGTTACGCTATTACCAATACAGGGGTAATATATGAACTATTTCATTTTGACTCACCTTCTACGGAAGACATTATTTGAGACAACGTGACAGGTGGAGAGCCCGACGCCGTCTTTATATCCGCCAATGATATAATTCGTACATAAGTTTTCGAAAAACCCAGAGGTCTAGACAATTACGTCCTTTCGATCCACCTTCCACTAAAGACATGTTTCTGGGACAGTGTTAGCTTATCATCTTTATGTCGAAGCAAACGATATAAATCGTACACATGTTTTGAAAAAACCCAATAGTACGAGCCTACCAACTGGATATTGAACCCGAGTCTCATAACTCAAATTCTGATCACCGAACTACTCAGCTATCGTGACATCTAAATTTTAGTTACTTTGATCGTTGTATAATATACACAATAAAGAGATTTTTAAAATTGTCCCAAATTTCCTGGTAAATATCAAAGTGGCTATATGTCGGGCTAATGGTTTGTAAGATTAAATTTATAGGCACATTACTGCGACTGGACTGAACTCTGTTTAAAACGTCCTTTGCAAAGACCACATTTATTAGGTACATCAGATTATCTACAACTACAAGTTGCATTTGTTTTCTTATAGTCTTATCGTCAAAAACTTTTATATATCGTCTTATCGCATTTCCCAATTTTGGGGTAGTTATAAGTAAAGACTAAATAAATAAATAAATTTCGTTACGCTATTACCAATACAGGGGTAATATATAGAACTATTTCATTTTGACTCACCTTCTACGGAAGACATTATTTGAGACAACGTGACAGTTAATAACCCTGTCACCGTCTTTATGTCCAAGCCAAGATGTGAATCGTACGTAAATTTTTGATGAAAAATGTTTTTGACGGAAACCCACTGGCACGAGCCTACCACCAGGCACCGAACTGGGGTCTCATGGCCCAAATTCCAATCAACAAAAATGTAACAGATGGCGAGCTTATTGCCATCTTAATGCCCAACCCAACAAATCACACAAATCTGACAAAATTTCCGGAAAAACTCTTTGGTTCCCTTCCTCCTCGGCTCAAAATTCCTGGTTTCTTGATTCAAATTCCATTCACCATACTGCACAGCCGTGGCTTTTTTGTATATGTCGCTTAATTTAAATTTGTTAATGTTCTTACTTAAAAAAATAAAAAAAATAAAATATCTTCACGCCATTCCCAATACAGGTGCAGGCAGAGGTGAGTCTAGAGAACTATTTCATTTTGACTCACCTTCTACGGAAGACATTATTTGAGACAACGTGACAGGTAATAACCCTGTCACCGTCTTTATGTCCAAGCCAACGATTTAATTCAAGATCGAACTCGGGTCTCTTGACTCGAAATTCCGACCACCCAACCACTCGGCTATCGTGACTTAATTGTATGTTCTTACTTCATTGTAATTATCATCATCTTTACAGACCTCTCATCGTCCAAAGAAAAATATTTATTTACCGGCAGTCCGTAACAGGTCTGCCCAATTTTGGTCTTAGTTTTAAAAAATAGACAAATATCGGTAATAGTAAAGTCATTATAAAACTTCATAAGAATTACCTCACGTTTTTTTAAGATTAAATTATTATCATACACTATAAACATTGGAACTTATAGAAATTCATTCAAATTTAATCCGTTAATGTATTGGCGAATCCATTCCTCGCCTGCATGCGTCGTACACATCAAAGCTGAATTGGAATTTCACGGTGATAATAACACAGAACGCAAGAACATTGTTATGCTGCGGTCGTATTTTGTAAAATCTAAATCCAGTAGAGAAATTGAAGCTACGCTCGAGCGGGCTAAGGTGTAACGTGACGCGACTAATAACGGAAAATGATTCCGAATTCCATTTTATATTTTAAATATGAATTAAATGACTAGATTTTCATAGAAAGTCACGATAGCCGAGTTGTTGGGTGGTCGGAATTTCGAGTCGAGAGACCCGAGTTCGATCCCCAGGTGGCAGTACCAATGAGTTTTTCAAAAAACACTTATGTACGAATTTCATCGTTGGCTTGGACATAAAGGCGGCGACGGGCTCACCACCTGTCACGTTGTTTCGAAAATATCTTCGGTGGAAGGTGGGTCAAAGGGACTTAATTGTCTAGACTTGACCTCTGTCTACCCCTGTATTGGGAATTGCGTGAAGATATTTATTTTTTATTTTTTTAGATTTTCATAGGAGTATTTATAAACGCATTAACAATACTAATAATAGTCACCATAGCCAAATGATTGGATGGTCGGAATTCGAGTCAAGAGACCCAAGGTCGATCCCCAGGTGGCAAGCTCGTATTACTAGGTTTTTAAAAAACTCATGTACGAATTATATCCTTGCCTTGAACATTATGACGGCGACGGGCTCACCGCCTGTCACGTTGTCCCAAAAATACTGTCACTTGTCCCATACTCGCTTCTTACGACACCCATAGAATGGTATTATTTACACATTACTACACGGAAGACACATACAACACGGGATATTTACCCATAACTTATTTTGGGACATGACTTTGATAGGTGATTAATATACTCCAACGTGTTTTCCTCCTATACATGTCTTATATTTTTATAGTTTTTTTGTTATTTATTAATATATAAATATTAATAATACATACACAGATAAAGCTGAAGTACATGTGTTATGGAATCCGAAACAACGAAGATACCACAAAGGCCCAGACACAATGTAGAAAAAGTGTTTTTCTACATTGAGCCGTTCGGTAATCAAACTCGGAACTTAGAGCTGACTGGTGCTGATGATTTCCATAAATTGGTGTGTACACCACACGCCCACGCACTAATCTAAAATACCTGCTAGAATGTGCTCCTTCATTTGGAAGTTAGATGTATACCTTGAATTTTTGCTGCAAAGCAGCATGGGTCCTCTAGTTTTTAGGCACGATTACCGGAATTACGATAACGGAATTCGAATCAAGCGACACGAGTACGATCCCGAGGAGGAAGTCTATTTCCAATTAATTTCAGAATTTATATACGATTAGAACTAAATATATTTAATTTCCGCAACTGCATAGATCCAGAAAGAACATGTATTAATTTTACACTTCTAGTTTAAATATTATTCAGTGTTGTTTGTTCTTGGATGATTACTTTTTCTTCTTTTGCCCCTGCCAGCCTCTGAAGTAGTCAGGATATTTCAGCGGTGGTAGGTGGCTCATTATTTTTGCCAATCTATGGTCATGGAATGTAGGTAAAGTCACCATTTTTTTCAATAACGTCGGAACTTGTCCTAGTGGTATTTCGGCACCCTTGAGAAATTTCGGAAGTCTTGTATCCCTTGTACTCGTATAAAAAGGCAGATTATCATCTTTAAAGTAATAACTATCGTAGAACGAGAAATATTCGTACAACGTCACTTCTGTGATATATAAAATGTAGGTTTCAAATGTCCATCCCCATAAACCATTCCACCATTCATAGAATCCTCTGCGGGCGTTCGTAGTTGGGACATATCTTCGCGTACTAGTTATGATAGGCACCTTATCTGGTATCATAGGAATAATAACGCGCGATGGCTTTTTTATCGAAGACGATAATATCTTTTCTGTGACGATATCTATAGGTACCGCGCATTCTACTTCTGTTAGTTGCAATTGCACTGAAATCAAAATAAGTTCAACTTCTTAATAGTTCAATGCTATTAATTTTGAGCGGTATAGGCTCAAGGCTATGCCTGCCCCTTTTTTCAAGGCTGTCGTAAGACGCAACTAGGATATAAGCCCATTAAATGCCTACCAACTGATCAAGCCGGTTTGAAGGGTGTAGGGAGCCAGTATAATTACGGGATATGAGACTTTTATCTTAGTTCTCATAGGTGACAACACATCTGTAACTGTTTTTCTTTTGAAATGAAGCTTCAGTACGCTTCGTTTGATGAAAAATTCATTATCCTTTAGTAGTAGGCTTAAGGTTACTTAATCCCTTGATAAAAACCTCGATGGTCGAAATCAAATAATTATCATTGTGCTTTACATTCGTGGATATCTCTATACCATTAAAATAAAATAACACACAGTACTTGACACTGCTTCTACTATCATCATATTTTTCGTCGTATCACCTCGTTTTGAGAGCACTCCCCTAGTCGCCTCAGCCAGCATCGGAATCCTTGGCGTCGACATAGCGAGCAACGTTTAGTTTGCGGTCATTTGGATGGGAAGGCCAAATTGGCCTCTAAAAAGGCTTGGCGTGCTCAATAGAGCACGACAGTACTTCATGCCGGCCCACCGCTTGCAACTTTATAAGGCGCAGGTTCGGCCGCAAATGGAGTACTGTTCTCATGTCTGGTCGGGGGCACCCTAGTGTCAGCTCCTTCCATTTGACCGTATCCAAAGAAAACCGGCTCGAATTGTCGACGACCATACTCTATACGATCGGCTAGATCCCCTGGCTTTACGAATAGATGTTGAATCTCTACGGGGAGTGCTCCGAGGAATTCTTAGGGCATAGTCAAAAACTTCATCAAAACCACCTTGATGCTTGGCATTCCACTACAGTGCGTTGTTCGCGGAATTTTCTGCCTCGCACTTGCACTTTATGGAATGAACTGCCGTCAGCGGTTTCTCCGGATCGATATGACTTAGGGACCTTTAAGAAAAGAGCCTATACCTTTCTCAAAGGCCGGCAACGCATCTACTATTCCTCTTTTATTGCAGATGTTCATGGGCGGCGGTAATCACTTACCATCACGTGTGCCACCTGCTCGTTTGCCTTCCTTTTCTATAAAAAAAATAAAAAAAGGAAATAATAGGTCTCATAACTTTTTGTAGTGAAACTTCTTTGGACACGTTGAAAAAATAATTTGGGGTCGAAATTTAAGGCAGCGTTTTCTCACAAGCCTTAGTATTTTAACAGCGGAGTATTGATTTGAGAATCTCATTCTTCCCGTGTAAAAAACAACTGAGAGAAAATCATGAGAATGTTAAAGTCAAGAAAGCTCCCAGGTATGGAGAAATATTCTTCCTAAAAAATAATCTACTTATTCAGTTTTGAGCAAACCGGTAATAGGCAGCTCTTTGATGGGTCGTGTCTGACACTATGATCCCAGGTCAAGCGCAAATCCTTCCACAGGTGATTAGAGGAATTTCAAAGGCCGCTAAGTCAGAAAATACAATGTGATAGTTCGTTAATTACCCCCTTACGATATACTTACAAATCGAGGTTTAAATCACCAAAGAAGTTTCACATATTTCTGGTCAAGGTTAGCCTATCAAACTTTCAAATTAGGTCGTCACTTTTTAATTCACAGAACAACTGATCTTCGAGCAACTTACACAAAATCATGAATAACCATTTAGAAGAAAGTATGAGAAACAGTTTTCTCACTTTCCCAATATCGTGCATTTCTGTGACAGAGATTGAAGGCCGACGTAATGCAAAAATTAAAAACTCTTATCGATGCACATTGATTAACTTCTTCGAAATTATTATTTGCATTTCCTGCGGTCGTTGCAATTAAAATTTACATTTAACGATTAAATATGTTGGCATCTAACAATTGATTGGTCAACGATGTTCTTTTGTTTTCATCATTAGCATATTTTTTAATACCGGTAACATTCCGATGCTAATTAGAAAAGCTACTTTTGAATTTGTCAGGTGAAAGATTCCTTCCCTTTTTAAGAGTTATCAGGATAAGTATCAAACTACTCATCATTTATGGCTTCAAACAGCAGAGCAAATATAGTTTGAAAAGTTGTTAGTTTTAATATGTGTCATTTCTTTTTCATCATGTACGCAGCTGCCAATGTTTATAACTGTGTACTGGGTACTGTGTACTGTTTATAACTCAAATCCAACGTAACATAGAAATGAGTTTGTCTGTAAGAGATGTAATCAAAAAACGGAAGGCATACCATGATCTTTTCTGTCAAAATTCGTTTTCGAATCGATTAAAATTAAATTGTTTTCCTAAACTGAATAGATTTTGTCATACATAGGCTTGTTTGAACAATTGAAACAAAAAATAACGAAATTTTGCATCCACACTACGCGTTGCTACAAAGGACAATTTCTCATTTCTATGAACTATTAATTTGGCAACCTTAAGTAATTGTTATAGGATGAAAAACGAACGAAGTGATTTACTTTTTTGCAAAACATAAATCGGATTAAAATGAGAAAATGGGACTCTATATAGGACTTTTAGTTATTCACTTATCACCAGAGCCAGTATCCCGACTCTTTAAGAAATAAGCTAAATTTTATAAGTTATTATTAAAGAGTCAAAGTTGGTCGAAGAGTGTCACCGGCTCTAAATTCCAAGGTTCTATTCCCGGTCGGGTCAATGTTGAAAACACTTACTCAACTTCCTCTCGGGTCGAGTGTTTGTGGTAACTCCGTTGCTTCTGATTACATAGTACAAGTGCTTAAGCTGCCTACTTTGGGATCAGAGCCGAGAAGTCTCCGAGAGTGGTAGGATGGTCGGAATATCGAGTTGAATATTTTTTTTTAAAAACCCATTGGTTGGAGTCACCCACCTGGGGATCGAACTCGTCTCGTCTCGAATCGTCTCTTGACTAGAATTTCCGACCAATCAACCACTCACTATCTTCACTATTCATTTTCATTGTTATATTATCGAGGTTGATGGGAATAACAATGAACGGGCTTTGGAAGTTCTTTCGTTCAAAGATGAAAAAGAACACTGAATAAATAACGTAGCACTTATTATATTTTTGGATAACACTTACAAGATACAACACAATTAGATCATTAGGTACATCCTTTCAATTAATATTTAAATAAATTAATAAATTAATTTAAATAAATATGTAAATTAACATACATATTTCGTTTTTATTGTCATTATTAAGATTAACAAAAGCATGTAAAATTGTTAAATAACTTTATTGTATGCCTTTTAAATTTAACCTTTGAAACCCTGATAATTGACTAGCATCATTAACATTTTTTCTATATTTTAGTTTACATCTAATCATCTTTGTCCGCCCAGATGCTGTCACCGTTGACAACGGTGGTGCCTCTGACGAAGTTCTGGATCGCTGGTAACTTGTAGAGGTAGACAGAAAGGATGGCGCCAGCACAGGATCCCACCCAGTATACCACAGCGTGTTCGAGTAGAGTATGACCTTCGCAACCAGCCTTCAGAGAAGTTGCCAACACAGGGTTGAAGTATCCACCAGAGTAATCGAACGCTGAAAAGTATAATTAGATTTTATTACGTGAAAAAAGTTTATATTATGTTATGGTATGTGTCCATGGATATCGCCGCAGGAATTAACAAATCCCTTTCATTTTATGAGTATTGTAATTGGCGTTTAAGAGGAAAAAATTTAAAATTACAAGGATCTTAAAATGAACATCGAAGGAACTAGACAAAAATTAAAGTTCGACCATCGACCAAAGTAAGCAGCTTAAGCACTTGTATTATGGAATCAGAAACTACAAAAGTACCACAAACATCCAGACGAGAAAATGTAGAAAAATTGTCTTTTACATTGACCCGACCGAGAATCAAATCCGGGACTTCAAAGCTGACAAATCATAAAAACCGATGTGTACAACTCGTTTACGGAGGTTGTAATAATTGATTTTAAAGCGCTATTTTACAAAAATTATCTTACACAACTTAAGCGCCTAAGCATACTTCTTTTTAAAATCGATTACAATGATAATAAACGTCACAGAATTTACGTAATTTACATCGAATATGACGTCTACGTGACAAGAATGTGAAATGGCAAAATTCATGCGTCGAGGTTACGATTGATGGATAGAGGTGGATGACATTTATTGATTATCGTATGACGTGTTACAATGATGAAACTTATATCGTTAAGGCGGTTCTCCCACCGAGTAACCTTGAGCCTCTCATTCCATACAATCACAGCTATCCTGCGCATGAATTGCGACAGTAAATAAGCACAACTTTATGAATAACTTTATTTATCCATTCAATTATTGGTACTTTCTAAAATTAAAACGAGATTAATAGTCTTTATTTTATGTTTTAATAATTGTGTAAATATAAGTGTTAGTTACGAATTAAAATAATTTGTAATTTAATAGCTAATATATGATCAATATTTTTTGTGATTGTAGTTATATAATATATAAATGTAATTACGACCTCAAAAATGATTTTGATATAATAAATATAAGAATAATAATAAAAAATTTAATAAATAAATAAATATCTTCACGCAATTCCCAATACAGGGGTAGACAGAGGTCAAGTCTAGGCAATTAAGTCCCTTTGACCCACCTTCCACCGAAGATATTTTCGGGACAACGTGACAGGTGGTGAGCCCGTCGCCGCCTTTATGTCCAAGCCAACGATGAAATTCGTACATAAGTTTTTGAAAAACTCATTGGTACTGCCACCTGGGGATCGAACTCGGGCCTCTCGACTCGAAATTCCGACCACCCAACCACTCGGCTATCGTGACTTAACTTTAAATGTGACAAAATTTAAATGATTTCTTAAACAAGCTTGGGTGGAAAGTAGGTCGAAGGTTCATTAACTCTTCCCTATGCCTTCCCCATTCATAATTTTTTTCTTTTTATTGGATTTTAATATTATGACCACAAATTGCGCAAATATAAGTTATATTTCTAATTACTGATTTTTTTGCAATCAAAAGAGTTTGTACCTATCAGAATTATGCATAATTTAGCCTGTTGGTGAGGGGTGCGTCTTAAGGAATAAGGGAATGTTAGTAAACATTCAGTTGGGTCGCTACTTAATGTACCTTTTCCTAAATGTATTTTGCAAAAGATGGATACGCTTAGGTCCGCATCGGCACTATTGTCCTGATAACGGTACACGTATACCACGTGCCTAGCGAGGACCCCTGGAACATGAATGCGTGCGTGAGAATTGAATGAGTGAATGAATGAGTGTGTTAGAAAGGAAAACTAAAAAATCGAACTCAACGCATTATGTCTAGTTATTTATTTCAAATAATCGTCGAACTTAAATGCAACTATTTAAAAATGCAAACAAAGAATTGCTCATAATACAGTTGAAAATAGCATGGGAGCGATCAACTCACAGGATTTACTATGATTAATGTATTCATTTAAATTACAATAACCGTTTTAACAAAGTTTTTCTACAATAAATGACTTGAACCTCTAAATAAGCTTTGCATATTTATCGGGATTTCGTTGAAGAAGGGTACACATCACCCCATGCGTTCTATGGAGTCTAGTATAGGGGACTTCAATCAAAGTAGAAGAATACATAGATGAAGAGACATAGAAATGATTCTTTAATCTTATTCAAGTACGCAGTTTTACATTCATAAATCAATTTTATACGAATTTATTTATTATTAAGAAGCTGCAACTAATACAAGTTGCAGCATCTTCTTTTAGAAGCAAAAGTCACGATAATTGAAGATTCGATGCTATTTTGTCCAGGAAAAAGATGAGTATGAAGCATTTGAAAGAGCGATAGCCTGCAAAATGTTCCAAGAAGTCAGTCGGTGCAGGTCGCAGGACTTTGTTTTGCAGCAACATCTATGTACAGCTGTCAGACTAATGATAAATGCAGGCACGTCTAACTCTAATATAATGTTAACTTTTGATGAATTCAAAATAATTCACATGGATAAATAGGTTATGGGAATGGATAAATAGGTTAATATTTCAAATTAAGTAATAGTTGGAGTACGTGGATTCGAATACGTCTACAATGCATTACCTGCAACAACGAGGGAGGTGCCAATGAACGAGTCGATGGCAGTTGCGAAACGCGGATTCAGATCGCCGAGGGACTTGGATGCGAGCCGGCACATGCATGTGGCAACACCCTCTACAATAGCTCCATATATAACTGGAACCTACAATAACAGAAAAGTGTTTTAGTAACTAATAATTCTAATAATTCACATTCATTAAAATTCACCAGCGATGCTTCTTTTTTTAAAGCAACTCAAATAACATAACAAGTACTCCTAATAACCATTCTCGCTGAGCTGCAATGCTAGTTTCGGGATTGATTCGAAAGGCGAGTTCGAACCTGCGACGTCAAGAGTTCACTGTAGGACATAAGACTATTTGACTGTTTGAAACCAAATTGACAAAGGAACATTAAATTACTTACGTAAAATCCCTCACAGGGTAGCCAGAGAGAACATTCAAATTACACTATCCTTACTGCACGTTTACCTGTCGCTTACCATCTAAACCTTTCACTAATTTCAAATTTATCATTTTCTTCACACATGTCTAGTTATTCGAGTACATTTTAGCATGTCCTCTTCGAGGTACAAAAACCTTCTTATCGACAAAAAAAGTATATAAAGGACTAGGTTGATTAAAAACGTTGGTTTATGGTGTGCCCTAACGGACTCTAGAACGTGCATCTATAAAAATGCAGCCTTGTCTGGAAAGGACGAATACTATTAGCACCAAATATTGAAATCGAATCATAACAATAATCCGATGTATACTATCGGTGCATTCAATAACATACTGATTATAAAATAGAACAGAACGGAACAGAACAGAACAGAACAGAACAGAGCAGAGCAGAGCAGAGCAGAGCAGAGCAGAGCAGATCAGAACAGAACAGAACAGAAAAGACTAGAACAGAATAGAACAGAATAGAACAGAATAGAACAGAATAGAACATAATAGAACAGAATAGAACAGAATAGAATAGAATAGAACAGAATAGAATAGAAAAAACAGAATAGAACGGATATAAATTATGGGACTTAATTGTTCAGACCTCTAATCACCCCGATATTGGAAAATCCGTGCTCGTATGATAAAGTATTTAAAAATAAAGTAAATTTAGTATCTCAAAAATAACAGTTCTAAATTCCTGCTGCCTGTTCTGGATTACCTGCAAATCAGCTTTGCAGTCTTCGAAGGCCTTGTCCTTGTGCGTTTCGGAGATCTCCAAAGCCCAATACATCTGAACGTATTTGAAGACCATTAGGCCACCGGTTAACTCCGCCCATGTTTTCAATAAAGCTTTTCGTATGTCGCCCTTGCCTGTAATTATATACAATTGTTTCAGTAGTTAGTATATGGTGTTATCATCTTAAAGCGGGACTGTTTTAAAAACCGGGTTTACAGTGGATTATTGTAATATCGCACGTTAAAAAAAAAGGGTGATCGTGACCTGGGGAGGACGTCTCCTCCACAGTGTGCGCTATCGGTAATCGTATATTCGCTTGTAATTGTGCGAACTTCGATAGCGCGAAGTAGGCCGCCGATGTGTTTCCTGAATCCGCCACTAGCGAGCTTCTTATGTGGAGACATAGATGTCGCCACAAATATCTTCACGAAATTCCCAATACAGGGGTAGACAGAGGTCTAGTCTAGACAATCAAGTCCCTTGGACCCACCTTCCACCGAATATATTTTAGGGACAACGTGACAGCTGGTGAGCCCGTCGCCGTCTTTATATCCAAGCCAACGATATAATTCGTACATAAGTTTTTGAACACCCCATTGGTACGAGCCTGCTACCTGGGGATCTAACTCGGGTCTCTTGAGTCGAAATTCCGACCACCCAACCACTATGCTAACTTGATAACTAGAATAATAGACTAATTTTGATAACTAGAATTAATATTAAGTTTAGTTATCCATGGACTCGATATAACTTTATTTTCTTGAAAAGCTTTCTAAATTTCTTAAGCTATTCCAGTCATGACGATGATGGAAATAGATGATTATGTATCGTTAAATAATATATGACTCCTTATAGTATTCATTATCGATAAATGTACTATCTAACATAAAAATATATAACCCAAATGTGGCCTTACCTTCAATCACATCCTCTATGTGAGTATAGGGACAAGCAGTCGCATCTCCCCAATTCAGAGACCACCAAATAGTTAGAGCAAATAAATAAATGGCGTAAGTGGCAACACCAAAATTGTCGGCAACTGAAAGAAAAAAATCAAAATCAACCCAATTAAATACAAACATACATACTGCAGGACATAGGTATCATCACTAAGGGAGGGTTTTCCATAATCGCCAAGGTCCGCTAGTGGATTGATGATCGCATTATCAGAAACCTTGCCGTCCTTCGCAGTCTACCACCGGTCTGCTAATTTTTGTGTAGTAGTTGTCGAAATGGTTTTACCGTCATCTGTCGGTGACCAATGGAATTTAGAAGGTTTTACCCATAGTCGCCTATTAGGACACCCACAGGAAAGAAGGGGAAATATTTGTACTTCGTAACTACATGGTGAATTCCTTTCTATCTTGAAGTATTCGGATGATCGAGTCTACTACTCTCTATAAATTACTTTTGAAACATTTGAAAGGTTTACTTCAAAGTGTTTACAAACGGCACTTCACCGCTCACAGTCAGTGGCGATTTGGCCGAAATTTTCTGCCTTATGTTAATATATATTTTGCTTTAGTAAATATCAATCTGAATTAATGCTTTTATATATAAGTTTTCTAATTTAAAACGTTATATCTAAAAGAAATATTATGACTTTCTTAATACATATCGTAATAAATAATTATATATTTCATTAAGATCAAAAGATATTTCATCGTAAAGTTCTAACATATTAATCGGAGAATAATTTGCGACAAGAAAATCTCACTGATCGGGTTCAAAACCAGCAAGCTGACACTACAAGTGGCTTAGATCTAATCAGACTATAATCTAATAATCTATAATATAAATAAATAATTATTATGCATTGGTGCTAGTCCTAGAAGCCAGTCAATTTAAACTGTAGTTACGTCGTAATAATATACTCATTTTTCCAAAGGATGATGTAAGATACATAAGACTAAGAGAAAGACCATGAAAATAAATTGACTACCGACAGATGGGGAGGCAACTATTTCGGAAAAACATATAACGTCAAAATTTCATACTCCTAAAAGGCAACTGCGTTTAAAGTGCAATGTTTTTCCCCTATGAAACTTGAACCCACAACACTAAACACTTAAGGTAGGATCATTACCAACTTAGCTATCGGGTAACTGACAAAGCCGTAAGGATCAGCGTACTGAAGTGGCAGTAAGCCGACCACATAATTTCGTGATTGTCAGTTCTAAGCCTCGTCCAGATTATCGCACTGTAGGAAGTCAGGTTAGGACATTCTGCGCTATATTGCGAGGAGTTGATGGAAGCAGTTAGTCCAGGGCCATTCTTTGCCTATAATCATCAGTGGACTTATAAAAGTATGTGAATAAGAATAATTTTAAATTAATTAATTGCTATTTTTAATGTTAATGAAGACGACTGAAGGTCTCCATTCAAGAGTGACGAATACATCGGTTTTCATAATGTGACCAGCTCTGAAGACCCGGGTTTTTTTACATTATTTCGGGTCTGGGTTGTTAGTGTATACGCTGTTTCTAATTTTATAACACAAGTGTTTTAGCTACTTGAGATCAGTGCAATGTATGCGATGTTGCCCCTATCTACGTATCATTATTATTATTACGTAAAAAACTATGTCCACAAACTTTTCCTTACTTATAATCAGTTCAAAACAACATCCGCACAGCTCCGCAGCGGCGATGGCTTCTTCGAACAGAAGTTTCACAAAGGGCTCCTTGACTAGTTTCTGAACGGCTCTCCTCGCGCAGTGTGCTAACAATGACGTCAGGAGTATGAACAAAGTTGATACCACTAATGGAGCAAATGTCACTTTGTTGATCTGGAACAAGAAAAGGTATAACATCATTAACTTTTTCTTTTAAAAAGATTTTTCGTATGTCACCAGTGTGTTTGGTTTGTTTTTATTTTCTTTTAAATTGCTATAAATGTAATGGATTTACACGGGCGGACATATAGTCCGTGTAGTGTTTTTTTTTTTTTAAATTCTGGTTAATTTAATAACAAAAAGTCCAGCATGAATTATGTACATTAAAAAAATAAAAATTGGAACATAACTTATTTCATCAGTGTATCATATATTACTATAATATATAGGATTAGCTTATTTGGTTATTAGCATTAAAGCTAATTATATTTACCACTTCCCACTGTCCTGTACTTAAATTTATCCTTAATCCCTATGGTTATCTGGAATAGATCGCTCTTTAGTACTTCGCCTTGTTGTACTTATCCACTAAGCCTTCCTTACTTTCAGTAATCTGTTTTTATTTTAATTTTAGTAGTGTAAAATAAGTCAAATATGTGTATAAAACTTATTGTACACTACTAAATACGTCATGCACTACTATACATACGCCATCAATTATTTTACTTAATAATATAACACAAAGATTTTTATTAGATAACCGAGATGCACTATTATTTTAATTTTAGTAGTGTAAAATAAGTCAAATATGTGTATAAAACTTATTGTACACTACTAAATACGTCATGCACTACTATACATACGCCATCAATTATTTTACTTAATAATATAACACAAAGATTTTTATTAGATAACCGAGATGCACTATTATTTTAATTTCTGGTTAATTTAATAACAAAAAGTCCAGCATGAATTATGTACATTAAAAAATAAAAATTGGAACATAACTTATTTCATCAGTGTATCATATATTACTATAATATATAGGATTAGCTTATTTGGTTATTAGCATTAAAGCTAATTATATTTACCACTTCCCACTGTCCTGTACTTAAATTTATCCTTAATCCCTATGGTTATCTGGAATAGATCGCTCTTTAGTACTTCGCCTTGTTGTAAATATCAATCTGAATTAATGCTTTTATATATAAGTTTTCTAATTTTATAACACAAGTGTTTTAGCTACTTGAGATCAGTGCAATGTATGCGATGTTGCCCCTATCTACGTATCATTATTATTATTACGTAAAAACGATATCCACAAACTTTTCCTTACTTATAATCATCAGTGGACTTATAAAAGTATGTGAATAAGAATAATTTTAAATTAATTAATTGCTATTTTTAATGTTAATGAAGACGACTGAAGGTCTCCATTCAAGAGTGACGAATACATCGGTTTTCATAATGTGACCAGCTCTGAAGACCCGGGTTTTTTTACATTATTTCGGGTCTGGGTTGTTAGTGTATACGCTGTTTCTAATTTTATAACACAAGTGTTTTAGCTACTTGAGATCAGTGCAATGTATGCGATGTTGCCCCTATCTACGTATCATTATTATTATTACGTAAAAACGATATCCACAAACTTTTCCTTACTTATAATCATCAGTGGACTTATAAAAGTATGTGAATAAGAATAATTTTAAATTAATTAATTGCTATTTTTAATGTTAATGAAGACGACTGAAGGTCTCCATTCAAGAGTGACGAATACATCGGTTTTCATAATGTGACCAGCTCTGAAGACCCGGGTTTTTTTACATTATTTCGGGTCTGGGTTGTTAGTGTATACGCTGTTTCTAATTTTATAACACAAGTGTTTTAGCTACTTGAGATCAGTGCAATGTATGCGATGTTGCCCCTATCTACGTATCATTATTATTATTACGTAAAAAACTATGTCCACAAACTTTTCCTTACTTATAATCAGTTCAAAACAACATCCGCACAGCTCCGCAGCGGCGATGGCTTCTTCGAACAGAAGTTTCACAAAGGGCTCCTTGACTAGTTTCTGAACGGCTCTCCTCGCGCAGTGTGCTAACAATGACGTCAGGAGTATGAACAAAGTTGATACCACTAATGGAGCAAATGTCACTTTGTTGATCTGGAACAAGAAAAGGTATAACATCATTAACTTTTTCTTTTAAAAAGATTTTTCGTATGTCACCAGTGTGTTTGGTTTGTTTTTATTTTCTTTTAAATTGCTATAAATGTAATGGATTTACACGGGCGGACATATAGTCCGTGTAGTGTTTTTTTTTTTTTTAATTCTGGTTAATTTAATAACAAAAAGTCCAGCATGAATTATGTACATTAAAAAAATAAAAATTGGAACATAACTTATTTCATCAGTGTATCATATATTACTATAATATATAGGATTAGCTTATTTGGTTATTAGCATTAAAGCTAATTATATTTACCACTTCCCACTGTCCTGTACTTAAATTTATCCTTAATCCCTATGGTTATCTGGAATAGATCGCTCTTTAGTACTTCGCCTTGTTGTACTTATCCACTAAGCCTTCCTTACTTTCAGTAATCTGTTTTTTATTTTAATTTTTAGTAGTGTAAAATAAGTCAAATATGTGTATAAAAACTTATTGTACACTACTAAATACGTCATACACTACTATACATACGCCATCAATTATTTTACTTAATAATATAACACAAAGATTTTTTATTAGATAACCGAGATGCACTATTATTTTAATTTTTAGTTAATACGTCGTAAATTTAAATAGAAGTAAAAAGTAAAATTTAATAAATTTAATTCACTCTAGACTACAGGCATGATCAAATTTAGGCATGATCAAATTTAAATTTAATAAGAAAATAATATTTTACAGTTTATTTGACATAGTAATTTAATAAAGATATCTCAAAGGTTACCTTCGAATTTTCTTAGACAAGTTCATTTTAGTCATTTTATTACAGTTCCATCAAACGACTTTTACTTAATTTAAAATAACGATTCATTTTAATTTGAAAGCCTAATAAAATACTAATGTGTTGATATTTATAATACGTGAGATGTTCAAATAAACAAATGCATAAAACAAATATGTTTAACATAGGTTCGATTCATGGGCCACTAAAATTGAATGGGTTGACCCATCACAAAAATTTGAAATCCGTACTGGACGGCTGGAATAGGGTGGCTAACGAGCAGGTGGCTCACGTGATGGTAAGTGATTACCGCCGCCCATGAACACCCGCAATACCAGAGACATAGCAGATGCGTTGCTGGCCTTAGAGTACCCCCCCCCCCCAAATAGGGGGAGGGGAGTGTGTGGGCCTCCGGTTACCTGCACTCACCAGATGAAACGCAGAAGTTTGTTAGACAACTACTTCACGCCGGTATTCTGTGAGGTCGTGGTACTTCCCCGGTCGAGCCGACCCATTCATACAACAACAAAAGCTGATGCGTGGCTCTACCACTGTTAAACTACGATTTCAGATCAAATTCTTGTGTGAAATATTCTGTCTGGTGAGCACATCGCCTAATGTTAATTTACCTTAGACTAGAGATTGTCACCAATCAGCCATTTCACAGCTTGTCAAATTTAGTTACGGCGCCACCGGACGGATATGTTTACACGTCTATGTAGTCACAGATGATATCAAAGGAGAGAACGTACGTGTACGTATTGTGAAATTTAAAAAAAAATTCACGCCATTCCCAATACAGGGGTAGACAGAGGTCTAGACAGCTAAGTCCCTTCGACCCACCTTACACCGAAGAAATTTTTATGGGACAACATGACAAGTGGTGAGCACGTCGCCGTCTTTATTTCCAAGCTAACGGTATAAATAGTACATAAGTTTTTCAAAAACCCATTGATAAGAGCCATGGGGATCGAGCTCGTGTCTCCTGACGCGAACTCCGATCACCCAATAATTCTGCTATCGTGAATTGAAATACTAAGTAGATATTCGAGAAGGAAAATAATGGGACAGGCTTTCCACACAATTCACACATATTTTTTTAACTTCAAACTTGTAGTTGTTGTGTTCTATACTAGAATGTTCAGAGGTCCAAACAATCTTGTCCTTTCTGAAAATAAATTAAATAAATATCTTCACGCCATCCCCAATACAGGAGCAGACAGAGGTCTAGACAGCTAAGTCCCTTCGACCCACCATACACCGAAGAAATTTTTATGGGACAACATGACAAGTGGTGAGCACGTCGCCGTCTTTATTTCCAAGCTAACGGTATAAATAGTACATAAGTTTTTCAAAAAACCCATTGATAAGAGCCATGGGGATCGAGCTCGTGTCTCCTGACGCGAACTCCGATCACCCAATAATTCTGCTATCGTGAATTGAAATACTAAGTAGATATTCGAGAAGGAAAATAATGGGACAGGCTTTCCACACAATTCACACATATTTTTTAACTTCAAACTTGTAGTTGTTGTGTTCTATACTAGAATGTTCAGAGGTCCAAACAATCTTGTCCTTTCTGAAAATAAATTAAATAAATATCTTCACGCCATCCCCAATACAGGAGCAGACAGAGGTCTAGACAATTAAACCGTTTCGATCTACCTTCCACCGAAGATATTTTTGGGAGAACGTGACAAGTGGTTAGCCCGTCACCGTCTCAATGCGCAAGCGAACGATATAATTCGTACATAAGTTTTTGAAAAACCCATTGTTACCCTCTCGATATTCCGACCACCCAACCACTCGTCTATCCTCGAGTGATTTCCTCCTATATGTTTCTATATGTATTAATATATGTGTACTAGGTATATCTATGGCTTGAGCCAACTTTCTAAAGTCAATAAATGGACTTTAATAAATTAATGCACTCGTATATGATGTTGTCTCTGTCTTTGTATTTCATAGACAGAGACAACATCATATACGAGTACCTTGATGTAATCAAGTAAGTAGCTAAAGCACTTGTGGCATGGAATCAGAAACTACGAACCACGACACCAAGAACCCAGACCCGAGACTATGTCGAAAATCGTTGTTCTAAATTGATCCGAACGGGAATCGAACCCGAGAAAGACCTCACAGCTGACGACACCGTGAAAACCGATGCGAACATTAATCCAAATTGACGAAATGTTTCACCGTGTGTTTTCATTCGCTTTCAACCGCAGAGATCTACGGATATATAGTTCAAATGCATTTGTACACGCTTTACGATTGCAGCTTCTAATAACAGCTTTCAGCACACTGCGTTTGATTTACATTATACTACTATATATTATTTACAGCTTATTCATACTGATTAAAAATATCTTCACACGATTCCTAATACAGGGGTAGACAGAGGTATAGACAATTAAGTTTTTTCGACCCACCTTTCACAGAGACGTGACAGGTGGTGAGCCTGTCGCCGTCGTTTTGATTTATATTGTATTAAACGTTTAAAATATATTAAATATTCATGATAATAATAAGTCTTATTATAGGAACGCACACCCATCGGTTTGTGACGGATGATTGTGACACACTGAGGATCCAAGTGAAGTCCAGCAAAGACATATAGCAGTCTATTTCTCTATTACGCACTAGTTGGAGTTCTTTTAATAAAATAAAAAAATTATTAACAAATCTAAAATAAAATTATTTTCGGATTTTATCGCGTGTATTATTAAATTTCTTAAGAACTTTTCTTTTACTTTAGATATGTGTTCGGGAGGTACAGTATACATATCATGCAAGAATCCTTAATCTAAGCTTCTTTTACAGGCCGTTAAGTTAGTAAGTATTCCAATTTATGTAAAGTAAGTTAAACCCCATCTAGCAAACTCAGCCTGTTATGCCATTTAATCTCTGCTGACCCGAGCATGAATACCGCCAGTAAATAAGCACAGTTTTATTAATATTTATTTATGAAATAAATCGTCGGTCTTTTGGAAATATTAAAAGGTTAAAAATGTTCAATATTTAAATTATAGAACAAATTAAAATAATTTATCTATAAATATTTATATATAACATATAAATATTTAACCCAATGAATAGTCACACTAGTCAAGCCAACGATGTAAGCCGTACGTAAGTGTTGAAAAAACTCATTTTTACCACCTGGCAACAGCCACACCTCCCTGGTGTGGGTGTTACCGACTCGAACGAACTCGGGACTCATGTCTCGAATTCCGAACATTTATGCTTTCAACTAATGTAGGTGCTGGGCGCAGATGTAGTTGACTTAACTACACTTTAAAAGTCATGATCGCCGAGTGGTTGGGTGGTCGGAATTCCGAGTCAAGAGACCCGAGTTCGATCCCCAGATGCCAGGCTCGTACCTATGAGTTTTTCAAAAACTTATGTACGAATTATATCGTTGACATGAAGACGGCGCCGGGCTCACCGCCTATCACACTGTCCCGAAAATATATTTAGTGGGTGGACACCAGCGGTCAAAAGAACTTAATTATCTAGACTAGTCCTCTGTAGTCCTCTGTCCCCTGTATTGGGAATTGCGTGAAGATAGTCCTCTGTCCCCTGTATTGGGAATTGCGTGAAGATATTTATTTATTTTATTATTATTATTTATTATACTTTGGGATCAGAGCTATGTATGTGATGTTGCCCTTATTATGAATTTTCATCTATCATTTAATCTGAATTTAATGACGACTGACGACAGCATATAAAACTTCGACATCGAAAGGTTCAAAAACTAAATTGACTAGACCTGTCTCTATCTTAGTATAGGTAAAGAGGAAAACGTAGTGTTGTATTAAATTAATATTGTATGTCACAATAGCCGAGTGGTTGGGTGGTCGGAATTCGAATCAAGAGACCCGAGTTCGAACCCCCAAGCTCGTACCAATGGGTTTTCTCAAAAAACTTATGTACGAATTATATCGTTGGCTTGGACATAAAGACGACGACAGGCTCACCACCTGTCACATTGTCCCAAAATTTTGTCTGGGTGGAGGTGGGTCGAAAGTACTTCATTGTCTCGAAGTCTGTCTTCCCCTGTATCGGGAATGGTGTGAATTATAACGGCGTATATATTTTATACAAATTCATTCTTTTAGTTTTAAATATAATTCACGATTTATCGCATTAATCACATTAATTAAGTAATATTTCTTTTTTCACGATAGCCGAGAGGTAGGGTGGTTGGAATTTCAAGTCGAGAGACCCGAGTTCGACCCTCAAGTGGCCGTACAAAATTTGTAGATAGGTTTTTCTAAAAACCTATGTACGAATTACATCGGTGGCTTGGACATAAGAACGGCGACGGGCTCACCACCTGTCACGTTGTCCCGAAAATATCTTCGGTGGAAGGTGGGTCGAAGGGACTTAATTGTCTAGACTAGTACATTAATTTATTAAAGTCCATTGCTTACAAGAGAGTAAGAAGACCTCTGTCTAGACCTCTATCTACCCCTGTATTGGGAATTGCGTGAAGATATTTATTTATTTATTTTAATGTCTCTTTTTTCATTAATGTTTGTATTTGTTAACCAGTTTTTAATATAAACTTGTTCTGCAGAGATATCAAACAGTTTATTTTCCTTTCGACCACATAGATATACATCGTAATTGGTTTGGTGGTACGAATGTATATTTGTTTTGTTCGTTACCATTGTAGCGAGCATATTTTTTCAAAGAGCATCAGCATGAAACTCGTTCCGGTAACATCTATGGAAAGATAGCTACAAGTTTGTTTTCAGTATTAATTAATTGACGGAAATATTTTCTTTATTTTTTTTGGAAAAAATTTTTAACGCTATTCCAGTATGGGGTAGACAGAGGTCTAGACAATTAAGTCTTTCGCCTCACATTTCACTTAAGATATTTTTCTAGGACAGCGTGACAGTTGGCGAGCTTGTCGCAGTATTTACGACCAAGCCAACGATGTATACTTCGTTTTCTTTTTAATTTGTCAAATATAGCTATCTAATCATTTCTATATTTTTGTTTCTCGAAATGATTCATCAAATTTGGTGAACGTCATAATAGACTAAACGCGCTGGTTATCCATCGTTTATATTCACGACCACAAGTTCTTATTGCACCACCAAAAAAAAACAAACAATGAACTGTCATGAACCATGAACCAAATTTATTGGTTCATATAAATTAACAACATTCCTAAAATAAAAACAATTTTCAATGAATTCTTTTCTGAATTAAACTCATATATGAATATTTATCTATTTAATGTTTATCTATTTATCAAGTCACGATAGCAGAGTGGTTGGGTGGTCGGAATTTCGAGTCGAGAGACCCGAGTTCGATCCCCAGGTAGCTAGTACTAATGGGTTTTTCAAAAACTTATGTACAAATTGTGTCGATAACTTGGACATAAAGGCGGCGACAGGCTCACCACCTGTCACGTTGTCCCAAAAATATCTTCGGTGGAAAGTGGGTCGAAGGGACTTTATTGTCTCTGTCTAGCCCTGTATTGGGAATTGCGTGAAGATATTTATTTATTTATTTATTATTATTATCTATTTAAATATGTATAAAAAAAAATTTCTTCACGCAATTCCCAATACAGGGGTAGACAGAGGTCAAGTCTAGACAATTAAGTCCCTTTGACCCACCTTTCACCGAAGATATTTTCGGGACAACGTGACAGGTGGTGAGCCCGTCGTCGCCTTTATGTCCAAGCCAACGTTGAAATTCGTACATAAGTTTTTGAAAAACTCATTGGTACTGCCACCTGGGGATCGAACTCGGGTCTCTCGACTCGAAATTCCGACCACCCAACAACTCGGCTATCGTGACTTAAATATGTATGTATGTAAATATATTGTAACTATGTCCTAAATAAGTTTCGGTGTAAAGTGGGTCTAAAGACTTAATTGTCGATATCTCTGTCTACCCCAATATTTGAAAAACCTGTGTAAAGAAAAAACCAACCACAGAAAAGTAACTCAAGACTTAGTAGCTTAAATAATTATTTAAAATAATTTGAAATTAAGTAAGCTCGATATTTATGTTAATTTTAAGTGCAATAATACTGTAAAGGGACTCTTCTGGGGTTCTGGCAACCCCAATATCGGGAAATGCGTGCGTGAAAATTTTTTAATTTCAAGAAAAATATTTTTAATTTTTATGGCTACATATCCCATTTTTTACTTATTATTTGAAATATCATTCCAAGGTCCCTTTTATGTACCTACACCAATATAAAATCGTGTATGTGTTGTAAATTTATTTGTGTATTGCCGATAAAGGGCAACTACTTACGAAATCTTTTATTGCATTCTTGAGTAAACATAAGATGGTTTACGAATGTTTAGCACAAAATCAAGATACCCTAATATAAAACAGGTGATACACAGACTTTTCCATACATAAAGTGTCCCACTCTTTTAGACGGGTCGTGGTAAACAATATTACATATCGAAACTTTACTTTCAATATGCGATAATAATAATAGATACATAGGCTAATACAATTAATACATAGACTAATTTAACGTATATTTTACTTTATATTGAAAATTTATTTATGGCAGGTATTGTCTTTTCAGCAATTTTCATATGATTTGTGTATCCTGGACAGCTGAGATTTCGATAATAATAATTTCGATAATAATTTCGATAATAATAATAGATACATAGGCTAATACAATTAATACATAGACTAATTTAACGTATATTTTAATTTATATTGAAAATTTATTTATGGCAGGTATTGTCTTTTCAGCAATTTTCATATGATTTGTGTATCCTGGACAGCTGAGATTTCGATAATAATAATTTCGATAATAATTTCGATAATAATAATAGATACATAGGCTAATACAATTAATACATAGACTAATTTAACGTATATTTTAATTTATATTGAAAATTTATTTACGGCAGGTATTGTCTTTTCAGCAATTTTCATATGATTTGTGTATCCTGGACAGCTGAGATTTGGATAATAATAATTTCGATAATAATTTCGATAATAATAATAGATACATAGGCTAATACAATTAATACATAGACTAATTTAACGTATATTTTAATTTATATTGAAAATTTATTTATGGCAGGTATTGTCTTTTCATTAATTTTCATATGATTTGTGTATCCTAGACAGCTGAGATTTCGGTAATAATAATTTCGATAATAATTTCGATAATAATAATAGATACATAGGCTAATACAATTAATACATAGACTAATTTAACGTATATTTTAATTTATATTGAAAATTTATTTATGGCAGGTATTGTCTTTTCAGCAATTTTCATATGATTTGTGTATCCTTGACAGCTGAGATTTCGATAATAATAATTTCGATAATAATAATAGATACATAGGCTAATACAATTAATACATAGACTAATTTAACGTATATTTTATTTTATATTGAAAATTTATTTACGGCAGGTATTGTCTTTTCAGCAATTTTCATATGATTTGTGTATCCTGGACAGCTGAGATTTCGATAATAATAATTTCGATAATAATTTCGATAATAATAATAGATACATAGGCTAATACAATTAATACATAGACTAATTTAACGTATATTTTAATTTATATTGAAAATTTATTTATGGCAGGTATTGTCTTTTCATTAATTTTCATATGATTTGTGTATCCTAGACAGCTGAGATTTCGATAATAATTTCGATAATAATAATTTCGATAATAATTTCGATAATAATAATAGATACATAGGCTAATACAATTAATACATAGACTAATTTAACGTATATTTTAATTTATATTGAAAATTTATTTACGGCAGGTATTGTCTTTTCAGCAATTTTCATATGATTTGTGTATCCTGGACAGCTGAGATTTCGGTTAACATTTAAAAAAAATACGTACTTCACTTTACTACTGATGGCAATTCATATAAACAAATTATTTTACACAATATCGATCACATTCTAATTTATTAACTAACAAACGACCTAGACCTAGAAATTTAGCTGAAAACATAAATAGTCACCTTAGTCGTATTTATAACAGAGCTTACCTTAACGACTACTTTTAGAAACACTCCCAATACGTCAATCGTGAACTTCATCTTGTATATTAGAATTCACTTGATAAAAATCACTTTGTTCACTTCACCGGCTGGAAATAGACATGTTATAGATATGTTAATTAGTGTTCGTAATGCGTAACGTTACACAATCTTCATTCACATAATGCACGTTCAAGATCTTTAATCTTTGATTTCTATTTTAACACACGATCCAAACTTAAAATTGGACTTACCATACTATCCGTTCAGACTGAGCGTTCGAAATTTGAAAATATGTGGCCAGTTCGATAACGCGAGATTCGGAAAATTCGTTGAAAAAAAATATAATATGTACTACGTTTGAATTTTGATGAGCGGCGGTTGCGTGTGCGCGCACGCTTCATGATGCGAGGTCGGTCTTAATTTAGAAGCAACCGAAACAGAACTACACGTCGGTCGAACCCGGTATTCTGTTATATACCGTGCAATTTATTTGTAAAAAGAAACTCGATGCATGCAACGCTTGTGGCAAACACATGTTTTAATTCGCTATAAAAAGATCCTCCAACTTAGCTGTCTTTTCGCCATGGGGGATAACAAAGAATATTTATTGGAAAGCGACACATAAATTTTTGTTGTTTTTAATCCATATTATAATTATTTTTACGATATTAACTGTGTTATTTCTCATAGTTTTCACTTACGCGCTGGCTGCTTTTTAAAATTCAACTGCGCTCATGTTTTTTTTATTATTGGAGTAAGGTAAAATATCACGCATAATAAAAACGCAAACTAAAATTGATTTGTTTTCAGTAGATAGCTTAAAAATGAAGGTAGGCACTCGGCAAAGTTACAAAAAGTGTCAAAATAGGTAGTTATACCATTCTTATAGACTTAGGTTTAACCTATTTAGATCATTGTCTTTTTGCCTAAATGAAACGGCTGTTTATTAATTTACCTTTATAATATTAGAGTTAGGGTCACAGTTTCTATATTTCTCCTACATTTTGCACCATTTTTTGAGAATTGTAGAAACCGAATCTTGAAAAAACTTTTATCTTTACTTCAAATTACTTCTTTACGCTTTTCTTTTCTATTATTCTGGGCTAGTCAAATGCTTAGTCATTTGGATCCTTTCGACCCACATTTCTCTGGAGCTGATTTCGGACAACATGACGGATGGTTAGAATGTCATCGTCTTAGTGTAGAAAAACAATACAAATTATAGATAAGTTTCGAAAATACGTTAAGAGCCTTCCTTCTACTAATTAGTATTCCAATAATCCAACCACTGGATTATGGTGGCCCATTTTTAAAGTAAAATATTGACGCGAAAACTACGCATTTATGAAAACTATGCATATATAAAACGATTATTTATGTATTTTAGCGAGTTTGTTTTTTAATAAAATCCGTGTATAATCGTTTTATTTAACGAAAGATATTATCGAATACATGAAAAAACGGCCTGTCCCGCTGTAGGTAAAGCTTACAAATATTTAAACAAGGTTTTGTAATCTACTTACGCCGCTAAGCTTTTTCAATTGCCGTTTGGAAGACTTCACATATTACCCTTGATTTTGTTTCTTTTTTTTATCCTTTGAAACAAACGCGGAAAGTCTGTTGTTGTCTCTTCATAACTTTTATGGTAACGACACCAGGTTATATAAAATTGGGTTATTAATCATTATAACAGCCTATCAGAAGTCCTCTACTGAAAAAAAACTGTTTTCCACAAAACTCCTAGTCTATGACATGCAGCTGCAGTACTCGCTGTGGGAACATTGTTTTTTTTTTATAGGGAAGGGAGGCAAACGAGCAGGTGACTCACGTAATGGTAAGTGATTACCGCCGCCTATGAACATCCGCAATACCAGAGGCATAGCAGATGCGTTGCCGGCCTTTGAAAAAGGTATAGGCTCTTTTCTTGAAGGTTCCTATGGAGTCAGATTATGGAACCAGAATCCCGATAAAGTCAGCTACATCGGCTTTCCTGCGACTGCATTAGTCGATAGCATAAAAATCTCCAATGCGAGTCCACTTCGACTGTGGAGGGTAGACAGAGCAGTGGAAAGGTAACGACGCAAGAACTCCCCAACAGTGACAGAATGCGAATCCGTGGTGAGCTTTGCGGGAGACAGCTACCCACCACCCGGCTAAGAAGACTATTCATAGATCACCGTAGGTGTCCAAGAATATAGAGTAAGAATAAATAGAATGCTAGTAGCACTATACTCTATGACCTAAAACATGTTAACAGGACCTTCATGCATGATAAAATGTCACGATAGGCGAGTGGTTGGATGACCGGAATTCGAGTCAAGAGATTCATGTTCGTTTCTCAGAGTATAGGCTCGCACCAATGACACCGTCAATGAAATAAAGACGGTGACAGGCTCACCACCTGTCACATAGTCCCAAAAAATGTCTTCGGTGATAGATGGGAATCAATTGCGTTCCTATGTCCCAGTCCCATTTGTGGGATCTCTGTCTACCCCAGTATTAGGAATTGCTTGAAAATATATTTTTTCTTCCACGACTTCCAAATGTTGTTGTTTACAACTGAAACCGTATTATTAAAAATAACTTGGCACTAATATTTGTATTCTCGCGAAATGCTTAAAGTCTTACGTCAAAGGTATTACGTATTTGCTAAAGCATTACATAAATAATATTGACGTGTGGTTACAGCGAAATAATATACCACCCCCATTCTTCGAATGGGCGTCGTAGGAGGCGAATAAGGGCAATAAATCCCTTAATGGCTGTTGGAATGGAAGCCGGCTAACATTTGAGTGAGGCTTCGACGTTATCTCAAAAAACCTTCGGTTAAAAGTGAATCCAAAATTACTTCATAGTCTAGACTTCTATCTACCCCGATCGAGAAAACTGTGTAAAGGAAAAAAGATAAAGGATTACAATTACAATAGTCACAATGTCGGAATTTCGAGTCGAGAGACCCGATTTCGATCCCCGGGTGGCAGGCTCGTACCAATGGGTTTTTCAAAAACTTCTGTACGAATTATATCGTTAGCTTGGACATAAAGACGGCGACGGGCTCACCACATGTCATGTTATCCCGAAATTATCTTCGACGGAAGGTGGGTCAAAGGGACTTAATTGTCTAGACTAGACCTCTCTCTACCCCCGTATTGGGAATTGCGTGAAGATATTTATTTTATTTATTAAGTATAAAAGATTACCCTCTTTCTAAAGGAATGAATTTACCCTCTATGAAAAATGTTATATTTATTCTTAACACAATGACGCGTTCTCTTTTACTTGTTTTAAACCTCGAGCATTCTACTCTCGGCTGTTAAGAGTAAATATTTTATAAACGGGAATTGAAAAAAGGCTGCAAATCCCTCCCCATTTTGCGCCAGCTTTATTTTCCAAGATGGAAAGCGAATACATTGCAATTGCAATGGAAGACCGTGCATTTGAATGTACACAACATTAGTTGTTCCGCTTTGGTCCATCTGAAATTTTAAAATATACGTAACTATGTGCTGTGACCACACGCACCTAATTACGTATAATTCTATTTTAGTATATAAGTAGAATTTATTACGTTACGATAAGATGGAGAAGAATTTATTTATTTGTTACTATTTCTCTTCTTCTTCTTTACAGTACAGTATATCAAGAGTCCACTGAGCATAGGCAACCTCCAAAATTTTACATAAAGAACGGTCCTCAGCTTGCATCCGTCGACTTTTGCTTTCACTACATTTCGGAGGACATCGTCCTACACTGTGTTTTCCTAAACGAGGTTGTCAACAGTTCGTCTAGCTATGTAGCCAGCCCATTGCCACTTCAGCGTGCTGATCCTTTCGGCTATGTCGGAATACTGTGGATAGCCACTCTAAGCTATCTCGGTTCAATAGATCACTGACAACATGCACTGGTTGTAAACTTTTTCATAACATTCTGTGATATTTTCAACTTATGCAATATAAAAATAAAATTAAAACGTGAACTAAAGTACAAGTTTATATCAAATTGATATTTCCTCCAGGAGGTCTGTTACTGGAAAATATGTAATAGGGGCGAACTATGTATACTTCACCATCGCCACGAACCATATAAATTACATGTATTCAATAAATAATAAATGTAAACATGCATACATTTAAATAAATAGGTATATGCACATAAATAAATATAAACATACAGATGTCAGCTCATTATACTTCCTTTCACAAAATAAAACGATTCCATTGGTAATATAAGAAAATAATGAAAGAAAAATATGACTGTAATATCTAATAGTACAAAGTGGAATACAATGTTTAGTTAAAGTCTAGACATATCCACTCGAGTGCTCCCAAGTCGCTCAACCGGCACTGTTCAGTCTATGAGAATGTATGCTTCTATCCTTTGCGGAATATTCTACTTCTTCTCGTTTAAACTTCTTTGCATAATTCATGATAGTTTTTACAATACTCTAAACCTTGTGTCCTTCCGTAATCATATTATTATTATTATTGCGAAAAATCTAGACGTACTAAGAGTACTCGGATACCTATACATTCAGGTATGAAGAAAATGATGAATTTGAAAGAACCAAATTCGGTAAGGATCGTGACTGGTAGCGTTCTATTTCTCTGGCTATCCTGTTAGTGATTGTGGGTGAAGATAAGCAAATAAAAATAAGTACTGCCAGTTACATGTGTTCTGAATTTTCTTCTTCTTTACTATTAATAATAATTACATAGATAGGGATAACATCACATACATTACTAAATTAAAAAGAAAAAAAATACATTTCATCTGACACGGGCGAGATCAGGATCAGTTAAAATATCAAACATTTTCAAAGTGAGAAGCTAAAGCACTTGTGTTATGGAATCAGACATAACAAAGGCAACACAAACACCCAGACAAAAAGTAATTTTTATTAAATGCATCAAACAAAAAGTATTTTTCTAGAAAAGTAAAATCTGGAAAAGTAAAAATTTCCGATCCAAAAGAGTCGTAGTTTTGTTTAAGGATGTCAGTAACATCTATGCTTCACAGAGTGCAATAATGGTCAGCTTCTCACGCCACTTTCTTCATCTCTTCACGCCATTCCCAATAATGGAGTACACAGAGGTCATAGTGAGAGGTGGTGAGCCTGTCGCCGTGATTACGTCCAAGCCAACGAAATAAATCGTACATAAGTTTTTAAAACTAATTGGTACGGGCCTGCCACTTGGGATCGAACTCAAGTGTCATGACTCGAATTACGATCACAAGGCCACTCGGCTATCGTGACATTATTATAAACAAAATTAAATGTTATTTTTCACCCCCTGGTAAACATCATGGTCTTTGATATTATGCTCTACATAAATATGAAATTAAGAGGGGGTCGATAGTGTGATCGCCAATCGTGAAGATCTATTTCCAACACCAACAAATTGTCTTATATGAATATAATTTAAATAATATTATTAATAATTATATACACGAAGAAAATTTCGACATCGTTGGCTTGGACATAAAGACGGCGACGGGCTCACCACATGTCATGTTATCCCGAAATTATCTTCGACGGAAGGTGGGTCAAAGGGACTTAATTGTCTAGACTAGACCTCTGTCTACCCCTGTATTCGGAACTTAGTGAAGATATTTATATTTATTTTATTTATTATTATTATTATTATTATTATTATTATTATTATTATTATTATTATTATTATTATTATTATTATTATTATTATTATTATTATTATTATTATTATTATTATTATTATTATTATTATTATTATTATTATGAAAATCTAGACGTACTAAGAGTACTCGGATACCTATACATTCAGGTATGAAGAAAATGATGAATTTGAAAGAACCAAATTCGGTAAGGATCGTGACTGGTAGCGTTCTATTTCTCTGGCTATCCTGTTAGTGATTGTGGGTGAAGATAAGCAAATAAAAATAAGTACTGCCAGTTACATGTGTTCTGAATTTTCTTCTTCTTTACTATTAATAATAATTACATAGATAGGGATAACATCACATACATTATTAAATTAAAAAGAAAAAAATAAAATGAAAACGTGAACTAAATTACAAGTTTATATCAAATTGATATTTCCTCCAGGAGGTCTGTTACTGGAAAATATGTAATAGGGGCGAACTATGTATACTTCACCATCGCCACGAACCATATAAATTACATGTATTCAATAAATAATAAATGTATACATGCATACATTTAAATAAATAGGTATATGTATATAAATAAATATAAACATACAGATGTCAGCTCATTATACTTCCTTTCACAATATAAAACGATTCCATTGGTAATATAAGAAAATAATGAAAGAAAAATATGACTGTAATATCTAGTAGTACAAAGTGGAATACAATGTTTAGTTAAAGTCTAGACATATCCACTCGAGTGCCCCCAAGTCGCTCAACCGGCACTGTTCAGTCTATGTGAATGTATGCTTCTATCTTTTGCGGAATATTCTACTTCTTCTCGTTTAAACTTCTTTGCATAATTCATGATAGCTTTTACAATACTCTAAACCTTGTATACTTCCGTAATCATATTATTATTATTATTATTATTATTATTATTATTATTATTATTATTATTATTATTATTATTATTATTATTATTATTATTATTATTATTATTATTATTATTATTATTATTATTATTATTATTATTATTATTATTATTATTATTATTATTATTATTATTATTATTATTATTATTATTATTATTATTATTATTATTATTATTATTATTATTATTATTATTATTATTATTATTATTATTATTATTATTATTATTATTATTATTATTATTATTATTATTATTATTATTATTATTATTATTATTATTATTATTATTATTATTATTATTATTATTATTATTATTATTATTATTATTATTATTATTATTATTATTATTATTATTATTATTATTATTATTATTATTATTATTATTATTATTATTATTATTATTATTATTATTATTATTATTATTATTATTATTATTATTATTATGAAAATCTAGACGTACTAAGAGTACTCGGATACCTATACATTCAGGTATGAAGAAAATGATGAATTTGAAAGAACCAAATTCGGTAAGGATCGTGACTGGTAGTGTTCTATTTCTCTGGCTACCCTGTTAGTGATTGTGGGTGAAGATAAGCAAATAAAAATAAGTACTGCCAGTTACATGTGTTCTGAATTTTCTTCTTCTTTACTATTAATAATAATTACATAGATAGGGATAACATCACATACATTATTAAATTAAAAAGAAAAAAAATAAATTTCATCTAACACGGGCGAGATCAGGATCAGTTAAAATATTAAACATTTTTCCATCAAAAATTGCAGACCACATACATTGCTCTGATCCCAAAGTGAGAAGCTAAAGCACTTCTGTTATGGAATCAGACATAACAAAGGCAACACAAACACCCAGACAAAAAGTAATTTTTATCAAATGCATCAAACAAAAAGTATTTTTCTAGAAAATTAAAATCTGGAAAAGTAAAAATTTCCGATCCAAAAGAGTCGTAGTTTTGTTTAAGGATGTCAGTAACATCTATGCTTCACATAGTGCAATAATGGTCAGCTTCTCACGCCACTTTCTTCATCTCTTCACGCCATTCCCAATAATGGAGTACACAGAGGTCATAGTTAGAGGTGGTGAGCCTGTCGCCGTGATTACGTCCAAGCCAACGAAATAAATCGTACATAAGTTTTTAAAACTAATTGGTACGGGCATGCCACTTGGGATCGAACTCAAGTGTCATGACTCGAATTACGATCACAAGGCCACTCGGCTATCGTGACATTATTATAAACAAAATTAAATGTTATTTTTCACCCCCTGGTAAACATCATGGTCTTTGATATTATGCTCTACATAAATATGAAATTAAGAGGGGGTCGATAGTGTGATCGCCAATCGTGAAGATCTATTTCCAACACCAACAAATTATCTTATATGAATATAATTTAAATAATATTATTAATAATTGTATACACGAAGAAAATTTCGACATCGTTGGCTTGGACATAAAGACGGCGACGGGCTCACCACCTTTCACGTTGTCCCGAAAATATCTTCGGTGGAAGGTGGGTCGAAGGCACTTAATTGCCTAGACTAGACCTCTGTCTACCCCTGTATTCGGAACTTAGTGAAGATATTTATATTTATTTATTTATTATTTAAGAAAATTTCGAAATTATGTATAAAAAATGGAAAGATTTTTTAAATTATAATGATAATTTGAACTATATATTTTATTTCAACTAACTATAGATTTTATATAGACTACCTTAATAGACGAGTGCTGTCGCCAACACCAGTTTTAATAGTGTCGCCAACTCTGAGGTGTCGGGTTCGATTCCTGGTCGGGTCAATGTAGATTCCATAATGCAAGTGCTTATGTTGTTTACTTTGTGATCAGAGCAATGTATGTGATATTGTCCCTATCTATGAATGTATTTATTATTTTAATTATTAATTCAAAATATAAGGCTAACAATATGAAAGTAAAATACTTTCTATCTACATCAGAATAAATAATAAACTGATATTATATAACATGTTAAGCTTAAAAACTTGGAAAACTTAAAAACTGAAAATTATCTGATGGCTACTAAAACTGGAACGTTAATAAAGTTCGCAGAAATATCGCAAAACTTCATGGTTTTGTGTTTGCGTTTACACGCTTACAATTTATTACACCTAATTAAACTGAACAGCCTGCCATAGTGAAGTAAGGCCTTAGAGTTCTTGCATGGCTGCGTAGCATCAATCGTAGTGTTAAGGTGTGGTCTGACCTTATAGGATAATTAGATAGATTTAATAAGACGAATTAAGAGAAGATGTACAAGTGTATTCGGATACCTAGACATGCGTGTAAGAAGAAAATGATAAATTTGAAAGAAATGTAAAAGGTTTGTAGGGATCTTGACACATGGCGATCTGTTTTCTCTAGCTACTCCGTCAGGAACTAGGACGATGGACTGTGCGTGAAGTTATTTATTTTATTATTTATTGAAGCTAAAAAATGCGTTGCACATATCTCATCGCTCATTAATTATTTCAAATGGATAGTTTTTGGATTTAATGAAAATGTATGTACGAAAATCATGCCTTTCTGAAACTGTTAAAAATTGCTTTATAAAATAGGAAACTTATAGCTGCTCACAAAGTTTACGAAAGAAAAACCATGAGATAATATTACGCTATTTAATTTTGCGACAGCCGAGTGGTTGGGTGGTCGGAATTTCTAGTCGACAGACCCGAGTTCGATCCCCAGGTGGCGGACTCGTACTAATGGGTTTTTCAAAAAACTTATGTACGTATATCGTTGGCTTGGACATAAAGGCGGCGACGGGCTTACCACCTGTCACGTTGTCCCGAAAATATCTTCAGTGGAAGGTGGGTCGAAGGGACTTAATTGTCTAGACTAGACCTCTGTCTACCCCTGTATTGGGAATTGCGTGAAGATGTTTATTATATTATTTATATTTTTAATTTTGGTTAATGAGTTAAAAAGTCTTTAGTTTATAAGTAATAATAGTTGTTTTAACGAACCTAAATTATACATATTTGAGTTTTGGACATTTAAATGGGTGTTACATTTTTCACATATTGCAATTACTAAATTCTAATAAAACCTATTTGGTTTTATTGGAAAACTCTTCAGACAACAAACCGAGTACTGGCAGTTTTCCAATCAGCCAAGTTAAGAACAAACTTGGCTTATTGAAACAACAGCTGTTTTTAAATTAAGAGACCCTTAAACTTTACAACATTGGACGTAAATAACATCCCTATATAGAAATGCTTTGACCTTTTCGTATTAATGGAGAAGGAGAATGAGCTTAAATTAGATTAGCAGATGTTATTCACGATAGCTCAATTGTTTATGATCTTGCCTTAGAAACCGAGGGTACGGCTTCGAATCCTGCTAAGGGAAAGTATCTTGTGATAAATATAAATATTTCAATTCTAATCAGGATTGTTCATGGGCAAAAATTGTTAAGTAGCACCATCCTATTTCCCGCTGAATGTTCTTGATTTTTCCAAGAATAGTTGTTACTTACACATTCAACAATAGATTTATAATAGAAATCGATTTAATACAATCTCGAAAGCTATTAGCACAAATTAAAAAAAAAAAAACTAAAAGAATTAATTTAAAGTAAAATGAAGATGAAATTTTAAACGTGAAGTTTTTAAGATCACGTAAATTCTTTTCTTTGTAAGCTCTTTCATTAAGTGCTTTTATTAAAAATCTTAAAATAATATTATTTTATACGATTTTCATGGCAGCCTCGTAGTTTTTTTAATAGCAAACGCAGTGTACGATGACGCTCTACAGACGGAGCAACATGCACAAGAACCTGCTCAGAGGTGAAAAATCCCGTTTGAAACAAGGAATATTTTGTAAATGGTAGACTCCCTTTTGCCTAGGATTTTGTAGGTCAGTGATCTCACTATTTTCTTTTTCTCTCGCTAAATAGCTGTCGATAGCCGAGTGGATGGGTGGTCGGAATTTCGAGTCGAGAGATCGGAGTTCGATCCCCAGGTGGCAGGCTCGTACCAATAGGTTTTTTCAAAAAGTTATGTACGAATTATATCGATGTACATTGAGACGGCGACTGGCTCCCACGGCGACCACCTGACACATTGTCCCAAAAATATCTTCGGTGGAAGGTGGATCGAAACGACTTAATTGTCTAGACCTCTGTCTACCCCTGTATTGGAAATTGCGTAAAGATAATTATTTATTTATATATCTTTAATTGGTCACAGACAGATAACATTGTGTCTAATTTAAAAAGAAACGATTTTCGGATTTTATCGCGTTTTTAATTAGTTTTTACAAACTATTTTTATTTCCCGACGTCTCGGATGCTTTACAGCATCCGTGATCACGGGGGCACTGAGGTCTTTATCATCCCGCTGTCACAGCTACCTTTGGCTACCGTCAACTTTATTTATTAATTTTAGATCCGATTTAGGCAGTATGTGCTCACTGTATCTTGAGGTCTTGCAGTGGTATGCTTGGTCTTGGATTTAATTTTATTAATGACTGGATGCCAAGCAGGTGGTAGTACTCAACCATCTTCTCTATTGAAATTAGGATGTTTTTTAATTTCAATAGCCTCACGGATCATTCTGGGTAGGAATTGGTGTTCTTTCGCGAGGATATGTGGCTTGTCAAATAGATATAATGGTTGGGCCCATCTAGAATGTGATCACAAACTGCAGACTTCCTAAAGCGTCTATGTTTAACATCAGTTATATGTTCTTTAACGCCAGTTTTTATAGATCTTTTTGTTTGTCCTATGTAAGAGAGACCACAATCACAGTCAAGCTTGTACACTCCTGCTTCTTCCAGAGGGATATTACACTTAACAGATGGTAAGAACTGACTAATGTTTCTCGGAGACTTCTAAAATGTCTTAATGGAAGCTCGGGAAGAAACGTCGGGAAATAAAAATAGTTTGTAAAAACTAATTAAAAACGCAATAAAATACGAAAATCGTTTTATTTTAAATGTGTAGTATTCGCGTAAATACAAGAAATCATTATTGAGTCTAATTACAAAAATCCAGGTCCAGCTTAAAAAGAGGAATGAATTGTCGCCCTCTATCTTTCTTTCTATTCTGAAAGTCCCTAAGTGGCAAATTTATTCTTGCAAGCACGATATCATGATCCTATACATATCATTCCTTATTTTTATGTATCATTCATGACAGAATAGCCCGAAAAAAAGGATCGCCAATTGTCCTGACGACTGCATACCTCTTTCACTTCTACCAAAATTATCTTTTCTCTATACTTGCGCATCGGCGTATCCGAGGACTTGTCTCGGATACGCTATCCTTCAAATACCTTTTCCTCCTTCAAGTACCTTGGTCGCGCTTTTTCCCAAATAGAAGTTTTTTTTATATAGAAAAGGGAGGCAAACGAGCAGGTGGCTCACGTGATGTTAAGTGGTTACCGCCGCCAATTAACACCCGCAATACCAGAGGCATAGCAGATGCGTTGCCTCCCTTGGAGTGCCCCCCCAGAATTGGGGGAGGGGGGTGTGTGGGCCTCCGGTTACCTGCACTCACCAGACGAAACGCAGAAGTTTGTTAGACTTCTACTTCACGCCGGTATTCTGTAAGGTCGTGGTACTTCCCCGGCCCATTCATGCAACAACTAAAGCTGATGCGTGGCTCTACCACTGTTATTGTAGGAGTAAAGAATATCGGTCTATATTTATTCCTTTTTTATTTACTTCGCGACGTCATTCTTTTCTCTTCTCCATTCATAAAGAACTCATTCTTTCAACTGCTCCATTACCCTCCATTTGTATTTTATTATTTAAATGCACATTGCACGGTAAATTAGAAATGTAAATGATATAAATTAAGTTCGACATTTGTCATGCGTTAAACTTTCACGTAAGCGCTTCCGCTACAAAGTTGTTACCGAATTTAACTTGTTGTGTTCGAACAGAGAAACTGTATTCCAGTGCATGATAATTAAGTTCTCGGAGTTTCTGCCGATCTTACTTCCCGGAAATGCATAAATATGTAAAGTATCATTTATCATAACGCATTTGTTCGGTACGTCTTTGTCCTTTAGAAATATTAAAATATAAATAATAATAAATAAATATCTTCATGCCATTCCGAAAACAGGGATAGACAGAGGTCTAGAAAATTAAATCCTTTCGCCCACCGCAGACATTTTTTGGGATAACGTGACAGGCGGCGAGTCCATCGCCATCTTTATGTCCAAGAAAACGACATAAATCGTACGTTTTTAAATAAAACCATTGGAGTTCCCGAGTTCTATGGTCGTATCATTGGGAATAGAACTCGGGTCTCTTGACTCAAATTCCGATCACCTAACCACTCGGCTATGGTGACGTTATTAAAATCTGGGAATATAGTGCTGTCTGTAATTAGTGTAAGAATAATAATATGACGTAAGAATATTACACCTCGCTTCGGTTGTCGTAAAAGGCGAATAAGAAAAAAGCGTTGTAATTGGCGATAGATGGCGGGATAACAATCTCGAAGAAAAAACAGACCATAATTAAGCATACCCGTTACAGTAGCAGATGTTTTCCCCTGATATTAGTCAAGTGATACAAGTTAAGTGAAATAAGCCACGATAGCCGAACATCGATCCGCATGTGGCAGCCTCGTACCAATGGGTTTTTCAAAAAAAAAAAAACTGCCGAGTGGTTGGGTGTTGGGAGTGGTTGGGTGTTACGAATTTATCGTTGGCTTGGACGTAGAGACGGCGACTGGCTCACCGCCTTGTCACGTTGCCCCGAAAATATATTCGGTGGAAGGTGGGTCAAATGGAATTAATTGTCTAGACTAGACCTCTGTCTACCCCTGTCTATTGGGGATTGTGTGAAGACATAAAAACGTTATTAAATATAATGTCAATCATTAAATCAAATGCAGGTCTCCGATATTAGGCGTGGACATTCTATTTATTAATGGAAAATATATTTATATTAATAAATATAAATCGTAATGTTAAGTTTTAGACAACTTCATTTACTAATCTATAATTGCCCTCGTTATTAGTTACTATTCAAGCATTAAGCGTTTCTATTATTCCTTACTAAGTAACCAATGGACGCGTACTACAGTTCTATTCACTATTCAATGGATTCCATTAACCTCTTTCATACAAAAAATTTACATGTACTGTGATTTTTACAAATTAATGAAGTTTTATAACGAATTCTCATTTGCCTTATCTGATTTTTTATAATTTATCATAAAAATGAAACATAAACAATTGAAACAATACATTCTCAAATTTATCAGACCCAAAATCAAAAGTTGCGGCAATTTAATTGTGAGTGTTCACAGACCTCCAAAGGAGTATCCGCCTCGTCGTGGCGGTGGAGTTTAGTAACCGTACCTTGGACACCCATGGTGAACCAATAGGAAACATATCCGGTCTAACTTAGCGGGGTATGACTGACCCGAGGTGGCCGCTCCATGTGGGCTTGGTCAGCCCACTTCGGATGCATGTTGGTTGGCTGAGGAGGCTGCGTCGTTGCCATCGCACCGCTCTCTGTGCCCTCCATAGCCAATGTGGAGTCGCAGTGGAAGAGGAGTTTTGGTATTGCGTTCCGCAATGTTAGCTATCCACCACGATTCTGACGGGGGTCACAGCGCTAATGTGGCCGTGGTGGGGCCGTGTGGGGAGAGAAGTGTTGATATTGCGCCGGGGCGCCAGAACCGCACGGAATGGCGAGTGGTCTGGTGCTTGGTCAAGCACCCGCCATCCAGTCTGGTGGCAGAGGAGAGGTGTTATCCTCTCTCGAGGAGCTGCCCTGGGCGGTTAACGCGGGTTTGGTAGCGGATGTGGTCATTAGCGTTCCCGTGGCCCTACTGACATGTGATAAAGGCGGAACACCGTGCGGTGCGACCACGATCATTCGCTCTTGCCCCCGCGGGAGCCGGTACACGTTAGTTATTTCGCCAGGTATAAAAAAAATTTAATTAAAGTAGCGATCACAAATGGTTGAGTTTGAATTCAATTTTGATGGATAATTATCAATTTAGATACTTAAAACTTGTTAACAACGCAAAGGAAAAAAATTATGTATTTCTACCAAAATTTCTACTAAAATTCTACCAAAATCAGCTAAAAATAGTTAAATATTAACCTGTGTAAACTTTCCTGATGTTTTTCCTGTTCACCCTGCAAATTCTATCTACCCCTTTTACCGGAAATAATTACGTCATGAGGCGCTATGTACATTTCCATAATATAATCGGAATAAATAGATAAAGCCGGCCTTTCAGTAGGCCTAAGAATTTTTTAAAGAACAGACATTAACCCCTGGGAATAAGTTGATCGCTCCCTCTTGTCTCTAAATATTTTTTTAGTAATGTAAATTAACTTTTTGTGAAAAATAAAATGTAAAAAGTGGATACTCTTCTCTTTAGCCTCTGTTTCTTATCATAAATATTTGTGATAGATGAAATGTATGTTTCTTATTCCCAGGTATAAATATTTTTAGTAATGTAAATTAACTTTTTGTGAAAAATAAAATGTAAAAAGTGGATACTCTTCTCTTTAGCCTCTGTTTCTTATCATAAATATTTGTGATAGATGAAATGTATGTTTCTTATTCCCAGGTATAAATGTTTTTTTTGTATCTCCGAAACATATATAAATTCTTTATAAATTTATATAATGTTCGGAGTTCACTACATTTTCTAAAAGCTAAAACAATACTGCTTTGATGGTAAAATGAAATACATGCCGCTATTATTCATTCATTTTTTATTTTTCAATAATTTAATGTTAATAGTCAAACAAAAGTTATTTTTTACATCATTAGCTTTTTGTTTCAAGCTTTTGCTTAAGCTTAATCAAGTTAATTAATTGTTTCTTCAGCATGTCTGGTGGATTCGGCACGATTTCAGATTTGAAAGCTCCAGGACCTTCTTCAACATGAGGTCGTAGGTTTTGTCTTCTTTTGGAGAGGATATCTATTGGCATGTGAAAGTATTCGTTAAAGTCGCCCTCATCGTTCTGTATCTGAAAGAAGTAGATACATACATATAAACAAAGGAATAATACCACGTACATTGCTTAGATTCCAAAGTAAGCAGCTCAAGCACTTGTATCATGGAATCAGAAACATCGAAGGTACCACAAACACCCAGACCCGAGAAAATGTAGATAATGTGTTTTTCTACATTGACTTGACTGGGAATTGAAACCCGGACCTCAAAGCCGGCGACACCATAAAAATTTATATATACACCACTCGTCCAAGAAGGTAGACACATTTTTTTTTTTTTGTTTAAAATTATGTAAACGTTACTAAAAGAGAAATTTAAAAAAATCAACTGATGCGAATTTGCATACGCGACCTCTGCCGTACTATGGCAACGCTTTTACCTTCCTGACGAGTGACGGTGATTTTTCAGTGGTAGAGCCACGCATCAGCTTTTGTTGTTGCATGAATGGGCAGGCTCGACCGGGGAAGTACCACGACCTCACAGAATACCGGCGTGAAGTAGAAGTCTCACAAACTTCTGCGTTTCGTCTGGTGAGTGCAGGTAATCGGAGGCCCACACACCCTCCCTCAATTCGGGGCACTTAATGCCGGCGACGCATCTGCTATGCCTCTGGTATTACGGGGGTACATGGGCGGCGGTAATCACTTACCCTCACGTGAGCCACCTGCTCGTTTGCCTCCCTTTTCCATAAAAAAAAACAGTACACCTTACTTAAACAATACATTACACATGTTATTTCATAAATAAAAAATAAAAATTTTTATTTTGACAAGCCGCACATTTTATACTGCAGCATATAGCCAAAAAGGCCCTCACTCAGCATTAGCTGCAAATACAGCACTGATTTTCAGTGAGTCCTTGGAGTGTACTTCGGACACTAATTTCAGCATGAAATACACGATTATACATTAAAAAATATAACACAACCAATAAATATTCACATTTCTTTAAAAGCATTCTTGCAATAAATTTCAATTAAAAAATCTTATATGAGTACATAGGTTTGTTCTACTACATATTTCACACAAGAATTTGATCTGAAATCGTAGTTTAACAGTGGTAGAGCCACGCATCAGCTTTTGTTGTTGTATGAATGGGTCGGCTCGACCGGGGAAGTACCACGACCTCACAGAATACCGGCGTGAAGTAGTTGTCTAACAAACTTCTGCGTTTCATCTGGTGAGTGCAGGTAACCGGAGGCCCACACACCCTCCCTCAATTCGGGGCACTTAATGCCGGCGACGCATCTGCTATGCCTCTGGTATTACGGGGGTACATGGGCGGCGGTAATCACTTACCATCACGTGAGCCACCTGCTCGTTTGCCTCCCTTTTCCATAAAAAACAGTACACCTTACTTAAACAATACATTACACATGTTATTTCATAAATAAAAAATAAAAATTTTTATTTTGACAAGCCGCACATTTTATACTGCAGCATATACCCAAAAAGGCCCTCACTCAGCATTAGCTGCAAATACAGCACTGATTTTCAGTGAGTCCTTGGAGTGTACTTCGGACACTAATTTCAGCATGAAATACACGATTATACATTAAAAAAAATATAACACAACCAATAAATACAAATCACATTTCTTTAAAAAGCATTCTTGCAATAAATTTCAATTAAAAAAATCTTATATGAGTACATAGGTTTTTTGTACTACATATTTTACACAAGAATTTGATCTGAAATCGTAGTTTAACAGTGGTAGAGCCACGCATCAGCTTTTGTTGTTGCATGAATGGGCCGGCTCGACCGGGAAGTACCACGACCTCACAGAATACCGGCGTGAAGTAGAAGTTTAACAAACTTCTGCGTTCCGTCAGATGAGTGTAGGTAACCGGAGGCCCACACACCCCCTCCCTCAATTCGGGGGCTCAAGGGAGGCAACGCATCTGCTATGCCTCTGATATTTCGGGTGTTCATGGGCGGCGGTAATCACTTACCATCACGTGAGCCACCTGCTCGTTTGCCTCCCTTTTCCATAAAAAACAGTACACCTTACTTAAACAATACATTACACATGTTATTTCATAAATAAAAATAAAAATTTTTATTTTGACAAGCCGCACATTTTATACTGCAGCATATACCCAAAAAGGCCCTCACTCAGCATTAGCTGCAAATACAGCACTGATTTTCAGTGAGTCCTTGGAGTGTACTTCGGACACTAATTTCAGCATGAAATACACGATTATACATTAAAAAATATAACACAACCAATAAATATTCACATTTCTTTAAAAGCATTCTTGCAATAAATTTCAATTAAAAAAATCTTATATGAGTACATAGGTTTTTTGTACTACATATTTTACACAAGAATTTGATCTGAAATCGTAGTTTAACAGTGGTAGAGCCACGCATCAGCTTTTGTTGTTGCATGAATGGGCCGGCTCGACCGGGAAGTACCACGACCTCACAGAATACCGGCGTGAAGTAGAAGTTTAACAAACTTCTGCGTTCCGTCAGATGAGTGTAGGTAACCGGAGGCCCACACACCCCCTCCCTCAATTCGGGGGGGGGGCACTCCAGGGAGGCAATGCATCTGCTATGCCTCTGATATTTCGGGTGTTCATGGGCGGCGGTAATCACTTACCATCACGTGAGTCACCTGCTCGTTTGCCTCCCTTTTCTGTAAAAAAAAAACCTATAAATTATTTTAAAAGAAAAAGTAATAATAGGTTAGAATTCCGAAGTGCAAAAATTTGTTATGAATGTGAATTTAAACTCGGGTCGTGGATGTAATGAACACGTGTAACTTTGATAAATGTTTTTATAAGTATCAATTTTGAATAAAAAATATTGGATCGTTGGTTTTTACAATACGTAATCCCAAAAAAAAAGAGCTGTCGTGAAGTTTCGATCGACGACTACATTATCTAGAACCCTGGCTACCCCAGTATTGGGAAATGCGTGAAGATATTTATTAAAGATAATATTACCTTTATATTGTGATGATTCACCCTTCCATTGTCGTTCAAGACAATAACATACAAATTGTCAGCCTTGGACATGTCATCATCCAACAGCTCTACCAATATCGGATGTACAGGCAATGTAAAAACACTGGACGTAAATATTGTCCAAATGAGAATGAGTAGAGACTCTGAAAAATACGATAGTAAAGTAATTTAAATTTAATATAAAGTAGTTTGTACTTGCTGTGTGGATTTATTACTCTTAATTATACATAGATAGATACATTCATACATAGATAGGGACAACATCACATGCACGTCAAGAAGTTTTTATAGATATGGATTACATTTACGATTGTTTATCTATGTATGTATAATAATTCTCAATAATTATTCTAAAATTCACACAAGTTTTTACAAATATTGATATAACTACACTTTTCGGGTCAATCCATTGTAATTATTCACAGGTTCCTAGAGCAGTAATGGCCTTGAGTCAAGTTTCAATGTTATATTATTAATTATTTTGTATTCAATTAAATATTATGTACGTCACTAATTTCCCATTACTGCGAGTATTCAAACGTACGCTTAATTCTTTTGATTTAAATTTCGCCGGAGCTCTTATTGGAAGTGACATGTGAAGAGCCTGTTTTTGTCTTAGAGTCAAAGCCAATGATACAAATCGTACAGTATAAAAAGTTTCGAAAAAGCTCATTGATATGATCGATCGAACTCCATACCCCTAATTTTAATTCCGATCGCCCAACCAGTCGATGATCATAGCCTGGTTATATACGAATATTATTTATAATACATTTCTTAGTAAAACCTATGACACGACTCGTTGGTACGATCCCTGAAAAAATCCGAAAGATCGAACTCGGGTCGGGTAGTTCCAATTTCCATACCACACGAGTTTTTCGGCTTACTTATTAATCAATAAAAATATCCCAAAGTACTTTTTAACCATCTCCGAGATACATGTTTACCTAGTGTGGGAATCACTGTCTTTTGAACTTGCACGGAAGTAAGTACTCCTTTACAAGTTATTAAGTAACTCCTTTACACCGAAATAAATACTTTTTGTTTCTTTTTCTCTTTTACTATTTTGCTAATTATTTACTACGATAAATGAATATTATTATAATTAACTATTATTTTAAAATTAAATCGTTATTTACCTCGAAACATTTGAGGTAGTCCAATAAGTTGCTAAACGTCAAATGATGTTTTTACCTAAAACATAGCATAATTTTGTCGGATATCAATGATAAAATTTTTAACGATTTTTAATTAAAACTTATCAGCGCAGTTAACGAAGCATCAATCTCATGAAATTACTTTTTCAATTACAATTTGTCTTTATCAAAGGACACCGAATGTTCGGAGGGCGTGAAATTGTAAAGTTAAAAAATTGTTTCCATCCGAAATGGCATACATGATAGGATTTGGAAAATTATCTTCTATATTATTTGTAGATTTTGTAGAAGTGGTTATGTCATAATATTATACTCGTATTAACATGATGAATCTGAAAGAAGCGAAAGAGTACAAACCTCTTTAAGCTAAGATCGTGTCACTTGGCGATCTGTTCACTCTGGCTACCCAGTCAGGGTTTGTGCGTTAAGATAAGTACGGTGTGGTTAAGGTGTAAAACGATCGTCATTCATCCAGTGGGACACCCACTAAAAGCGACCAAGGATCTCGCCTTGGAAATGAAAGTGGCTACCGACGGATGGCGGGACAACGATTCCGAAAAATATCAGATCAAAATAAATCATACCAGCGGCGGGCCAAAGCGTCTAATATTTTTTGACCAGAGGTCACCAGTTGTGAGGTCCCGGGTTCGATTCCCATCTGAGTCAATGTAGAAACACAGCTTTTTTGCATTGTTTAGAATTTGGGTGTTTGTGATAAATGAATGAATGAATGATTTATTCATTAACACAGATACAAAGTCAGAAATAGTAAAAAAAGGAAAAAGCTATATAAAGGCATATGCCTTATATATTATGTCGAGTGTAAATGCCCAAATCTGTGATACTTTCATTGTGTCCGATCCCATAATACATGTGATTTAGCTACTTACTTTGGGATTACTTAGAACCTGATCTGTACATCTGGTGTCAAATATATAAAAATATATGAAAAATATGTAATATAGTAACTAGTAACGTCACTAAAAATACCATAACGAAATTCAGAAGACCGGAGACGGCAGCTGCGTCTATGGTGGCAGTGCTATTGCCAAACTTGCCAAGCGTGGCTGAGACGCAAGCAGTGGACTTTTACAGACTTCTATGATATATACGCCAAGCATTGTAATATTACACTCAATTCCTAAATGTAACCACTGTAATGAAAAGACTGTAATGTAATCTATGTATAAAATACAGTATCCCTATGAATGTGGCCGTAATTCTCCAAAAGTAGTTGATGGAATTATGAAGTCATGATTTCTAATTTGACTGGTTAATTTATAACTTAAGAAGAACAGTGTTGAAACTTTGTTTTAGAAAGTTATCGGGAAATTTTTTTTAAACAAACAGCATTAAGAATAGAAATTTGTTTTATAAATTTCCATGGCCGTTGTTATATTTTGGTATTTATTGACAATAAATTAATTTATATGATGGTCTTTACATAGTTTGTTTACTCTTTGATATTCTTTCCCTTGCTATCTTCTAATGGTCTATCTTTACTATTTAAAAAACAGAGATGTATAGACGACACCGTGGACGGTTTACACGCCAGCTCTCAGGTCCCGGGTTTGATTTCCTAACTGGTCAATATTCCAAATAAAAATCTCTTTCTATCTTTCTATAAATATTGTAATAGTAGTCTGAAATAAACTTTTTATTTAATAATATAATATAAAAATCATAAATGTACGGCTGATCAACTAAGACGTCGTAAGAAAATCCACCCGAAATAACATATTATGATGCATATAAAGTATTTAAATACTTAAGGGACAAGAAAAATTTGCGAGGATGAAATTATCTTTTTTGTTCTTATTATATAAATATTAACATACCAACCCTAATGGGAGTGGCATAATAAAGAGATCGTCAAGTGCTGGTATTATTATTACATATACCTCTTTCGCTTGCAGTAAATTCATACCCGCACTTTCACTCGAGTTATCCCAGTACTCCACATTTTCCCTTCTTCGAGCAACACAAAAATCAACAAAAAACGGTATAATTCCTCTAGTCGTTCAGATATACCAATGTCAAAGCATATAAATAAAAATAAAACGTATTAACGTACGTACATACGTACTAACTTCAAAAACATTCTCTTCCATCTGCGCAGTTAAGTTAATATAGTTAAAGGCGTATGTAAATAAAACATCCAGTTTCCTAAAAGCTTATTGCTATAAAACAGAAATAAAAAAGTGTTACGTTGATATACTCGTAAAATGCAAAATGGAAGAAAGGTTACAGCGGATGCGGCTGGCGTGAAAACCTACATAAATGCAAAGTTTTATAAAAAAAACTTACTTCACGGCCTTTGAACGTTCACTAGAGGTTGCTCTCACGAAGGAGAGTTGGCCATTAACCACTAGCCCTTCTTGGTAATAGGATTGTTGATCTCTGTACCAGACACCTCGTACCGTAGACGTTGCTGCCCATCATCGGTTCAGCTTTGGTTGCAGAAAAACTGGTTTTCAATTTGGATATCCCTTCAGCTGTGAGCCGCCATTATCACTTTTAACACTTTTCCTCTAATAGCATCTTACGACAATCTAGGATAGAAACACAGGTAGAAGATTCTTACGACGTAGTAACGCGGCATATTTATTAAAAAAGTATATTTAACGCGCTAACGAGATAGAACTGAAAACTGCCACCAAAGAACAAAGTTATAACTAGATGCGTCATCCCAGAGTACTAAACACTAAGTGTTATAAATGATGCTACGTCTAGACTGTGTGCTATATCTATTATATTATTTATTTAAAGATTTCTTTTAATGGTTGTAAACACACATGATACCATAAAAAACCAAAGAGCCAAGAGTATACATTCTCTACGTTACGGAATACCATCAATAACGATAGCTAATTTTTTATATTACCTACAACACTAAGATGGAATGCCTAACAACAATATAATTATTACACTGCTCTTTCGCGACAGAAAGAGTCAAAGTAGTACTGACTGAAGCGATTCCTAGGCAAAGTTGACACCTACTAGAATTAAGAAGACACTTCCCAAAGGTGGTAGTAGAGTTGTTAGCGAATCTCCATAATAAATAAGGCGATATATGAAATAATTAGAGATAGATGTCGCCAGTTAATATTGTTTACGTTGTCATTCCCAATATAAGGTTAGACAGAGATCTAGATATTTTTTTAATTTCGATCCTCCGTTCACCGAAGACATTTTTGGGATTACATGACAGGTGGTGACCCAGTGTTATTGTGAAAACAAATGTGTTATTGTGAATATAGTGTTATTAAAAAAACATTAATTCGACCCTCCCACGAGGGGATGTAACTCGAGTGTGTTGCCTCAAATTCCCATCACCCAACCACTCGGCTATCATATTTACGTTGTGATTTCGGGTCAATACATTGTAATTAATTCGCAGGTTCACAGAATGTAATAGCTTTGAGTTAAAGTGATTCAATATTAAGTATTTGGCTTTACCACGTTAAAAAGTAGTCGTATTATCTTTACCTTTGAAAAGTATTCGTTAAAATATCTTGCACTTAAAGTAGAGATTTTAATAACAAAAACTTTTTGAAATCACGTCCAATAATAGCTGTAAGTTAACTTGAAATACCGTCAGGTGACAGTTCTCTAATTGAGTTCCAAGAGACGACTGAATCGCGATGAAATTTTCTTTTGTGAACTGAACTGATTACTTTGCATTCTATTTAACTTAGCAATTGAAATTTTCACTTTAAATATCTAAGAAGTTATTGAATTGAAAAAGTAAATCGCTTGGACACTGAGACAACGATGGGCTCACCACTTGTCACGTTGTCCCAAATAAGCATAGGTATAATGTTGGAAGTACATTCCTGTCTAGACTTCTGTCTACCAAAGTTCTGGAAAAATGCGTTGTGCTTCGACATAGAAATATAAATTTCACATTACGTCATTAATATAAATTAGCGACTTTTAAATGGGAGTAGGGGGAAAAACGAACTAACAGTCTATCTGGTAAATGTACTACTACTACAGCCCATGGACGCCATTAAGCTATTTATACGACCTCCGTGATCAAGTGGCGTAAACACTGGTTTTTAAGATGTCGCCATCTCGAGGTCCCGGGTTCGATTCCCGGTCGGTTCAATGTAGAAAAACCACTTTTTCTAAATTTTCTCGGGTCTGGGTGTTTGTGGTGCCTTCGTTGTTTCCGATTTCCATACCTCAAGTGCTTTTGCATCTTACATTGGGATCGGAGTAATGTCTGTAATGTTGTCGCTATCTATATAAGTATTTAATTATTATTTATTTATTTCATAAGAAGTTGTAGTCGTTTGCACCCCTCAGGATTTAGATGGAATTTCATGTCGTGGTTACACTGCCTCTCTACTCTCTCTTCAAAACGGAACACAAAACTTACATTGCTATTTAACGTCAGTAAACGTACTGACCCAACTGACTCATAGGCAGCGAAGTGATATATTATTATACTAGCTGCCACCAGCGGCTTTTCTTGCGGTTTAACACTTTACGTGGAACCCTTATTATTTTCTCAGATAAAATTAGTCCAAGTTACTCCTTATAACATCAGCTGTCTGTCAGTGAAGTCCTACTTAAATGGTTTCAAAGATTAGCCGGAACAAACAGACAGACAGACAGACGAACAAAAATGTAAAAAAAAATATTTTTGTGTATGTATTGTATATATATTCACATAAATGCTGTACAAAATTCTATATCACAAACACAATTTCTCTTGTAATTTATCGTTGGCTTGAACACTAAGATAACTACATGCTCACCGCCCGTCATGTTGCTCCAAAATAAGCTCCATTGAAATTTGGCTAAATTGACAATGCGTGAAGATAAATAACGTACTAACCGCGAAACAGTCAAATTTTTTAGATTAAAATGCACAATTTCTAACCTTATTACAAAATCATATTGCGAAAGAATTTTTGAATTATTTAGAAAAGAAAAGAACCGTTATGATTTCAAAGTTGGTTGATACTAACTGTATAATCTCATTATACTAGGCCATTACTTTCGGCAGCATAAAAGATCAGAGAATGATTGCATTTGGGTAACGGAGATTGACAAAATTACAGTCCATCTATATATAAATAATTAAATATATACATGGATAGGGACAATTTAAAATAGATGTATGTCCAAGCCAACGATATAATTCGTTTATATATTTTTGAAAACCCACTGGTACGAGCCTCCCACCTGGGGATCGAACTCGGGTCTCTTGAATCGAAATTCCGACCACCCAACGACTCGGCTATCGTGACTGTGGTTTTTACTCTAACTTCATAAAATCTGGAAAAGATATTCTTTTTTCTTCCCCGTTTTATGAAGTCAATCTCGTTTCTTTGCTAGTTACGATACTATAAACCAAAGGTAGTAAGGTAAGTCAAAGTCACGATAGCCGAGTGGTAAGGTGATTTGAAGTTCAGTTAAGAGACCCAAGTTCGATCCCCGAGACTTGTACCAATGGGCTTGAACATAAAGACGGCGACGTGCTTAACACCTGTCCGGTTGTTCCGAAAATATCTTAGGTGGAAGGTGGGTCGAAGGGACTTAATTGTCTAGACTAGACTTCTATCTATCCTTGTATTGGGAATCGCGTGAAGATATTTATTTATTTATAGAGGAAAAACCAAGTAAAAACCACCTGATGGTTCGTGACTACAGCAAAACCTGCAAACCCAATGATGTCTTGTCAAAGCTGAGGAATGAAATTACATACATAGATTTATATTTTTTAAGTAAAGTAACAGCCTGTGGAAGTTAAATGCTGGGCAAAGGCTTTCTCTCAAATAGCTCCAGGAGAATATCTGCTACGCGGCTCAACTGCGTTTCGGGGAACTTCACACATACTCTATGTAAGTAAGGACAACGTCGCATACATTGCTCTGATCCCAAAGTAACTTAAACACTTGTGTTATGGAATCAGGAGTTATGGAATCAAACAACCTACGTACCACAAACACCTAGATCTGAAAACGTAGTAGTAAACCTGGACCTCAGGGCTGGCGACACTTTGAAAACGAAAACCGGTGTGAACCGGTGTGTGACTCTCCCACGGAGTTTTTGTCATCCACGTCACGTCCTCGAATTTTTTTATGGTTATTCTTCACCATCGAGCTCGTGGTAAATTCAGCACTTAATGTTGCTGATGACAGTTTAAGTGGTGCAGGGCCGGGGATCGAACCTAGGGCACTTGCGAATAAAACAATCATCCTCATTAGCCTATCCGCCTTGGCATAAGCCTTATAATAATCGTATATGTATAATATGATAAATATTATATATACGATTATAATATACATATACGATAATATAATAACAGTTGATTGAATGAACATCAGTTATAGGCATAATTCTTGTATAACGTAAATACATACATAATGGACTATTGGACATAGGATTGGAGAATTCTCCGGCAAAGGGAGGACTTGACAGATTTATATTATTCGAAACTCTTTGGACTCCATACGGTGCTGTTGATATGTTTTTTAATTCACTTGAATTTCTTTTTCATCGTTCAAATGTACACATCACAATTTTTTTACGATGAAGTAAGATAATAATAAGTATTGTTGATAAAATCGTTTAAAAAGCTGAAGCAGTATCCCAAAGATGTCCATGACAGGACAAAGACAAAGATCTTCTCAATTGGTCATTAAAAATATACAAATAAACTTCAACCTTCAAATATTTACAAATATTTATTAAACTTCAAACTTCAAATATTTAACAAAATACCAATTTATATTAATTACTCTCGTATTGTTCAAAAATATCATTCCTCGCGTAATTATTCATAAAATCTGATTGAAAACCTTCCAAACTCGATTAAATTACGCTCAGTAAACGATGAGTATTCTTTGATAAAAATAAATTGAAATTGAAAAAGTTTTTTATCGATGACTTTTTAATTAAAAAAGAATCGACGACCATTGTTATAATTATCTATATAACGTGAAATGTACCTATAGTAAGGATAACTATCATAAACTTCGTATGTAAGAATATTGCCACTCTCTTTCTTCCCGTAAAAGGCGACTTAGGAAAACAGCCTGGAATATCGTTATTGCAACCGATAGATGGCGCGATAACCATCTCTGAAGACCTAATATCAAACAAAAATAATCAGACCGAAGATGGGCGGCAGCATCTGAGGTGCGAACGGTCTGATACTGCGATCGCCAATCCGCCTGCCAAGCGTGGCGATTATGGCAAATCCTCCCCATGGGAGAGGCCTATGCCATGCAGTGGACTCTAACAGGCCGTTATGTATGTATGTATCATAAACTTTATGATAATTATAAGGAGAGATTACGGCTCCTTACGGGAGAGATCTGTGTCCTGTAGTGGACTTTTGCTGGCTGTTATGTAAGTATGTAGAGATATGAGAGCATGGACGTCCGTTCACCTCAGTGGACGAACATAAACGAAATAGATGCCAATGCATCATCATCTCTTTCGAATCAACCCAGTTTCTCGGTCGAGACCGAAGGGCGAATGTTTATCTATATAAATGTATATTATATTAAGAAGACGATAGGCTTACCACTTGTCACTTGGTCCTAAATAGTCTTCGGTGAAAGGTGGGTTGATAATCTACACAGACATTAGTCTTCCCCCGTATTGAGAAAATGCGTCGTGAGATATTTTTTTTATTTTTATATCTTAAATTCTGAGGGTTTCCTACGGTGTTACCCTTAATCCCCGAACTTGTAGTAATACATTACTTATTTACTATTAACAATTTTAGTGGCGCCGGTCTGGGGATCAAACTTGAGTCATTCGCTTCCTAATGCGACCTAACCAGCTCTAACAGCTCTTTATGTACTCGTATTACCTCTAATACTGCCTTTCTTACACACTAAATTTCTTTTCATCGAATCGAGAGACAAGGATCTGACGTTCGCCTTGATGACATATGGCGACGGCTTTCGGAAATACCACCCTTAATAAAATACAATGCCTCACAACCTGTAATCAGAATTCGAAGTAAGTATTAATTTATATAAGTAATTACATATTCGTACGAAGAAGAGAGAGAAAGATACGAGAAAGAGAATCACTAATGCCGAGTTGTTGGGTGGTCGGAATTTCGAGTCGAGAGACCCGAGTTCGATCCCCAGGTGGCAGTACCAATGAGTTTAACAAAAAACTTATGTACGAATTTTATCGTTGGCTTGGACATAAAGACGGCAACGGGCTCACCACCTGTCACGTTGTCCCGAAAATATCTTCGGTGGAAGGTGGGTCAAAGATATTGTCTAGACTGGACCTCTGTCTACCGCTGTATTGGAAATTGCGTGAAGATGTTTATTTTATTTTATTAACAGGTTCAAGATGATCGAAGGAAAACCATACAAATATATAAATTAATAAAATAACCTGTTAATAGAAAGTAAAATTGAATGTAAAACAAAAATAAATTAAAGGAAATGTGGAAAGTGTATGTGCATTTTTAACTACAGTATATTTAACATTTCACGAAGTCGGTGAACTGTTAATGCGCGTACAAACGCCGTGGGCGGTTATGCCAGTGCATGGAAATTTCATTAATATTATTGACTGCATTAATTGCATTTAGCTAAGCGAAGTCAATATTAGCTTTTACGAGTACGTTTCATATTGCAATGCAGAACTCACAGACTCGAATAAAAACATTCATGCCGTCACACTAATGTTTGCCCCTTGCGTGTTTCGATTCTACTACACACTACGAATTGAATTTGAAATTACTACAAACTACGAACATCCAACAACAAGAAAACATACATACATACACACAAAACGGCCTGTTAAAGTCCACTGCAGAACATAGGTCCCTCCCATATGGAGGATTTGTCATAATCGCCACGCTTGGCAGGCGGATTGGCGATCGCAGCACCAGACCACTCGCACCTCAGACGCTGCTGTCCACTGTCTGTTTATTTTGGTCTGATATTTTTAGAGATGATTAAACAACCACTAGAAAATCCAAACTTAGAAACAATTAAACGAATGAAACGACTAAAATGCTCGTCTTGAAATGATCTTTTTACTTCAGGATTGATCATTGAACATTTTCAGTGCCGTTTTTCTTTCAAATCTTTTCGATATGGATACTTTATTTGAAAAAAGAATCTTCAGATTTTTCAACATGTATATTTTCTTTGCACAACTGGTTGAGTGATTGGTATTCGAATAAAGAGATCCGAGTGCAATCCCCAGTTGGTAGGTTCTTACCAATAGTTTTTTTTTCAAAACTTATGTACGATTTATATCGATAGCTTGAATATAAAGACGGCGATAGGCTCACCACCTGTCACGTTGTCCCGAAAATATCTTCGGTGGAAGGTGGGTCAAAGATATTGTCTAGACTGGACCTCTGTCTACCGCTGTATTGGAAATTGCGTGAAGATGTTTATTTTATTTTATTAACAGGTTCAAGATGATCGAAGGAAAACCATACAAATATATAAATTAATAAAATAACCTGTTAATAGAAAGTAAAATTGAATGTAAAACAAAAATAAATTAAAGGAAATGTGGAAAGTGTATGTGCATTTTTAACTACAGTATATTTAACATTTCACGAAGTCGGTGAACTGTTAATGCGCGTACAAACGCCGTGGGCGGTTATGCCAGTGCATGGAAATTTCATTAATATTATTGACTGCATTAATTGCATTTAGCTAAGCGAAGTCAATATTAGCTTTTACGAGTACGTTTCATATTGCAATGCAGAACTCACAGACTCGAATAAAAACATTCATGCCGTCACACTAATGTTTGCCCCTTGCGTGTTTCGATTCTACTACACACTACGAATTGAATTTGAAATTACTACAAACTACGAACATCTAACAACAAGAAAACATACATACATACACACAAAACGGCCTGTTAAAGTCCACTGCAGAACATAGGTCCCTCCCATATGGAGGATTTGTCATAATCGCCACGCTTGGCAGGCGGATTGGCGATCGCAGCACCAGACCACTCGCACCTCAGACGCTGCTGTCCACTGTCTGTTTATTTTGGTCTGATATTTTTAGAGATGATTAAACAACCACTAGAAAATCCAAACTTAGAAACAATTAAACGAATGAAACGACTAAAATGCTCGTCTTGAAATGATCTTTTTACTTCAGGATTGATCATTGAACATTTTCAGTGCCGTTTTTCTTTCAAATCTTTTCGATATGGATACTTTATTTGAAAAAAGAATCTTCAGATTTTTCAACATGTATATTTTCTTTGCACAACTGGTTGAGTGATTGGTATTCGAATAAAGAGATCCGAGTGCAATCCCCAGTTGGTAGGTTCTTACCAATAGTTTTTTTTTCAAAACTTATGTACGATTTATATCGATAGCTTGAATATAAAGACGGCGATAGGCTCACCACCTGTCACGTTATCCCAAAAAAAATGCCTTCGGTGAAAGGTGGGTCGAACGGACTTGCCTAGAAAAGTTCTACCCCAGATTGGCTTGTTGTTCTTAATATTTTATGAAATATGGCCCTATACATTCTGCCTGATTGAGGCAAGCAAAAGTTTAATTACAATATAAAAAAATATTAATAGAAAATTTTGAATGTATATACACATAATATTTAGTTGAATATGTAAATTATAATAATTGTCAATAATACTAATAATTAAATAACAAATGTCAAGAAATATCAATTACAATTTATTCATTTATATAACAAAGGTATATTATCTCTAAGGAAATCGTCAATAGAATAATAACATTTCTCAGTTAAGAGTTTTTTCAGCTTATTTTGAAGTAACCCGCTAGACAACAGCCTCCAACTTTGTGGTAATTTATTATATATGTTGGGAGCCATACAACATACACTTTTGGACATTAGTGTTGTTTTGGCTTTTGTACGTAGATTTTATGTTTATCTCGTCTATTGCGAATAATTATATCTGATACTTTTGGAAATAATGTTGGATTATTTTTTACAAACATTACACTTTCATATATATACAGCGACGGGAACATCAGCAATTTATATTTTTTTAAATATGGCAAACAAGATTCTTGTGCATTGACCTTAAACATTGCTCGAATGCATCTTTTTTGTGACTTAAATATTATTTGCGTCTGTTGAATTCCCCCAAAACATAATTCCATATCTAATATAAGAGACTATGAAACAGACATGGTATGTTATAAGTAGTGTCTCAATTCTTATCTGGGGAGCTATTTTATACAAAGCATAAGCAGCACTATTTATTTTTTAGACAAATTTTTAATATTTTATTTCCAATTTAATTTACTATCTATAAAAGTCCTAGGAATTTAGTCATGTCAACGTCTTCGATTTTATTATTGTCATAGGTAACTTCAGGATAATTCGAAGCAGCTGTATTGCGTTGTCAAAAATGAATTATTTTAGTCTTACTTAAGTTAATTTTTAAATTATTGTTTTTTAACCAATTAATAATTAAATTTAAAGTTATTAAAATGTCATTTTTATAATTGTCAGTATCGTTTACTGAGCGTAATTTAATCGAGTTTGGAAGGTTTTCAATCAGATTTTATGAATAACGCGAAACGCGAGGAATGATATTTTTGAACAATACGAGAGTAATTAATATAAATTGTATTTTGTAAATTGTATTAAAAGCCACGATAGCCGAGTGGTTGGGTGTTACGAATTTATCGTTGGCTTGGACGTAGAGACGGCGACGGGCTCACCTGTCACGTTGTCCCGAAAATATCTTCGGTGAAAGGTGGGTCGAAGGGACTTAATTGTCGAGACTAGATCTCTGTCTACCCCTGTATTGGGAATTGCGTGAAGATATTTATTTATTTATTATTTATTTATTTAAAAAAGGTTACTGGTGTCCATGATCTGTAGTAGCATATAGTAGTACATTTACCAGATAGACTGTTAGTTCGTCTTTCCCTCTACTCCCATTAAAAAGTCGCCATTAATATAAATGACGTAATGTGAAATTTATATTTATGTGTCGAAGCAGTATTCAGATTCTTTATCTTCACACATTTTTGCAGAACTTTAATAGACAGAAGTCTAGACAATTAAGTACTTTCGGCATTATACCAATGCTTATTTGAGATAACGCGACAAGTGGTGAACCCATCGTCATCTCAGTGTCCAAGCGATTTACTTTTTCAATTCAATAATTTCTTAGATATTTAGAGTGAAAATTTCAATGGCTAAGTTAAATAGAATGCAAAGTAATCAGTTCAGTTCACAAAAGAAAATTTCATCGCGATTCAGTCATCGTCTCTTGGAACTCAATTAGAGAACTGTCACCTGACGGTATTTCAAGTTAACTTACAGCTAGTATTGGGCGTGATTTCAAAAAGTTTTTGTTATTAAAATCTCTACTTTAAGTGCAAGATATTTAAACGAGTACTTTTCAAAGGTAAAGAGAGTACGACTACTTTTTTAACGTGGAAAAGCCAAACACTTAATATTGAATCATTTTCACTCAAAGCTATTACAGTTCTGTGAATCAGGGAATAATTACAATGTATTGACCCGAAATCACAACGTAAATATGATAGCCGAGTGGTTCAGTGATCGGAATTCGAGTCATCACACCCGAGTTACATCCCTACGTAGCAGGGTCGAATAAATGTTTTTTTAATAACACTATATTCACAATAACACATTTGTTTTCACAATAACACAGGGTCACCATGTTATGTCATGTTTGTGTCCCAAAAATGTCTTCGGTCGACGGAGGGTCGAAATAACTTAATTATCTAGACCTCTGTCTAACATTATATTGGGAATGACAACGAAAACATTATGAACTGGCGACATCTATCTCTAATTATTTCATAAATCGCCTTGTTTTAATACAGATTCGCTATCAACCCTGCTACCACCTTTGGGAAGTGTTTTCTTGTTTTAGTTACATACATTTTAATGGTAGGTGCCAACTTTGCCTAGGAATCGCTTCAGTCAGTACTACTTTGACTATTTCTGCCGCGAAAGAGCAATGTAATAATTTAAAAAAATTTAATAATATTAATTATTAGCTATCGTTACTCTATTACCGATGGTAAACGGTAATGTAGAGAATGCATACTTTTGGCTCTTTGGTCTTTTATGGTATCATGTGCATCGCAGGTCATTGTATCCTCTGCAACGTCTTTTGCGTTTACGTTGCCTGGAAGTAATCGCTTTAAAGCGATAAGGCCGCCAATTGTACCTTAATTAATTTTTGTATGTCGTTTGTTCATTTAATGTTTTTGGTGTACAATAAAGTATATTTCATTCATTCATTCATTCATTCATTCATTCATTCATTCATGTGTCTTTACAACCAATAAAAGAAATCTTTAAATAAATACTACAATAGATAAAGCACATGATCTAGACGTGGTATCATTTATGACACTTAATGTTTTGTACTCTGTGGTGACGCATCTATAACTTTGTTATTTTGTGGCAGTTTTCAGATTTATCAGTATCCAACTGCCATTAAGTAGACTGTTACATCGTTTTTCTCTCGATAGCGCGTTAAAAATACTTTTTAATAAATCTACCGTCTGGTTACGGCTGTCGTAAGATGCTATGCTCGGCTGATGGGATATCCAAATTGAAAACCAGTTTTGCTGCAACCAAAGCTCAACCAATGATGGGCAGCAGCGTCTACGGTACGAGGTGTCTGGTGCAGAGATCACCAATCCGCTTACCAAGATAGCAATCTCCAGTGATCCTTCGAAGACCGTGAAGTAAGTTTTTTTTTATAAAAGTTTGCATTTAAGTAGGCTTTCACGCCAGCCACATCCGCTGTAACCTTTCTTCCATTTTGCATTTTATATCAACGTAACACTTTTTTATTTCTGTTTTATTTTGTTTTATTCAAATACGCCTATAACTATATTAACTTAACTGCGCAGAAGGAAGGGAATGTTTTTCGAGTGTGTACGTATGTTTATATGCCAAAATTCCTCAAGTCTTAAGACTTGAGGAATTTTGCCATTTCAAGATAATTTTCATGTTGCTCTAAGAAGTGAAAATGTAGAGTACTAGGACACCTCGAGTGAAAGTGCGGGTATGAATTTGCTGCAAGTGAAAGGGGTATGTTATATATAATAATAATACCGGCACTTGGCGATCTCTTATTTCTGCCTACCCCGTTAGGTTGGTATGTAAATATATATCTTTACCTAGTCAGGTCATAAATTCTGTCACATGTTTAACCTAAAATAATTAAAAAAAGTATTATAAAATATTTAAAACAAGTTTATTCATTATTTAACTATTTATATACCAAAATTAACTTAACAAAACGTAGATTTTTATGACACTGAAGTTTATTCAAAATGACCTCCGTGATTTTGAATACAAGCCTTCAATCTGTGTGGCCAGTCGTCTATCGCAGCACGAACGAGGTCCATGTCAATATCGGCGGCTGCCTTAATCAAAGATGTCTTGAGTGACTCCAAATTGGGATGAGGCTTTGAGCACGCCTTTTCCTCCAAGCGTTGCCGTATCTTGTAATCTAACGGATTCAAATCTGGACTGGAGAAGGGGCCAGGCTTCGTGCGCGATGAAGTCGATTTCACGCGCCGCCAGCCAGTCTTGTGTGCTCTTCGCTCTATGAGCCTGCGCCGAATCTTGTTGGAATACCCAGTGCCTGTTATTGAACATGGTATGAGAAACAGGTTCCACAAGATTCGTCAGGACTGTATTTTGAAACACAACTGCATTTGTTTTTACACCTTTCTCACAAAAATGTACCTCTGTTAAGCCCCAATAAGAAACTCCCAACGATACCATGAGCGAGGATGGAAAATGACCTCGTTGGACACCCGTTATACGGTTGCTCGCTACTGCTCGCTGCTGCTTCACTACTGTGTGCGTACACCTTATCATTTTGTTTGTTGTAGATCTCTTCTACGGTAAAAAAATTTTCCTTCCGCAAAAAGAATTTCCCAATATTTTTTTCCAGCGTACCGCTTCAACAAAGCACGGCATCTCTTCAGTCTCAGGTCCATTAGACGAGCATTCAAACGAAGTCCTGTTTTTCTTCGATATACCCTTTTCACCGTGGTTCTGCTTAACACCATCTGAAGGGCCAACAGTTTCTGCTTACGTTTGGGATTTCTTTGAATTCGAGCCTTCACAGCTTTTATTACTGCTGGAGTCCTAACAGACCGAGGGCGACCACTTCTTGACCTGTCATCTGCACTAGAGTCTTCATTGTATCGTTTGATGGTACGACAAACGAATCTTTTGGTTATAATCAAATTTTTCAGTATGTCAAAAACTTGAATTGGCGCGTAACCGCAACGATGCATCGCAATAACTACAACACGGTCTTCTTTAAGCGTCCACTCCATATTTAAAAATGAGTAAAATTCTAAAAGTATATAGTTTTATTTTGATGAACAATTGAATTTAATAAACTTTTTGTGGCCAGCATTCTAAAGAAAAGTTTTTACTGTGTGACAATACTTATGACCTGACTGTGTATATAGTAAGAACAACAAAAGCTAATTTCATCCATGCAAATTTTAAACGCTTTTAAGTGTTCCTAAGGACGAAAGTTCCGGAAAGTTATGTAAAAATTTTGCCCTTAGATACTTTATATGCATCATCATAAATGCATATGTTATTTCGGAAAGATTTTCCTACGACGGTTTAGTTGATCAGATGTATGTCGATACTTTTTTGATTTTAATTTTATATTTTTTATAAAAAGTTTATTTCAGATTATGTGATATTACAATAGTAATAGAAAGAAAGAAAGAGTTTTTTTAGGAACACCGACCCGTTCGGAAATCGAACTCTGGACCACAGACCTGGCGTGTAAACCATCCACGGTATCGTCTATATATCTCATTTTTTTAAATAGTAAAGAAAGAGCATCAAGTGACAGAATATCAAATAGTATATAAACTGTGTAAAGACATATAAATTAATTTCTTAATAACGGCCATGGCAATTGATAAAACAAATTTCTATCTTTAATGCTGTTTGTTTAAAAAAATGTTTCCCGATAACTTTCTAAAACAAAGTTTCTACACTGTACTTTAGTTTATAAATTAACCAGTCAAATTTGAAGTCATTCCATCAAGTACTTTTGGAGATATACGGCCACATTCTTAGGGATACTGTATTTAATATATAGATTACATTACAGTCTTTCATTACAATAGTTAAATTTAGGAATTCAGTGTAATATTACAATGCTTGACGTATATATCATAGAAGTCTGTAAAAGTCCACTGCAGAACAAAGGCGTCTCAGCCACGCTTGGCAAGTTTGGCATTCGCATTACCAGTCCACTGCCACCATAGACGCTACTGCCATCTCCGGTCTTCTGAATTTTGGTAAGATATTCATTTAATTTTTAGATAGATATTAAAATCATAGTAATAATAAAATCGCAGCAGACTAACTTATAGAATTAGCAACCAATCAATGGATCTACCCTGTTGAACACGATAGCCAAGTGGTTGGGTGATCGTAATTGTGTCAAGAAACCAGAGTTCGATCCCCGAAGGCTCGTATCAAAGGGTTTTTCAAAACTAATGTACGATTTATACCGTTGGCTTGACATAAAGATGGCGACGGACTCACCGCCCCGTCACGTTGTCCTTCCGTCTTGGCCTTCTTATATGGGGTAATTCTGTCCATATTAAAAGAGCCTTCATTGTGCAAAAAAATGTGCAAGAGCTGTTTGTGGAGTTGCACCACTAACTTCTTGTAAACCGCTGTTTCACAATAAAAGATGTTAACCTTACCAGGTTTATATATTTTTCATATAGGCTGTTTTGTCAGAGAAAACACAGATTTTTTTAATACCAAGGTGTAGAACCAAATTATGAGAAAAAAATTGTTTCATGATGGCAATCACAGTATATAATAAAATTCCCAAATTTATAAGAGAGCTCCCAGTAAAAAAATTTAAATCCACTCTTTACAGATGGTTAATAGGGAAATGTTTTTATGACATAAATGAACTTAAATTATAATGAACATAAATTTTATTTGTATACATATATTTTTTTTATTTGCGACCTTTTTTTTTTTTGTAACTTAAAACAATTTTCATAATTCTATCTTAGTAATTTAATACAGATCTAATAAATTTATTTAATGCATATACCGCTACTGTGCCATCATTACTATATTTAATCTTTTTGACATTTTTAATTAAATTACTCTTATTACATTGAACGAATTTTTACACGGATTGTTGACATTGTAAATATTGATTAAACTAACAACTATTGTGTTTTTTTTTTTGTATCTCTTTAGTGTTCGTCCTTCGGTACGGTCGACTTCATAAGTAAATGATTAAATGTTTTAGAAGTTTCTTTTATAAATAACATTGATACAGTAAAGTAAAAAAAAAAAATTTAAATCCACTTTACAGATGGTTAATAGGGAAATGTTTTTATGACATAAATGAACTTAAATTATAATGAACATAAATTTTATTTGTATACATATATTTTTTTTTTTTTTTTTTTTTTTTTTTTTTTTTTTTTTTTTTTTTTTTTTTTTTTTTTTTTTTTTTTTTTTTTTTTTTTTTTTTTTTTTTTTTTTTTTTTTTTTTTTTTTTTTTTTTTTTTTTTTTTTTTTTTTTTTTTTTTTTTTTTTTTTTTTTTTTTTTTTTTTTTTTTTTTTTTTTGTAACTTAAAACAATTTTCATAATTCTATCTTAGTAATTTAATACAGATCTAATAAATTTATTTAATGCATATACCGCTACTGTGCCATCATTACTATATTTAATCTTTTGACATTTTTAATTAAATTACTCTTATTACATTGAACGAATTTTTACACGGATTGTTGACATTGTAAATATTGATTAAACTAACAACTATTGTGTTTTTTTTTTTTTTTGTATCTCTTTAGTGTTCGTCCTTCGGTACGGTCGACTTCATAAGTAAATGATTAAATGTTTTAGAAGTTTCTTTTATAAATAACATTGATACAGTAAAGTAAAAAAAAAACATTAAATATGTCCACGATGCTTATTTTCTTATTATAGAGACTGGTGTTGACTGTACATTGTTATGAAAATATATATTTATGAATATAATATTAAATGACTACATACTATTGGGTTGTAAATGTATGTTCCTATTTTGTATCTTGTATCGAAATTTGTGCAGTCGATGACTAAGTGGAATATGAAGTGACCATCTCAATGCTGCTTAATAGGATATAAAACCAGTGCTCACACGAAATAGGTTATTCAATAATATTATATTCAAATTGACTGCGCCGGCGTTTATATGTATTATGTGAAGTTGAAATTACTCTTAAGTTAGTATACATACTATATAATAGATTGTTCAATTATAAATATATAATATATATAATAGTCAGGGATACTCATCCTAACTTACCTGTCCGGTAGTTGTGGTATGGTATACGGGTATGCGACCCCGGCTTCCCTAGCTATTACTGTCCTATCCCTTGCCTTCCTGGGCGGTAATATCCTACCTTTCCTAATTCCCACCTTAACTTACCAATCTTCCTTTTCTCACAACCTTTACTTGCCTTTCCTTACTCCTATTCTCTCCGCCAATCCAACGTCTGCCGCGCAGATGGATGCATGGCTAGGGGCAAGCCTAGTCGTTAGCGTGCCACACTGCCCTGGGACCGGGCGACCCAGAATTAGGCTAGCCTTACCCTGGCATGCGGGGCTCTGCTGGGGTGGACAAACCTTTCCTTGCTACTCGTGGGAACGCAATGGTGAATTTTACTTACCAAAATGGCGGCGATGTGGTTCGCCACCCATCACGTCTCGTTTCGCGGGGCCGAAAAGCGGCCCATGGAGAGCCGCTTCGCTACGTTGAATGTAAGAGGAGGAATGGATGGTAAGGTAGATGAAGTATGTCAGATGATGGACGAACGATGTATAGATATCCTGTGCGTGAACGAAACCAAGAGGAAAGGATGTGGCACCACGGTTCATGGTCCCTACACGGCATACTGGTCGGGAGTCCCCCAAACCAACCGAGGCTGTCAGGGAGTTGGTGTGATTCTTTCCTCTCGAATAGTTGAATGTGTGATAGAGCATGAATGTGTAAGCCCAAGACTCCTCTGGGTTAGGTTAAAAGTTGGACTCACCCGCTTGTTTATCCTTGGGGTCTATGCACCGACGGATCTGCGAGGGGTGGGTCATTAAAAGCCCAAAAGAGAGAGAGGAATTTTGGGATAGCATGAGAGAGGTCTTGAATAAATGCGGAGAAAATGAACGGATCGTGATGTTAGGGGACTTTAATGGGTGGGTTGGAGTAAAGCGTGATGTGTATGAAGGAGTACTGAGTACATTTGGGGACGAGAGAGTGAACGAAAATGGGAGAAGCCTACTTGAAGTATGCTTGGAATGGAATCTGTGCGTGGCCAATACAATGTTTGATCACAAAAAGATCCATTTGTATACAAGAATTGAGGGTGAGTCTAGAAGTATAATTGATTTTGTTATTGTGGATCAAAGATTGAGGAAGAACCTGCTAGACACTCGAGCATACCGCGGTGTAAGCCTTGACACAGACCACTTCCTGGTCATAGCCCGAATACATGGCATCTTTAAACGATGGCGACACCGAGGAGCTGAGCCTACGAGTGTTTTGGACAGAATAAAAGTGGAAAATCTCCAAGAAAAAGATAAGAAAGACGAGTATGTAGAGAAACTGATAAAAAGATTTAAAGGCATAGAAGAGATATGTGTGATTGAAGATTTGTGGGAGACATTTAAGAAAGGAGTAGTGAATGTTGCTGTTGAGGTATGCGGAGTAGCTAAACGAAGGAAAGGAAGAAAGAAGTATAATGTGTGGATGGATAAAGATGTACAAAAGGCTGTGCAAGAAAAGAATAAAGCGTGGTTGGATTGGTTAGCAACAAAAGCTAACCAAAAACTTCAAAAGGCGACGAAAGGTGGGTCGAAGGGACTTAATTGTCGAGACTAGATCTCTGTCTACCCCTGTATTGGGAATTGCGTGAAGATATTTATTTATTTATTATTTATTTATTTAAAAGGTTACTGGTGTCCATGATCTGTAGTAGCATATAGTAGTACATTTACCAGATAGACTGTTAGTTCGTCTTTCCTCTACTCCCATTAAAAAGTCGCCATTAATATAAATGACGTAATGTGAAATTTATATTTATGTGTCGAAGCAGTATTCAGATTCTTTATCTTCACACATTTTTGCAGAACTTTAATAGACAGAAGTCTAGACAATTAAGTACTTTCGGCATTATACCAATGCTTATTTGAGATAACGCGACAAGTGGTGAACCCATCGTCATCTCAGTGTCCAAGCGATTTACTTTTTCAATTCAATAATTTCTTAGATATTTAGAGTGAAAATTTCAATGGCTAAGTTAAATAGAATGCAAAGTAATCAGTTCAGTTCACAAAAGAAAATTTCATCGCGATTCAGTCATCGTCTCTTGGAACTCAATTAGAGAACTGTCACCTGACGGTATTTCAAGTTAACTTACAGCTAGTATTGGGCGTGATTTCAAAAAGTTTTTGTTATTAAAATCTCTACTTTAAGTGCAAGATATTTAAACGAGTACTTTTCAAAGGTAAAGAGAGTACGACTACTTTTTAACGAGGAAAAGCCAAACACTTAATATTGAATCATTTTCACTCAAAGCTATTACAGTTCTGTGAATCAGGGAATAATTACAATGTATTGACCCGAAATCACAACGTAAATATGATAGCCGAGTGGTTCAGTGATCGGAATTCGAGTCATCACACCCGAGTTACATCCCTACGTAGCAGGGTCGAATAAATGTTTTTTTAATAACACTATATTCACAATAACACATTTGTTTTCACAATAACACAGGGTCACCATGTTATGTCATGTTTGTGTCCCAAAAATGTCTTCGGTCGACGGAGGGTCGAAATAACTTAATTATCTAGACCTCTGTCTAACATTATATTGGGAATGACAACGAAAACATTATGAACTGGCGACATCTATCTCTAATTATTTCATAAATCGCCTTGTTTTTAATACAGATTCGCTATCAACCCTGCTACCACCTTTGGGAAGTGTTTTCTTGTTTTAGTTACATACATTTTAATGGTAGGTGCCAACTTTGCCTAGGAATCGCTTCAGTCAGTACTACTTTGACTATTTCTGCCGCGAAAGAGCAATGTAATAATTTAAAAAAATTTAATAATATTAATTATTAGCTATCGTTACTCTATTACCGATGGTAAACGGTAATGTAGAGAATGCATACTTTTGGCTCTTTGGTCTTTTATGGTATCATGTGCATCGCAGGTCATTGTATCCTCTGCAACGTCTTTTGCGTTTACGTTGCCTGGAAGTAATCGCTTTAAAGCGATAAGGCCGCCAATTGTACCTTAATTAATTTTTGTATGTCGTTTGTTCATTTAATGTTTTTGGTGTACAATAAAGTATATTTCATTCATTCATTCATTCATTCATTCATTCATTCATTCATTCATGTGTCTTTACAACCAATAAAAGAAATCTTTAAATAAATACTACAATAGATAAAGCACATGATCTAGACGTGGTATCATTTATGACACTTAGTGTTTTGTACTCTGTGGTGACGCATCTATAACTTTGTTATTTTGTGGCAGTTTTCAGATTTATCAGTATCTAACTGCCATTAAGTAGACTGTTACATCGTTTTCTCTCGATAGCGCGTTAAAATACTTTTAATAAATCTACCGTCTGGTTACGGCTGTCGTAAGATGCTATGCTCGGCTGATGGGATATCCAAATTGAAAACCAGTTTTGCTGCAACCAAAGCTCAACCAATGATGGGCAGCAGCGTCTACGGTACGAGGTGTCTGGTGCAGAGATCACCAATCCGCTTACCAAGATAGCAATCTCCAGTGATCCTTCGAAGACCGTGAAGTAAGTTTTTTATAAAAGTTTGCATTTAAGTAGGCTTTCACGCCAGCCACATCCGCTGTAACCTTTCTTCCATTTTGCATTTTATATCAACGTAACACTTTTTTATTTCTGTTTTATTTTGTTTTATTCAAATACGCCTATAACTATATTAACTTAACTGCGCAGAAGGAAGGGAATGTTTTTCGAGTGTGTACGTATGTTTATATGCCAAAATTCCTCAAGTCTTAAGACTTGAGGAATTTTGCCATTTCAAGATAATTTTCATGTTGCTCTAAGAAGTGAAAATGTAGAGTACTAGGACACCTCGAGTGAAAGTGCGGGTATGAATTTGCTGCAAGTGAAAGGGGTATGTTATATATAATAATAATACCGGCACTTGGCGATCTCTTATTTCTGCCTACCCCGTTAGGGTTGGTATGTAAATATATATCTTTACCTAGTCAGGTCATAAATTCTGTCACATGTTTAACCTAAAATAATTAAAAAAAGTATTATAAAATATTTAAAACAAGTTTATTCATTATTTAACTATTTATATACCAAAATTAACTTAACAAAACGTAGATTTTTATGACACTGAAGTTTATTCAAAATGACCTCCGTGATTTTGAATACAAGCCTTCAATCTGTGTGGCCAGTCGTCTATCGCAGCACGAACGAGGTCCATGTCAATATCGGCGGCTGCCTTAATCAAAGATGTCTTGAGTGACTCCAAATTGGGATGAGGCTTTGAGCACGCCTTTCCTCCAAGCGTTGCCGTATCTTGTAATCTAACGGATTCAAATCTGGACTGGAGAAGGGGCCAGGCTTCGTGCGCGATGAAGTCGATTTCACGCGCCGCCAGCCAGTCTTGTGTGCTCTTCGCTCTATGAGCCTGCGCCGAATCTTGTTGGAATACCCAGTGCCTGTTATTGAACATGGTATGAGAAACAGGTTCCACAAGATTCGTCAGGACTGTATTTTGAAACACAACTGCATTTGTTTTACACCTTTCTCACAAAATGTACCTCTGTTAAGCCCCAATAAGAAACTCCCAACGATACCATGAGCGAGGATGGAAAATGACCTCGTTGGACACCTGTTATACGGTTGCTCGCTACTGCTCGCTGCTGCTTCACTACTGTGTGCGTACACCTTATCATTTTGTTTGTTGTAGATCTCTTCTACGGTAAAAATTTTCCTTCCGAAAAAGAATTTCCCAATATTTTTTCCAGCGTACCGCTTCAACAAAGCACGGCATCTCTTCAGTCTCAGGTCCATTAGACGAGCATTCAAACGAAGTCCTGTTTTTCTTCGATATACCCTTTTCACCGTGGTTCTGCTTAACACCATCTGAAGGGCCAACAGTTTCTGCTTACGTTTGGGATTTCTTTGAATTCGAGCCTTCACAGCTTTTATTACTGCTGGAGTCCTAACAGACCGAGGGCGACCACTTCTTGACCTGTCATCTGCACTAGAGTCTTCATTGTATCGTTTGATGGTACGACAAACGAATCTTTTGGTTATAATCAAATTTTTCAGTATGTCAAAAACTTGAATTGGCGCGTAACCGCAACGATGCATCGCAATAACTACAACACGGTCTTCTTTAAGCGTCCACTCCATATTTAAAAATGAGTAAAATTCTAAAAAGTATATAGTTTTATTTTGATGAACAATTCGAATTTAATAAACTTTTTTGTGGCCAGCATTCTAAAAGAAAAGTTTTTACTGTGTGACAATACTTATGACCTGACTGTGTATATAGTAAGAACAACAAAAGCTAATTTCATCCATGCAAATTTTAAACGCTTTTAAGTGTTCCTAAGGGACGAAAGTTCCGGAAAGTTATGTAAAAAATTTTGCCCTTAGATACTTTATATGCATCATCATAAAATGCATATGTTATTTCGGAAAGATTTTCCTACGACGGTTTAGTTGATCAGATGTATGTCGATACTTTTTTGATTTTAATTTTATATTTTTTATAAAAAGTTTATTTCAGATTATGTGATATTACAATAGTAATAGAAAGAAAGAAAGAGTTTTTTTAGGAACACCGACCCGTTCGGAAATCGAACTCTGGACCACAGACCTGGCGTGTAAACCATCCACGGTATCGTCTATATATCTCATTTTTTTAAATAGTAAAGAAAGAGCATCAAGTGACAGAATATCAAATAGTATATAAACTGTGTAAAGACATATAAATTAATTTCTTAATAACGGCCATGGCAATTGATAAAACAAATTTCTATCTTTAATGCTGTTTGTTTAAAAAAATGTTTCCCGATAACTTTCTAAAACAAAGTTTCTACACTGTACTTCTTAGTTTATAAATTAACCAGTCAAATTTGAAGTCATTCCATCAAGTACTTTTGGAGATATACGGCCACATTCTTAGGGATACTGTATTTAATATATAGATTACATTACAGTCTTTTCATTACAATAGTTAAATTTAGGAATTCAGTGTAATATTACAATGCTTGACGTATATATCATAGAAGTCTGTAAAAGTCCACTGCAGAACAAAGGCGTCTCAGCCACGCTTGGCAAGTTTGGCATTCGCATTACCAGTCCACTGCCACCATAGACGCTACTGCCATCTCCGGTCTTCTGAATTTTGGTATGGTATTTTTAGTGACGTTACTGGTTACTATATTACAGATCAGGTTCTAAATAATCCCAAAGTAAGTAGCTAAATCACTTGTATTATGAGATCGGACACAACGAAAGTATTACAGAAGGAGACAATGCCGTTTCACAAACACCCAAATTCTAAACAATGCAAAAAAGCGGTGTTTCTACATGGACTCAGATGGGAATCGAACCCGGGAATCCAGAGCTGGTGACCACTCGTCAAAAAATCTTAGACGCTGTGTCCCGCCGCTCATCTGATTTAGTTTATCTGATATTTTATTATCGCTAATATCGTTGTGCCACCATCCGTCGATACCAACTTTCATTTTTAAGGCGAGATCCTTGGTCGCTCTTAGTGGGTGTCCCACTGGAAGAATGACGATCGTTTTACACCTTAACTACACCCTACTTATTTTCACGAACAAACCCTGACTAAGTAGCCAGAGAGAACAGAACGCCAAGTGACACGATCTTAGCTTAAAGAGGTTTGTACTCTTTCGCTTCTTTCAGATTACAAATACGAGTATAATAAGTTGAAATTATGATAAAACAACTAATATTTTCTTAGTTTACTTCCTATCATTGTTACATTTGATTTTATAAAAACATTATCTATAGATGATAATTTTCCAAATCTTATCATGTATGCCATTTCAGAAGGAAACAATTTTTTAACTTTACAAGCATTGGTATAATGCCGAAAGTGCTTAATTGTCCAGAATTCTGTCTACCAAAGTTCTGCAAAAATGTGTGTAGATAAATAATCTAAATTCTGCGCTTCGATACATAAATATAAATTTCACATTACGTCATTAATATAAATTAGCGACTTTTTAATGGGAGTAGGGGGAAAGACGAACTAACAGTCTATCTGGTAAATGTCCTACTACATGCTACTACAGCCCATGGACACCAGAAACCTTTTTTAAATAAATAAATAATAATTAAATAAATATCTTCACGCAATTCCCAATACAGGGGTAGATAGAGATCTAGTCTAGAAAATTAAGTCCCTTTGACCCACCCTTCACCGAAGATATTTCCGGGACAACGTGACAGGTGAGCCCGTCGCCGTCTCTACGTCCAAGCCCACGATATGAATCGTACATAGGTTTTTGAAAAAACCCATTGGTACAGGCCTGCCACCTGAGGATGGAATTCGGGTGTCCCGACTCGAAATTCCGACCACCCTTCCACTCGACTATCGTGATTTATTTAGAATAATAGTTAATAATAATAATATTTATTTATCGTAATAAACACAAATGCAAGAGTATTTACTTCGGTAAATAAATAAATAAATAAATATCTTCACGCAATTCCCAATACAGGGGTAGACAGAGGTCAAGTCTAGACAATTAAGTCCCTATGACCCACCTTCCACCGAAGATATTTTCGGGACAACGTGACAGGTGGTGAGCCCGTCGCCGTCTTTATGTCCAAGCCAACGATGAAATTCGTACATAAGTTTTTGAAAAACTCATTAGTACTGCCATCTGGGGATCGAACTCGGGCCTCTCGACTCGAAATTCCGACCACCCTTCCACTCGGCTATCGTGATTTATTTAGAATAATAGTTAATAATAATAATATTTATTTATCGTAATAAATACAAATGCAAGAGTATTTACTTCGGTGCAAGTTAAAAGACAGTGATCCCTAGGCAAGCATATACGATACGATACGATACTCTTGTATCGTCGAGACCGTTAAAAAGTGGTGTACGTTAGGATATTTTTATTGATTAATAAGTAAGCCACGAAACTCTATGGGAATAGGAATTACAATCAGTCAATCATCGGACTTTCTTCAGGGATCGTTCCAACGAGTCGTGTTATTGGTTTTACTATAATAAACAAATGCACATGTAACTGAGCCACGAAAGTCGATTGAAATCGATCGGGATTTAAATCAGTAGTATGGAGTTGGATAATGAATATTTATTCTTGTACGATTTGCATCGTTAGCTTGGTCACTAAGACGGGGACAGGCACATTGCTTGTCACTTACAACATGCCACCGATATATATCGTACGTAAGTTTTACAGAAACCGATTGGTGCGAGCCATGGGAATCGAACTCGGGCCTCTCGACTCGAAATTCCGACCACCCTTCCACCGAAGATATTTCCGGGACAACGTGACAGGTGGTGAGCCCGTCGCCGTCTTTATGTCCAAGCCAACGATGAAATTCGTACATAAGTTTTTGAAAAACCCATTGGTACAGGCCTGCCACCTGAGGATGGAATTCGGGTGTCCCACTGGAAGAATGACGATCGTTTTACACCTTAACTACACCCTACTTATTTTCACGAACAAACCCTGACTAAGTAGCCAGAGAGAACAGAACGCCAAGTGACACGATCTTAGTTTAAAGAGGTTTGTACTCTTTCCTTCTTTCAGATTACAAATACGAGTATAATAAGTTGAAATTATGATAAAACAACTAATATTTTCTTAGTTTACTTCCTATCATTGTTACATTTGATTTTATAAAAACATTATCTATAGATGATAATTTTCCAAATCTTATCATGTATGCCATTTCAGAAGGAAACAATTTTTTAACTTTACAAGCATTGGTATAATGCCGAAAGTGCTTAATTGTCCAGAATTCTGTCTACCAAAGTTCTGCAAAAATGTGTGTAGATAAATAATCTAAATTCTGCGCTTTGATACATAAATATAAATTTCACATTACGTCATTAATATAAATTAGCGACTTTTTAATGGGAGTAGGGGGAAAGACGAACTAACAGTCTATCTGGTAAATGTCCTACTACATGCTACTACAGCCCATGGACACCAGAAACCTTTTTTAAATAAATAAATAATAATTAAATAAATATCTTCACGCAATTCCCAATACAGGGGTAGACAGAGGTCAAGTCTAGACAATTAAGTCCCTATGACCCACCTTCCACCGAAGATATTTCCGGGACAACGTGACAGGTGGTGAGCCCGTCGCCGTCTTTATGTCCAAGCCAACGATGAAATTCGTACATAAGTTTTTGAAAAACCCATTGGTACAGGCCTGCCACCTGAGGATGGAATTCGGGTGTCCTGACTCGAATCCCGACGGATCAATGTATAAAACCACTTTTTCTACATTGTCTCGATTTTGAATGTTTGAAGATGAAAGGTACCACACCTTTTCTGTTTCCGATTCCATAACGCAAGTGCTTAAGCTACTTACTTTGAGACCAAAGCAAGGCATGTGATGATGTCCCTATCTATGTATGTATGCATCTATCTATGTATATCTAATTTTATTAAGTCCACACTGCAAGGACAAATTACTTTTATTTTTCAGTCTCTACTCATTTGGACAATATTTTCGTCCAGTGTTTTTATTTTGCCTGTACCTCCGATATTAGTAGAGCTGTTGGATGATGACATGTCCAAGGCACTTAAGGTAGGCAACACATCGGCTATGCTTCTGGTATTGCGGGTGTTCATGGGCGACGGTAATCACTTTCCATCACGTGAACCACCTGCTCGTTTGCTTCCCTTTTCTATATATAAAAAAAAATAATTCAGTGCGCAAAGAATATATAAACTCTGTCTGTACTGACAGTTAAACAACAAAGCAAAACTTTAAAACCCAACAAAAACTGTGAAACGCTTTGCAATTAGTGACGGAAATTCTTAATACTGCTTTGATGGTAAATGTGGTCCTTCCTTACAGTTGGTTTCCAATGTTGAGATCACAGAGTGCAATTTCACTTTCTGCTCCGAGCTTTACAATCATACTTATAGTGAAAGCTATCACTTACCATCACGTGAGCCACCTGTTCGTTTGTCTCCCTCTTCTATAAAAAAAATAATTCAGTGCGCAAAGAATATATAAACTCTGTCTGTACTGACAGTTAAACAACAAAGCAAAACTTTAAAACCCAACAAAAACTGTGAAACACTTTGCAATTAGTGACGGAAATTCTTAATACTGCTTTGATGGTAAATGTGGTCCTTCCTTACAGTTGGTTTCCAATGTTGAGATCACAGAGTGCAATTTCACTTTCTGCTCTGAGCTTTACAATCATACTTATAGTGAAAGCTATCACTTACCATCACGTGAGCCACCTGTTCGTTTGTCTCCCTCTTCTATAAAAAAAATAATTCAGTGCGCAAAGAATATATAAACTCTGTCTGTACTGACAGTTAAACAACAAAGCAAAACTTTAAAACCCAACAAAAACTGTGAAACGCTTTGCAATTAGTGACGGAAATTCTTAATACTGCTTTGATGGTAAATGTGGTCCTTCCTTACAGTTGGTTTCCAATGTTGAGATCACAGAGTGCAATTTCACTTTCTGCTCCGAGCTTTACAATCATACTTATAGTGAAAGCTATCACTTACCATCACGTGAGCCACCTGTTCGTTTGTCTCCCTCTTCTATAAAAAAAAATACAATATATTGCGTGAATTTTTTAGCGTGAATTTATGGATTGGATTGACCTGGTCCTGGACTCGAATCCCGACGGATCAATGTATAAAACCACTTTTTCTACATTGTCTCGATTTTGAATGTTTGAAGATGAAAGGTACCACACCTTTTCTGTTTCCGATTCCATAACGCAAGTGCTTAAGCTACTTACTTTGAGACCAAAGCAAGGCATGTGATGATGTCCCTATCTATGTATGTATGTATCTATCTATGTATATCTAATTTTATTAAGTCCACACTGCAAGGACAAATTACTTTTATTTTTCAGTCTCTACTCATTTGGACAATATTTTCGTCCAGTGTTTTTATTTTGCCTGTACCTCCGATATTAGTAGAGCTGTTGGATGATGACATGTCCAAGGCTGACAATTTGTATGTTATTGCCTTGAACGACAATGGATGGGTGGATCATCATAATATGAAGGTAATATTATCTTTAATAAATTTCTTCACTCATTTCCCAATACTGGGGTAGCCAGGGTTTTAAATAATTTAGTCGTCGATCGAAACTTCACAGAAGCTCTTTTTTTTGGGATAACGTTAAAGGTGGTAAACTTATGGTCGAATTGTAAAAGCCAACGATACAATATTTTTATTGAAAAATTGATACTATATTGATACATACATACATATATATATATATATACATACATATATATATATATATACATATATACATATATACATACATATATACATACATATATACATATATATATATACATACATACATACATACATATATACATACATACATACATACATACATATACATACATACATACATACATACATACATACATACATACATACATACATACATACATACATACATACATACATACATACATACATACATACATACATACATACATGCATACATAACGGCCTGTTAAAGTCCATTGCAGGACATAGGTCTCTCCCACATGGAGCATTTGACATAATCGCCGCGCTTGGCAGGCGGATTCAGGCGATTGCAGAACCAGACCACTCGCACCTCAGACGCTGCTGCCTATCTTCGGTCTGATTATTTTGTTCTGATATTTTTAGAGAAAGTTAAACAATAACAAGAAAATCCAAGTATCTAAACTTAAAAACAATTAAACGAATGAAACTTGATGAATTCTTGTTTTTTCTTCAGGATTGATCATTGAACATTTTCAGTGCCGCTTTTCTTTCAAATCTTTTCGATATGGGTACTTTATTTGAAAAAAGAATCTTCAGATTTTTCAACATGTATATTTTCTTTGCACGACTGGTTGAGTGATTGGTATTCGAGTAAAGAGATCCGAGTGCAATCCCCAGTTGGTAGGTACTTACCAATAGTTTTTTTTAAACTTATGTACCATTTATGTCTTATAGCTTAGCATGAATATAAAGATGGCGACAGGCTGACCAAAAAAATGCCTTCGGTAAAAGGTGGGTCGAAAGGACTTGCCTAGAAAAGTTCTACCCCAGAATCGGGAATGGCTTGAAAATATATTTTTTTATATTTTCTTCCAGAAGCCACAGTATTTCGTGGATATTTCTTTTCTTTAAATCATCTACTCATCAACAGATGGCACCACATTACACTGAAATTCTCTTTAAAATAGTATAACCATATTCAACTTGTATAATACAGAAATAATACTATTTCTGTATTGTACAAAGTTGAATGTCAATCACTATGTACTTTTTTTATCGAAAAGGGAAGCAGGTGGCTCACGTGATGGTAAGTGATTACCGCCGCCCATTAACACCCGCAATACCAGAGGCATAGCAGATGCGTTGCCGGCTTTGGTAAGTAATTACCGCCCCAGTTTTTAAAAACCCATTGGTACGAGCCTACCAACTGGGGATCGAACTCGGGTCTATTGACTCGAAATTCCGACCACCCAACCACTCGGCTATCGTGACATACAGTGTAATCAAGTTATACATATTAGTTATTTTTATGTACTACGTAAATACATCGATTGTAACAGACTAAACATTATCTTTACCATGAATGAGTGAAAAATCAAGAAACATAATTGTCAAAAAACCTTCATTATATCAATAAATAGGGAACAATGTGTATTGCAGCCCGACGTAACAACGGTATTATTATAGTGACATCTAACGGATAAACTTAAAACTATATGAAGAGCACGCGAAAAATTTTTTCTTCGCTAAATTGCACTAGTCTTTAATTGTATAACAAAATTAAAAGAAAATTTATATAGGAATTTAAAACTTTTGTATAGTGCCGGAAGTTTGTTTAGTTCAAATAGGGCTAAAGGTGGTTTTTCTACGTTAACTCAACCGGGAATCGAACCCGATGTTTAGGTTATCCATATTTGTAATCTGATGTGATATCTTCATGCTATTATCAATACAGTTCTAGACAGAGGTCCTACAACCAGGGGATCTAACTCGGTTCGTTCTACTCAAATTCCGATCACTCAACAACTCGGCTATCGTGACTTGATCTTTTTATACTAAAAAAATAAGTAAGTGAAATAGGATCTATCGAAATAAGTGTCAGTTAGTTAGTTAATAATAATGTTAGCTGCGAAACATAAAGCCGCAGGATCGGACACGCCATATGACTATTGTCGTAAATCAACACAGACTCAAATATTCTTTAAAAAATACTCCAAAAACAAACTTCGAAGATAGTAGATGTTAAGACCGTCGATAAACTTATTATGGTAATGTTAATCTTAAAATATTTCTTTCCTCTTATCGATTGATAATGTTCTAAATGAGACAAACCATTCTGTAAATTGATGATAAAAATTTTATTTTATGTCCACTAGGAATTATTCTGATATAACTTAAAAAGTTTAACTTATTTCTCTCGATCTCCATAGAAGCATTTTCAAAAATAATCATAATATCGTTATTGTTTATAATTATGTTCTGAAAATAAATTGTTATAGAAATTTTCGAGTTAAATTCACAAAAAATCTTAGCTAATTAGTAGTCAAATTGATTAAAATCGCTATGATTAATGTCGATAAAACAGTCTTTGTAAAAGCTATTGCTGAGGTTTTTTCAACGAGGATTTGATAATTATCATTCTTCTTAGATAGATTGACGCTCGCAGTACAAAATATGTCGTACTTTAGATTTGATCTGGTATTTTAAGAGATGATTATTCGGTCATCTATCGATGGCTGTTCCTATGTTCAAGGCTATTTCCTAGTTACCAATTACGACAAGAGAGCCCTACTTCGCCCATATCATATAACCAATACTAGTACGTAGTTGGAATAACATCCGAACCAAAGTTCAAAATCACAAACTTTTATAATTTACCATCAATTATTCAACGTTATAGTTACTCCTATTGATTCAGAGTTGCAAATTCGAATTTCGAAGCAGAAATGTACCCAATACGGCTCCAAAATTATAAAAAAATCATATATAACCATTATTTATAGCCATCCTTTATCTGCTTTGTCTGTTCGAAGACACGTTAATTGTCATTGCGTATGCTTTTAAAAACTTTAATTTTGTATTTTATGAGGTTATGCTTGGCAGTGAACTTCGGTTTAACATATACGAAATTACCTATGGTGTGGTTTATTATATACTATTATTTGACACACATTCTTAGTTGGTAAAGAAGTCACGATAGCCGAGTGGTTGGGTGGTCGGAATTTCGAGTCGAGAGACCCGAGTTCGATCCCCAGGTGGCAGTACCAATGACTTTTTCAAAAACTTATGTACGAATTTCGTCGTTGGCTTGGACATAAAGGCGGCGACGGGCTCACCACCTGTCACGTTGTCCCGAAAATATCTTCGGAAGGTGGGTCAAAGGGACTTAATTGTCTAGACTTGACCTCTGTCTACCCCTGTATTGGGAATTGCGTGAAGATATTTATATTTATATTTATTTATTTATTATTATTATTTATTCTTAGTTGGTACATACATTAAATCTTATTGCGGGATAGGACTTTTTGTGGCGTTATTGCAAAAACCGAAACTTCGAACACATAACAATTTGAAAATATTAATTTTAGTATAATTAATTTAACCACTAATAGATGTTATAAACAAATATAAATGCACATATTAAAGTTTTTATCAGATGGAACAATATACATAAACAAAAAATAATTAGTTGTTTGAAATATATTCGTCAACAGATGGCACAGTTGATAGAATTCCGAGTGACGAAAAAAAAAATATTTAAACAAAAAATGGAAAGGTTTGCAACTCCCTCAATTTATTTATTCATTCGTAGTTAACTTATAGAAAATATTTAGTACTAATCAATTAATAATTAGTATATAATATTTAGTTATTATCTTGTAAAGACTCCATTGTCGGCGAATACTCTCATACTGCGATACTCTGCGATAATAATCTCAGATACAAATAGAATCTCTTCATAATTTTTAAAATACGAATAAACTTATTTATGTTGTTTTTAACTATAAAAGTTTCTGTAAATGTAATAATAATTATTAAATCGTTCAATTTTAAACTTTTCCTCAGCAGAGGCCGCTGAATATAAATTACAATGCGGTCATACATATATTGTTAATAGCAGTTTCAGCGCTGTAAGGGTCGTGAATTTTGACAAATAATAAAAAAGAAGTTAATTGAGTCACGTAAACCGAGTGGTGGGGTGGTCGGAATTTCATGTCAAGAGATCCGACTTCGATCCACAGGTGGCAGGCGATACGTTTATCCAGCCATCTGGTGACAGATTATTGTGTTATGGACTTTTATGTGTCGCCTGTTACGTCACCTAAGGAAAAAAATATTAAGTAATTTCTTCTTTACTATTTTATATAATTTGTTCATCGAGGCACGATAGCCGAGTGATTGGGTGGTGGGAATTTTGAGTCAAGAGACCAGAGTTCGATCCCTAGGTGACAATGTATTTTTTCAAGAAAGTTGTGTGGTGTCTCAAACATATCTTTGGGGGAAGAAAGGTCAAATCGACTTAAGTTTCTAGACCTCTGTCTGCCCCTGTGTAGGAAATGGCGTGAAGATATTTATTAATTTATTTATGACTACCTTATTTATGGTATTTTTATGGTAATGTTAGGCAAACATTTCTTGTAAGTCAATACAATTTCAAAATGGCATATTAGGTTAATGGCTACTGGGAGTAATAAACCACAAAACTCTAAATTACTTATTTTAGAAAATTTATAGGATCGTCGTCGTATTTGTCTTGTCTCCGTCCTGCGGCGTGTATCCAAATTAATTAATTGGAACCATAGTCATAATGAAAAGAATGATGAATGAAGAATGATCAGAAAAGGAATAATGAGAGTCAGTTCGGTGCATACTAGGATATACAAATTTGTCGAACAAAATTAAACACCAAAACATAAGAATATTTCAGAATTGAAACAAAATGTTTTTATGATTAGTGATACTAAGAATTAAGTATAAGTTTTCTATTTTTATTTTAACTAAATATTAAAAACTTACTATTTTTGCTGGTGGTCATATTCTTTTAATTACAATAGAAAATACCACTAATAATTATATTCTGTGCGATCATAGAATATGTTTGAAGTAGTTATCGATAATAATACACCATATGGTATCGCATGGTGAATATCATGAGTAAATAAAATTTTATTTACACACAAGCAACTTGTATTTGTTTTAAGACCGGAAAACAATATTTGTGAAATTCTTATAATTATACAATGCCTATAATTTTTTTTTTTTTTCAAAATTATACCATTTTCACACAACGTTCCATGCAAAACAAATAACGAAGTTGGTATATCGATGAATAAAACATTATAATATATAAATATCTTCACGCAATGCCCAATACAGATAGACAGAGGTCTAGTCTAGACAATTAAGTCTAGACTAGACCTCTGTCAAGGTGAGCCCGTCGCCGTATGTCCAAGCCAACGATCTAATTCGTACATTAGTTTTTGAAAAACCCATTGGTACGAGCCTGCCACCTGGGGATCGAACTCGGGTCTCTTGACTCGAAATTCAGACCACCTAACAACACGGCTATCGTGCCTTGATGAATAAATTATACAAAATAGTAATGAAAATAAATTGCTTAATAATTTCTTACCTTGGGTGACGTAACAAGCGATTCATATAAAAGTCGGAAAAAGCATAAGATGTCGTCAGATGGCTGGATAACCATCTCCAAGTATCCTCGAAAATACCGTAAGCTACCGCCAGATGGTGGAATAACCCTCTCTAAATATACCAGACTAAAGCTCAGCAGACCGATAATGGGTGAGCAGCGTCTAAAGCACGAGGTGTCTGGTTCTGCAATCGCCAATCTGCTTGCTAAGTGTAGCAAATACTCATAAGGAGAGATTTACATTTTGCAGTAAGCTTCTGTCTTTATGAATGAATGTAAAATCAAATAAAATTTAATTAAAAACATACATTGTGTGTTTTCCACGCACGTGAAAACAATAATGAACCTATGTGATAATTGAAGCCTGATATTAAATTCAATTAATAGGTGTTTTATTAAAAACAAGTACAGTATGAGTTCTATTAATTAAAACGTACATTTTTTCTTGCTTATTAATGAATAGCGATGTTATTTGTAAACTGAAATGTAGAGGTACTTAGCTAGATATGTTTAGTTTTAATCTCTATAAGCTCATCTGGACGTAAGTTTTTACTATATAATAAAGCAGTTTCTACCGAACGAGCAAACAGACCAGAAATCAACATTTTACACAGTAATACATCGTACCATGGCACCAATTATGAAAAAGTATAAAAGAAATATATTCGTATACATAAATAGATATAAACATCACTGACTCGAGAACAAATATTAATTTTTTCATTACACAAATACTAGGCTATCGGTTGTAGTATAAGTATTTCATAGAATATGCAAAATTTTTTCAATATTTCTGGATGATTTAGTTTGTGAAAACGGTATAGAACTTCTGAAAGTGTTTTACTTATATTATCTTATTACATTTTATTATTTACATTTACAATTTTTTTTTTACATTTACAATTTATTGGCAGATATTGAAGCTAAAGTAAGCTTCAATATTTGTTTTGAAAAGAGTGAAGTGAAGGGACATGTATGTAACTTTCGGTATAGGGTATGAAAACAGACGAAGTGCGTGGGGATCCGCTTGGATACATAGGATAAAAAAGTAACAAAGATACTCATAAGCTTCCGTGTTTATATTATGAACATGATGTAGACTAAAAGAGTTCTATAGTTAGTAAACATAATGAGTAAAAGTATTATTTCTCTAGCTACTATTACAATATGCGAATATGAAATACGAATTCCAGTATAGCCACATTAGCGTTATAACATGTGAATTTAATATCTTCATTTTAATGGCTGAAACGAAATTCAGTGACTGTTAACAGAACATGGTGTATCGATTTCTGTTTGTGTTTGAGCTTTGCGTATGCAAAACCGAAGATTTATCTTAATAATCGTACCTAACGTAAATATAACACTCGCACATACGAACATAAGGGTCTGGAGAAGTCCTTTGTAAATAAAAGGGTATCTATCGTTTTTTTACTGTCGTGGGAAAATTTCTAAAGTCGCATTTTTTGTTAAGTAATGGCGTGTGACTGTTTTGATGCGTATATGTATGCGTGTGTGCGTGGGTGTGTGTGTGGCAGTGGACTTGTACAGGCCGTTACGGATTACATAATGAATATAACAAAATGTGAAAAATACACTTTGCTTAAATTTAAATCTTGAGCATCGGTTTGAAGCTAATTCCCTTAACAAAAAATCTCTCAAGACCTCAAAGCGGATAACAACGTCCACGGCAATGAACACAGGAAATTAATTTAATCTAATGCAAAGAGAACTGAGGATAATTTCACTCCCATATTTTACTCAAAGTGAACTCGCAATAAAAGGAATTTGAGAACTAGGAATCTAAACTGACATTTTTACGTCCCCTTATTACAAAACTACCAAAGCTACTTTATAATAGTGTTGACATTTAGTCAAACAGAAAAGTAAATTAATAAAATATGTCAAAAACATGATTTCAAAATATTAACTTTTAATATTAACTTCACTTTATTATCACGTTAGCCGAGTGGTTGGGTGGTCGGAATTTGGAGTCAAGAGACCCGAATTTGATCCCCAGGCCAGCTCGTACCAATGGGTTTGTTCAAAAACTTATGTACGAATTATATCGTTGGCTTGAACATTGTGACGGCGACGGGCGCACAATCTGTCCCAAAAATGTCTTCGGTGGAAGGTGGGTCGAAAGGACTTAATTGTCTAGACCTCTCTCTGCTCCTTTATTGGAAATGGCGTGAAGATTTATTTATTTATCTTCACGCATGCCCTGTATTTGGATTAGTTAAAATCCCAGTATGGCTTTATTTACTTAGTCCTTTTTCAATATTTTACGTACGCTTTTTTATATGCAAGTTTGTTTGGGACAGCATGATAAGTGGTGAGCCTATCGCCGTTTTAGTTTCCCAGTCAACGGTTTAAGTAGTTACCCACATAGAATGAAAGCTAGAAAAACGTATAAACATCCAAAGCTCCAGAACATGTTATGATGAGATATTTATCACACAAATTGTTGCATCGAACGGGATGCTAAAGTCGGAACAGAATTGACGAACTCCGTGGACGGGTGGCCTGCACACCCTGCGATCTCAGATTCTATTCTTGGATCATATTTTATGTATTTGCATTTTGTATGGTTATTTTTAGTACCTTCCTTGTTTCTGATTTCAAGTTCTTTAGCTACTTATTTACGGATCAGAGTAAAGTACTTGATATAGTCTTTATCTATTAATTTAACGTACGCGGTGTTCAAAAAGTTATGTTAGAAAATCTGAAAAAATAAATTAAACCCATTTTACAGAGCTTTTATCATATAAGCTAATTTATCATATCATAAAAGCTCACAGCGAGATTTTCTCGTGTAAATTTCTTTTATACATTAGTACATAAATTTCTATTATCTACACGCCTACTACGCCTGACAGAAACTGGTATCATATCGCCATCCAAAAACCTTCAAAAGAGACTCTAAAAATAACAAAAAGATGAATTAAAGAAAGAAAGAATGTTCATATTAAGTCACGATAGCCGAGTTGTTGGGTGCTCGGAATTTCGAGTCGAGAGACTCGAGTTCGATCCCCAGGCCAGCTCGTACCAATGGGTTTGTTCAAAACTTATGTACGAATTATATCGTTGGCTTGAACATTGTGACGGCGACGGGCGCACAATCTGTCCCAAAATGTCTTCGGTGGAAGGTGGGTCGAAAGGACTTAATTGTCTAGACCTCTCTCTGCTCCTTTATTGGAAATGGCGTGAAGATATTTTTTATATTTTTATTTAAAGAATATTCATTAATTGCCACAAAACAATGAATTTAACAGAGAATAGAAGAATGAGAGAAACTTAACAAATCAATTATTAGATACAGCAACGAATTGGCATCAGACTCCACAATGTAAAAAAATATGTATATTCACTCCATTCCCAATACAGGGAGGCAGAGGCAGAGGGGACTTAATTGTCTAGTCTAGACAATTAAGTCCTCTCGACCCACCATCCACCGAAGATATTTTGGGAAAACGTGACAGGTGGTGAGCGCGTCGCAGTCTTTATGTCCAAGCCAACGATATGAATCGTACATAGGTTTTGAAAAAACCCGTTGGTACGAACCTGCCCCCTGGGGATCGAACTCAGGTTTCTCGTCTCGAATCCCGATCACCCAACCACTCCGCTATCTAGACATTTCAACAATATTCTGTAACAACACTGCGCAGTAATTCTACCGGTACCGTTAAAATAGTCAATGAAAAAACCTACGCCAATTCCATCCTCAAAGAGTAGATCCTTCTTACGATACATATTGGCTAAAAGGGGGGGCGTTATACCATAGATCAAACTAAATATAATATCCCAAAACACAAATACAGTATTTAACCTTTCTTATTAGTTTGATAACGCACGTAAAATAAAAGCTTTTAGATGTCGCTCGTATTCGCACACACACAAACAATGAACCTTGTAATTTAATATAGAGCTGAACAGAATAGAAATTCCTTTAAAATATTCAACTTCTTTATGTCATCTTTAATATATTGTGGAATGCAATAAACAAATTAGTTTTAAAATAACAAGTCACGATAGCCGAGTCGCTCGGTGGTCGGAATTTCGAGTCGAGAGACCCGAGTTCGATCCCCAAGTGGCAGGCTCGTACCAATGAGTTTTTCAAAAACTTATGTACGAATTATATCGTTGGCTTGGACATAAAGACGGCGACGGTCTCACCACCTGTCACGCTGTTCCAAATAGACTTCGATAAATGGTAAGTCAAATAGACTTAATTGTCTAAACTAGACCTCTGTCTACCCCTGTATTGGGAATTGCGTGAAGATATTTATATATTTATTATTATTATTATAGTTTTAAAATACACTATTATGGAATAACATAATTATTATTGGTGTTGTTGGACCTGTCTTCTAAACTAAGGTATGCGGGTTTAAACTGGCTATATATTTGTGTATGATGTATAAAATATATTATTGTACTCGAGTCATAAACTATTATATATATACATGAATATTTATCTACGAAACATATTTGTATGATGTATAAAATATATTATTGTACTCGAGTCATAAACTATTATATATATACATGAATATTTATCTACGAAACATATTTGTATGATGTATAAAATATATTATTGTACTCGAGTCATAAACTATTATATATATACATGAATATTTATCTACGAAACATATTTGTATGATGTATAAAATATATTATTGTACTCGAGTCATAAACTATTATATATATACATGAATATTTATCTACGAAACATATTTGTATGATGTATAAAATATATTATTGTACTCGAGTCATAAACTATTATATATATACATGAATATTTATCTACGAAACATATTTGTATGATGTATAAAATATATTATTGTACTCGAGTCATAAACTATTATATATATACATGAATATTTATCTACGAAACATATTTGTATGATGTATAAAATATATTATTGTACTCGAGTCATAAACTATTATATATATACATGAATATTTATCTACGAAACATATTTGTATGATGTATAAAATATATTATTGTACTCGAGTCATAAACTATTATATATATACATGAATATTTATCTACGAAACATATTTGTATGATGTATAAAATATATTATTGTACTCGAGTCATAAACTATTATATATATACATGAATATTTATCTACGAAACATATTTGTATGATGTATAAAATATATTATTGTACTCGAGTCATAAACTATTATATATATACATGAATATTTATCTACGAAACATATTTGTATGATGTATAAAATATATTATTGTACTCGAGTCATAAACTATTATATATATACATGAATATTTATCTACGAAACATATTTGTATGATGTATAAAATATATTATTGTACTCGAGTCATAAACTATTATATATATACATGAATATTTATCTACGAAACATATTTGTATGATGTATAAAATATATTATTGTACTCGAGTCATAAACTATTATATATATACATGAATATTTATCTACGAAACATATTTGTATGATGTATAAAATATATTATTGTACTCGAGTCATAAACTATTATATATATACATGAATATTTATCTACGAAACATATTTGTATGATGTATAAAATATATTATTGTACTCGAGTCATAAACTATTATATATATACATGAATATTTATCTACGAAACATATTTGTATGATGTATAAAATATATTATTGTACTCGAGTCATAAACTATTATATATATACATGAATATTTATCTACGAAACATATTTGTATGATGTATAAAATATATTATTGTACTCGAGTCATAAACTATTATATATATACATGAATATTTATCTACGAAACATATTTGTATGATGTATAAAATATATTATTGTACTCGAGTCATAAACTATTATATATATACATGAATATTTATCTACGAAACATATTTGTATGATGTATAAAATATATTATTGTACTCGAGTCATAAACTATTATATATATACATGAATATTTATCTACGAAACATATTTGTATGATGTATAAAATATATTATTGTACTCGAGTCATAAACTATTATATATATACATGAATATTTATCTACGAAACATATTTGTATGATGTATAAAATATATTATTGTACTCGAGTCATAAACTATTATATATATACATGAATATTTATCTACGATATATATATATATATATATATATATATATATATATATATATATATATATATATATATATATATATATATATATATATATATATATATATATATATATATATATATATATATATATATATATATATATATATATATATATATATATATATATATATATATATATATATATATATATATATATATATATATATATATATATATATATATATATATATATATATATATATATATATATATATATATATATATATATATATATATATATATATATATATATATATATATATATATATATATATATATATATATATATATATATATATATATATATATATATATATATATATATATATATATATATATATATATATATATATATATATATATATATATATATATATATATATATATATATATATATATATATATATATATATATATATATATATATATATATATATATATATATATATATATATATATATATATATATATATATATATATATATATATATATATATATATATATATATATATATATATATATATATATATATATATATATATATATATATATATATATATATATATATATATATATATATATATATATATATATATATATATATATATATATATATATATATATATATATATATATATATATATATATATATATATATATATATATATATATATATATATATATATATATATATATATATATATATATATATATATATATATATATATATATATATATATATATATATATATATATATATATATATATATATATATATATATATAGATTTATTTATTTATTTATTTATTTATTTATTTATTTATTTATTTATTTATTTATTTATTTATTTATTTATTTATTTATTTATTTATTTATTTATTTATTTATTTATTTATTTATTTATTTATTTATTTATTTATTTATTTATTTATTTATTTATTTATTTATTTATTTATTTATTTATTTATTTATTTATTTATTTATTTATTTATTTATTTATTTATTTATTTATTTATTTATTTATTTATTTATTTATTTATTTATTTATTTATTTATTTATTTATTTATTTATTTATTTATTTATTTATTTATTTATTTATTTATTTATTTATTTATTTATTTATTTATTTATTTATTTATTTATTTATTTATTTATTTATTTATTTATTTATTTATTTATTTATTTATTTATTTATTTATTTATTTATTTATTTATTTATTTATTTATTTATTTATTTATTTATTTATTTATTTATTTATTTATTTATTTATTTATTTATTTATTTATTTATTTATTTATTTATTTATTTATTTATTTATTTATTTATTTATTTATTTATTTATTTATTTATTTATTTATTTATTTATTTATTTATTTATTTATTTATTTATTTATTTATTTATTTATTTATTTATTTATTTATTTATTTATTTATTTATTTATTTATTTATTTATTTATTTATTTATTTATTTATTTATTTATTTATTTATTTATTTATTTATTTATTTATTTATTTATTTATTTATTTATTTATTTATTTATTTATTTATTTATTTATTTATTTATTTATTTATTTATTTATTTATTTATTTATTTATTTATTTATTTATTTATTTATTTATTTATTTATTTATTTATTTATTTATTTATTTATTTATTTATTTATTTATTTATTTATTTATTTATTTATTTATTTATTTATTTATTTATTTATTTATTTATTTATTTATTTATTTATTTATTTATTTATTTATTTATTTATTTATTTATTTATTTATCTTCACGCATGCCCTGTATTTGGATTAGTTAAAATCCCAGTATGGCTTTATTTACTTAGTCCTTTTTCAATATTTTACGTACGCTTTTTTATATGCAAGTTTGTTTGGGACAGCATGATAAGTGGTGAGCCTATCGCCGTTTTAGTTTCCCAGTCAACGGTTTAAGTAGTTACCCACATAGAATGAAAGCTAGAAAAACGTATAAACATCCAAAGCTCCAGAACATGTTATGATGAGATATTTATCACACAAATTGTTGCATCGAACGGGATGCTAAAGTCGGAACAGAATTGACGAACTCCGTGGACGGGTGGCCTGCACACCCTGCGATCTCAGATTCTATTCTTGGATCATATTTTATGTATTTGCATTTTGTATGGTTATTTTTAGTACCTTCCTTGTTTCTGATTTCAAGTTCTTTAGCTACTTATTTACGGATCAGAGTAAAGTACTTGATATAGTCTTTATCTATTAATTTAACGTACGCGGTGTTCAAAAAGTTATGTTAGAAAATCTGAAAATAAATTAATAAAATATGTCAAAACATGATTTCAAAATATTAACTTTTAATATTAACTTCACTTTATTATCACGTTAGCCGAGTGGTTGGGTGGTCGGAATTTGGAGTCAAGAGACCCGAATTTGATCCCCAGGCCAGCTCGTACCAATGGGTTTGTTCAAAAACTTATGTACGAATTATATCGTTGGCTTGGACATAAAGACGGCGACGGTCTCACCACCTGTCACGTTGTCCCGAAAATATCTTCGGTGGAAAGTGACTTAAGTGTCTAGACTTGACCTCTTGGGTATTGCGTGAAGATATTTTTTTTATATTTTTTATTTAAAGAATATTCATTAATTGCCACAAAACAATGAATTTAACAGAGAATAGAAGAATGAGAGAAACTTAACAAATCAATTATTAGATACAGCAACGAATTGGCATCAGACTCCACAATGTAAAAAAATATGTATATTCACTCCATTCCCAATACAGGGAGGCAGAGGCAGAGGGGACTTAATTGTCTAGTCTAGACAATTAAGTCCTCTCGACCCACCATCCACCGAAGATATTTTGGGAAAACGTGACAGGTGGTGAGCGCGTCGCAGTCTTTATGTCCAAGCCAACGATATGAATCGTACATAGGTTTTGAAAAAACCCGTTGGTACGAACCTGCCCCCTGGGGATCGAACTCAGGTTTCTCGTCTCGAATCCCGATCACCCAACCACTCCGCTATCTAGACATTTCAACAATATTCTGTAACAACACTGCGCAGTAATTCTACCGGTACCGTTAAAATAGTCAATGAAAAACCTACGCCAATTCCATCCTCAAAGAGTAGATCCTTCTTACGATACATATTGGCTAAAAGGGGGGCGTTATACCATAGATCAAACTAAATATAATATCCCAAAACACAAATACAGTATTTAACCTTTCTTATTAGTTTGATAACGCACGTAAAATAAAAGCTTTTAGATGTCGCTCGTATTCGCACACACACAAACAATGAACCTTGTAATTTAATATAGAGCTGAACAGAATAGAAATTCCTTTAAAATATTCAACTTCTTTATGTCATCTTTAATATATTGTGGAATGCAATAAACAAATTAGTTTTAAAATAACAAAAAGATGAATTAAAGAAAGAAAGAATGTTCATATTAAGTCACGATAGCCGAGTTGTTGGGTGCTCGGAATTTCGAGTCGAGAGACTCGAGTTCGATCCCCAGGTGGCAGTACCAATAGGTTTTTCAAAAAACTTATGTACGAATTTCATCGTTGGCTTGGACATAAAGACGGCGACGGTCTCACCACCTGTCACGTTGTCCCGAAAATATCTTCGGTGGAAAGTGACTTAAGTGTCTAGACTTGACCTCTTGGGTATTGCGTGAAGATATTTTTTTTATATTTTTTATTTAAAGAATATTCATTAATTGCCACAAAACAATGAATTTAACAGAGAATAGAAGAATGAGAGAAACTTAACAAATCAATTATTAGATACAGCAACGAATTGGCATCAGACTCCACAATGTAAAAAAATATGTATATTCACTCCATTCCCAATACAGGGAGGCAGAGGCAGAGGGGACTTAATTGTCTAGTCTAGACAATTAAGTCCTCTCGACCCACCATCCACCGAAGATATTTTGGGAAAACGTGACAGGTGGTGAGCGCGTCGCAGTCTTTATGTCCAAGCCAACGATATGAATCGTACATAGGTTTTGAAAAAACCCGTTGGTACGAACCTGCCCCCTGGGGATCGAACTCAGGTTTCTCGTCTCGAATCCCGATCACCCAACCACTCCGCTATCTAGACATTTCAACAATATTCTGTAACAACACTGCGCAGTAATTCTACCGGTACCGTTAAAATAGTCAATGAAAACCTACGCCAATTCCATCCTCAAAGAGTAGATCCTTCTTACGATACATATTGGCTAAAAGGGGGGCGTTATACCATAGATCAAACTAAATATAATATCCCAAAACACAAATACAGTATTTAACCTTTCTTATTAGTTTGATAACGCACGTAAAATAAAAGCTTTTAGATGTCGCTCGTATTCGCACACACACAAACAATGAACCTTGTAATTTAATATAGAGCTGAACAGAATAGAAATTCCTTTAAAATATTCAACTTCTTTATGTCATCTTTAATATATTGTGGAATGCAATAAACAAATTAGTTTTAAAATAACAAGTCACGATAGCCGAGTCGCTCGGTGGTCGGAATTTCGAGTCGAGAGACCCGAGTTCGATCCCCAAGTGGCAGGCTCGTACCAATGAGTTTTTCAAAAACTTATGTACGAATTATATCGTTGGCTTGGACATAAAGGCGGCGACGGGCTCACCACCTGTCACGTTGTCCCGAAAATATCTTCGGTGGAAGGTGGGTCAAAGGGACTTAATTGTCTAAACTAGACCTCTGTCTACCCCTGTATTGGGAATTGCGTGAAGATATTTATATATTTATTATTATTATTATAGTTTTAAAATACACTATTATGGAATAACATAATTATTATTGGTGTTGTTGGACCTGTCTTCTAAACTAAGGTATGCGGGTTTAAATCCGGCTATATATTTGTATGATGTATAAAATATATGTTTGTACTCGAGTCATAAACTATTATATATATACATGAATATTTATCTACGAAACATATTTGTATGCAATAATACCTCAGAGGATATCTAACGGTATAGTACGGTACGGTAAGGTATAGCTTGGACTCTAAGACGGTGAGAGGACAGCGTGACCACCTGTCACGCTGTTCCAAATAGACTTCGATAAATGGTAAGTCAAATAGACTTAATTGTCTGGACCTCTGTCTACCACAGCTCTGGTATAATGCGTGAAGATAAACAAAACAGAAAAAAATACGAACTTGACATATTTTTCAACATGCCTTTCTGGTCTTTCTATAACTCTGTTCTCTATATTATATACGACATACAAGATAGGTAGGTAAGTTCATTTCAGTACAGTTGATTTTTCACTCGGTATGACGCTTTTTCTAAAATCGGTACGTTATATTTTAATTTATTGTTTAATTTTTCAAGTATGTTCATTTAAAGCACATTTTTTGAAATCGGAATCGAACGAAGAAATGGAAGCCATTGCAGGCTGTATCATTGCGGTTGTTAACGCCAATGAGTATCGAAAACCTACAGTTATCGTAATTGGAGATAAAAATATAAACGATTCAAATATAACTGAAAACAATCACGTGAAGAGGCTTACTGATATACTTTCTGAGGAGTATGTTCCTCAAATAATTGTAAATGGTATAGATTATTTAAGCGAAACAGTCGAGATGTATAAAGAAAACTTAATAATAGTAATTTACGTTGATAATCGTGAATTTCTTTCAAGAATAGATGATGCCATTATCGACGAGGATTTTAAATATTTAATCATTATTGATAATGTACCAAATCAAGAATGGAATACCGATTTGGAAAAAATTGCCCTTACGATTCAACATTATGATGCCACATTTATTGTAAAAGATCAAAATAAAACAATATATAATCTACTTACGACACTTCCGCAAATTGATGAAAGCACTTGTAATTATGATGACACAATAAAACCTACACATATTAATACTTGTGTTCAAAGAAAATTAGATAAAAAGGAGATCTTTCCATCTAAAAAACCCAAGAATTTTAAGAAATGTCCCTTTAATGTTGGTATGGCTACAATGTATCCGTATTCAATGATAAAGAATAAGCAATCGCTAAGAAATCTACAACGTATTAATGAGTCGCAAATACGTGGATCCGATTTAGAGATTATCAAAATTATTTCTAATTATTATAACGCGTCGTTGAAACTGTATTATATTTACAGAGAAGAAGAGAGTCCATACTTGCATCTTGAGTATGTTCCATTTATTTTAAACGGAAGTCTCGATGCTTGTGCTGGGGGTATTTTCAGAATCTATGGAGACTTAGTTACTTATTCCGGTGTCTACACAAGACAAGCAGTAATTTGGGTATATGGTGTGGAAAGGGAAACAACATCTTGGCAGACACTTGTTTCGAAAATCAACGGATTATATGTATTCATTCTTTTTTACTTCTGTTATTCAATTATATGGATATTATTTTGCATCTACGATCACATTAATGTATCTTGTAGAAACACTTTTTTATATAGCTGGGGTGCATTAATGGGCACAACCTCATTACAAGATGCCAACACATTGAAGCAAAAACTTTTAAACATTTCTTATTTGCTACTCTGCCTACATTTATCAGCATATATAAGCGTACAATTATATTCATTTTTTACTATCCAAGGACCACCTCAGATACTAAGGACCAACGATGAAGTAATGGAATCAGAGAGAACACCGTATTTAAATTACGACACGAAATTTTTTGTTGAAGACAAAAGTATATAGCCTTTGCTAACACATCAGAGGATTGCACCGGATTTCAGGATTGCGAGAATAAGGCAATTGTTCACAAAGGATTAACTGTTATTCCCGAAGCATATTTCTACGATTTCCAAGCATCCACAGCGGTCGATAACGAAGCTAGAGTACTTAAGGCTTCTGAAAATGTTATGACTCTTTACCATGAGATGATTATGCGAAACGATAGCCCGTTTGTTGGGAAATTTCAACGAATCGTACAAAGTCTATTCGAAGCTGGGATATGTAATCAACTGTATTTAGAAGCAATTGGCTTATTGGTAGAAGCAAAAGCGGAAAGTGCTAATGCTAATATGTTAGCAAATAGTTACGTATGTGAAACTGGATGCGCTATCACCCTATCGCAAATGGCGGGTGCCCTTTACATTTGGATCATTGGCTGCGCTTTATCTTTCAAAGTGTTTCTGATAGAAATATTGGTGAACAAAGAAATTAGGATATTAAAAAATATGAGGTCGCTATAATGAAAGCTATTACGATTCTTTTAACCATATATTGTATTTTTCATCTGCATTCTTAGTCATTTTAATATTTAGATAGCAAAAAAAAAACATTGAACTCGAACTTTCTAAAAAGTAAACATTATATGTATCGAATACAAGGTACACAGCTTTTGGTAATCACATCACCTTTAGTTACTAATCAAGGTTCTTATTGTTGTCAGCACCGCTTTGATTTACTTTGTTTGAATTAAATTAACTCTCTAATTTAGAAAATGTTTGAATAGATAATGTTGTCCCCAACAATATATTTATTTACATGTTTAATTTAGAAAAGTCTTAGACTATTTAACTTCATAGTAAATAAGATATAGTAGAATTTAATAAACCTCTAGTCAAAAGTGTATAATTTTTAAACCCCTAGACCATCTAATATCTACGAACTTTTATTTGAGAGATCAAGCTTCGCATGGGGTCTTACTTTGTTTATAAGCCGTATCTTAATATTCAAATTTTATTGAATAGTTAATTCAATATTAACTTACAGATAGCACAATTTGAAATCTAAAGATGTATATGAATGTTTGTACTCGTCATGTATCAAACTTTTTCATTATGAATATTGCTTTGTGATATTTGCTTTGCTTTGTGATCTGATAGTATATATAATGTTACGTTGTTAACCCTAGTTCTGCTATGGATGTTTTCGTTACGGATCTTATCACACAGAAATGTTTCCTCAACATTGCAGAGAGTCCCATTAATTTCAAACTTTCAGGCAAATTTTGGGGTAGGCCTAATTTTTTGGGGCGTTTTATAGTGCCGAATTTCGGTCGTCTCTGTATATGGAATTTTCTGACGTCCACGAATTTTTACATAAATCACGACATTAAAACTTTAAAAAACTTTGAAATCTCAAAGAAACAGTCAATGTCACCATCCTTTGTGTTACAGAGAACAGGAGCTGCCAGCCCTCCATGCTTCTGGTTTTATACAAAACATACTTGGAGTAAAGATAGGCAGTATCACTGAAAAATTTGCCAATGATTTTGTCGGGAATAAGAATAATAGTAATGAAATAAGTCTTTTTATTACTCTGCCGATCATTTACAGTTTATCGATATGCAATATACATATTATAGAATTGCATTTTCCTAGATTCAAATTTAAAACAGTTATAACAATCCCAAACCATATAAAAGAGGTCATGATAGCTGATTGAGCGATCGGAACTCAAATCAAGAGACCCGAGTTCGATCCCCAGGAAGTAGGATCGTAACAATAAGTTTTTTCAAAATGTACGTATGATTTATATCGTTGGCTTGGACACGAAGACGGTGACATGCTCATGACTTGTCACGATGTTCCAAATTTGGAATAGTGTGAAGATATTTTATTTTATTTATTTACATTTATTTAAAAAAAAAACAATTAAAAATGTAACAAATCAAAATTATCCGTGTTTTTGTTGATCTTGCTTTTTTTAAATTATTGTTGGTTTTTGTTGATTATCAAATGCACTCTACATTTGATAATCAACAAAGGCAAGGTGTTGTAAAACGCAATGAACGTTTTGGTTTACATAACGCAGTGTTGGTACCGACTATTCACGACTGTCACGATAGCGACTGCAAATTCCTACCACCCTGGTAGGAATTTCGAGTCGAAACACCCGAGTTCGATCCCCAGGTGGCAGTCTCGTACCAATGGGTTTTTTCAAGCACTTAGATACGAATTATCGTTGGTTTGGACATTGCGACGGTGACGGACTCACCACCTGTCACCTAGTCAGTCAGTTTGTGCCAAAATATTTTCGATGAAAGGTGGGTCGAAACGGCTTAATTGTCTAGACTTTTATCTACCCCGGTTGGTTATTGGAAATGGCATGAAGATATTTTTTTTTTTATTAATTTTGTTACATAGCAGCGAAACATGAGTCTGCCATAAAAAGCATACAAATAAGTTGAATGAAGTGTAAATTCGATCTTTTCATAAAATGAAGAGATTCGCAGTATGGCAGGTTTAAAAGGTCTTAACACTAAAATTGGGCGTGCTTCGATGATTTGGACAATGAGATAGTAAGTGAAGACCATGTAGGAAATATATAGCGCGAAAATTAACAATAAAAGTGGTCAAGGTACGCCGTGGCTACCTTTAGAAGACCATGTGAGCAGATTGCTCGAGGAAGGAAGGGTATTGTACTCGGATACCTTGAAGTGCGTGTATGAAAAAAAAATATGGATTTGAAATAACGGAAAGAAATATATAAGGATCGTGATACTTTGCGATCTGTTCTTTGTGGCTACAATTAATTTGTTCACCTCTCACCAAAGACTAGTTTCTAGTACGAGTTATTAGATGTAAGAAACTGCAAACGAGTTTCTAAAGTCAAGAATTTTCAGCATCAATTTGTCGCGTAATACGAATTAAAACTAGGTTTAGAGCTAGAATTAAAGCTAAATAAAACTAGATTATTACAATTTTTCAGCTCAAAACTATATACCATTTATCATAATGATATCATAACTTCTTTCCGTGGAAAAAGCATAGCCAATATTTAGGACTTGTGTATTTTTATTAAGGAACGATCAAAGACAACATAACCATATGTTTTATTTACGATTAAGATTATAATTTTTTTTTTTGCTTATGAACCAATTATTTAAAGTGAACCATGTATATTCCACAACATTTTTACTTAATTTACCACAATTTTTAGTTAATCTATTTTTTACCCAAGCCAAAATAAAGATTTTCGGTTCTTGCCGAAATTATGAACTTAAGAAAAGACTCGGTCTATGATCATGCTTGTTCTTGGCGCCCTTCTTCATTTTAGTTAAACACAGAATAAGTAACAATTGATACTACATTTCTTACGTTGATACAAATGAAAAATCTAGGGAAAAACTAAATACTAATTCTCTGTTTTAGTGCTTGTCATTGTCAATATGTCAATGTCAATTAATTTCAAATTTGATTTGAGCGGTAGCGGCGCCGGCCGTTTATTTATAATTTTTATTTACACTTCCCAAGCCTTATAATGTCGACATTTCAAGGATTCCCTGAATTACCGGGGCCAGAGGACTCGCCATTATGTGTGGTAAACGAAATATATTGCTGCGCTAATAGTCGTTACGGAAATATATCAACTTTTACAAATTCGGTAAGGTTAAGTTTTTGTTAGATGTACTTGTAATTTCTATAAACGGCGATTTTACTTAATT
>JAGSMR010000085.1:1042500-1167500 GCA_029286605.1 Sericinus montela | reverse complement strand
ATAATGTACCAAATCAAGAATGGAATACTGATTTGGAAAAATTGCCCTTACGATTCAACATTATGATGCCACATTTATTGTAAAAGATCAAAATAAAACAATATATAATCTACTTACGACACTTCCGCAAATTGATGAAAGCACTTGTAATTATGATGACACAATAAACCTACACATATTAATACTTGTGTTCAAAGAAAATTAGATAAAAAGGAGATCTTTCCATCTAAAACCCAAGAATTTTAAGAAATGTCCTTTAATGTTGGTATGGCTACAATGTATCCGTATTCAATGATAAAGAATAAGCAATCGCTAAGAAATCTACAACGTATTAATGAGTCGCAAATACGTGGATCCGATTTAGAGATTATCAAAATTATTTCTAATTATTATAACGCGTCGTTGAAACTGTATTATATTTACAGAGAAGAAGAAAGTCCATACTTGCATCTTGAGTATGTTCCATTTATTTTAAACGGAAGTCTCGATGCTTGTGCTGGGGTATTTTCAGAATCTATGGAGACTTAGTTACTTATTCCGGTGTCTACACAAGACAAGCAGTAATTTGGGTATATGGTGTGGAAAGGGAAACAACATCTTGGCAGATACTTGTTTCGAAAATCAACGGATTATATGTATTCATTCTTTTACTTCTGTTATTCAATTATATGGATATTATTTTGCATCTACGATCACATTAATGTATCTTGTAGAAACACTTTTTATATAGCTGGGTGCATTAATGGGCACAACCTCATTACAAGATGCCAACACATTGAAGCAAAACTTTTAAACATTTCTTATTTGCTACCTGCCTACATTTATCAGCATATATAAGCGTACAATTATATTCATTTTTACTATCCAAGGACCACCTCAGATACTAAGGACCAACGATGAAGTAATGGAATCAGAGAGAACACCGTATTTAAATTACGACACGAAATTTTTGTTGAAGACAAAAGTATATAGCCTTTGCTAACACATCAGAGGATTGCACCGGATTTCGGGATTGCGAGAATAAGGCAATTGTTCACAAAGGATTAACTGTTATTCCCGAAGCATATTTCTACGATTTCCAAGCATCCACAGCGGTCGATAACGAAGCTAGAGTACTTAAGGCTTGAAAATGTTATGACTCTTTACCATGAGATGATTATGCGAAACGATAGCCCGTTTGTTGGGAAATTTCAACGAATCGTACAAAGTCTATTCGAAGCTGGATATGTAATCAACTGTATTTAGAAGCAATTGGCTTATTGGTAGAAGCAAAAGCGGAAAGTGCTAATGCTAATATGTTAGCAAATAGTTACGTATGTGAAACTGATGCGCTATCACCCTATCGCAAATGGCGGGTGCCCTTTACATTTGGATCATTGGCTGCGCTTTATCTTTCAAAGTGTTTCTGATAGAAATATTGGTGAACAAAGAAATTAGATAAAAAGGAGATCTTTCCATCTAAAACCCAAGAATTTTAAGAAATGTCCCTTTAATGTTGGTATGGCTACAATGTATCCGTATTCAATGATAAAGAATAAGCAATCGCTAAGAAATCTACAACGTATTAATGAGTCGCAAATACGTGGATCCGATTTAGAGATTATCAAAATTATTTCTAATTATTATAACGCGTCGTTGAAACTGTATTATATTTACAGAGAAGAAGAGAGTCCATACTTGCATCTTGAGTATGTTCCATTTATTTTAAACGGAAGTCTCGATGCTTGTGCTGGGGTATTTTCAGAATCTATGGAGACTTAGTTACTTATTCCGGTGTCTACACAAGACAAGCAGTAATTTGGGTATATGGTGTGGAAAGGGAAACAACATCTTGGCAGACACTTGTTTCGAAAATCAACGGATTATATGTATTCATTCTTTTTTACTTCTGTTATTCAATTATATGGATATTATTTTGCATCTACGATCACATTAATGTATCTTGTAGAAACACTTTTTTATATAGCTGGGGTGCATTAATGGGCACAACCTCATTACAAGATGCCAACACATTGAAGCAAAAACTTTTAAACATTTCTTATTTGCTACTCTGCCTACATTTATCAGCATATATAAGCGTACAATTATATTCATTTTTTACTATCCAAGGACCACCTCAGATACTAAGGACCAACGATGAAGTAATGGAATCAGAGAGAACACCGTATTTAAATTACGACACGAAATTTTTTGTTGAAGACAAAAAGTATATAGCCTTTGCTAACACATCAGAGGATTGCACCGGATTTCGGGATTGCGAGAATAAGGCAATTGTTCACAAAGGATTAACTGTTATTCCCGAAGCATATTTCTACGATTTCCAAGCATCCACAGCGGTCGATAACGAAGCTAGAGTACTTAAGGCTTCTGAAAATGTTATGACTCTTTACCATGAGATGATTATGCGAAACGATAGCCCGTTTGTTGGGAAATTTCAACGAATCGTACAAAGTCTATTCGAAGCTGGGATATGTAATCAACTGTATTTAGAAGCAATTGGCTTATTGGTAGAAGCAAAAGCGGAAAGTGCTAATGCTAATATGTTAGCAACAGTTACGTATGTGAAACTGATGCGCTATCACCCTATCGCAAATGGCGGGTGCCCTTTACATTTGGATCATTGGCTGCGCTTTATCTTCAAAGTGTTTCTGATAGAAATATTGGTGAACAAAGAAATTAGGATATTAAAAAATATGAGGTCGCTATAATGAAAGCTATTACGATTCTTTTAACCATATATTGTATTTTTCATCTGCATTCTTAGTCATTTTAATATTTAGATAGCAAAAAAACATTGAACTCGAACTTTCTAAAAAGTAAACATTATATGTATCGAATACAAGGTACACAGCTTTTGGTAATCACATCACCTTTAGTTGCATTAATCATGTCTTATTGTTGTCAGCAATCAGTTTCGATTTACTTTTGTTTGAATTAAATTAACTCTAATTTAGAAAAATGTTTGAACAGATAATGTTGTCCCCAACAATATATTTATTTACATGTTTACTGAAAAGTCTTAGACTATTTAACTTCATAAATAAGATATAGTGAACTTAATACAAACCTCTAGTCAAAAGTGTAAGTAATTTTTAAACCCTAGACCATCTGGTAATATCTAATACGAACTTTTATTTGAGGAAAGAGAGATCAAGCTCGTGCCAGTCTTACTTTGTTTATAAGCTGCATTCTATTCAAATTTTATTGAATAGTTAATTCAATATTAACTTACAGATAGCACAATTTGAAATCTAAAGATGTATATGAATGTTTGTACTGTCATGTATCAAACTTTTTCATTATGAATATTGCTTTGTGATATTTGCTTTGCTTTGTGATCTGATAGTATATATAATGTTACGTTGTTAACCCTAGTTCTGCTATGGATGTTTTCGTTACGGATCTTATCACACAGAAATGTTTCCTCAACATTGCAGAGAGTCCCATTAATTTCAAACTTTCAGGCAAATTTTGGGTAGGCCTAATTTTTGGGGCGTTTTATAGTGCCGAATTTCGGTCGTCTCTGTATATGGAATTTTCTGACGTCCACGAATTTTTACATAAATCACGACATTAAAACTTTAAAAACTTTGAAATCTCAAAGAAACAGTCAATGTCACCATCCTTTGTGTTACAGAGAACAGGAGCTGCCAGCCCTCCATGCTTCTGGTTTTATACAAAACATACTTGAGTAAAGATAGGCAGTATCACTGAAAAATTTGCCAATGATTTTGTCGGGAATAAGAATAATAGTAATGAAATAAGTCTTTTTATTACTCTGCCGATCATTTACAGTTTATCGATATGCAATATACATATTATAGAATTGCATTTTCCTAGATTCAAATTTAAAACAGTTATAACAATCCCAAACCATATAAAAGAGGTCATGATAGCTGATTGAGCGATCGGAACTCAAATCAAGAGACCTGAGTTCGATCCCCAGGAAGTAGGATCGTACCAATAAGTTTTTCAAAATGTACGTATGATTTATATCGTTGGCTTGGACACGAAGACGGTGACATGCTCATTACTTGTCACGATGTTCCAAATTTGGAATAGTGTGAAGATATTTTATTTATTTATTTACATGTTTAATTTAGAAAAGTCTTAGACTATTTAACTTCATAGTAAATAAGATATAGTAGAATTTAATAAACCTCTAGTGAAAAGTGTATAATTTTTAAACCCCTAGACCATCTAATATCTACGAACTTTTATTTGAGAGATCAAGCTTCGCATGGGGTCTTACTTTGTTTATAAGCCGTATCTTAATATTCAAATTTTATTGAATAGTTAATTCAATATTAACTTACAGATAGCACAATTTGAAATCTAAAGATGTATATGAATGTTTGTACTCGTCATGTATCAAACTTTTTCATTATGAATATTGCTTTGTGATATTTGCTTTGCTTTGTGATCTGATAGTATATATAATGTTACGTTGTTAACCCTAGTTCTGCTATGGATGTTTTCGTTACGGATCTTATCACACAGAAATGTTTCCTCAACATTGCAGAGAGTCCCATTAATTTCAAACTTTCAGGCAAATTTTGGGGTAGGCCTAATTTTTTGGGGCGTTTTATAGTGCCGAATTTCGGTCGTCTCTGTATATGGAATTTTCTGACGTCCACGAATTTTTACATAAATCACGACATTAAAACTTTAAAAAACTTTGAAATCTCAAAGAAACAGTCAATGTCACCATCCTTTGTGTTACAGAGAACAGGAGCTGCCAGCCCTCCATGCTTCTGGTTTTATACAAAACATACTTGAGTAAAGATAGGCAGTATCACTGAAAAATTTGCCAATGATTTTGTCGGGAATAAGAATAATAGTAATGAAATAAGTCTTTTATTACTCTGCCGATCATTTACAGCTTATCGATATGCAATATACATATTATAGAATTGCATTTTCCTAGATTCAAATTTAAAACAGTTATAACAATCCCAAACCATATAAAAGAGGTCATGATAGCTGATTGAGCGATCGGAACTCAAATCAAGAGACCTGAGTTCGATCCCCAGGAAGTAGGATCGTAACAATAAGTTTTTCAAAATGTACGTATGATTTATATCGTTGGCTTGGACACGAAGACGGTGACATGCTCATTACTTGTCACGATGTTCCAAATTTGGAATAGTGTGAAGATATTTTATTTATTTATTTACATGTTTAATTTAGAAAAGTCTTAGACTATTTAACTTCATAGTAAATAAGATATAGTAGAATTTAATAAACCTCTAGTCAAAAGTGTATAATTTTTAAACCCTAGACCATCTAATATCTACGAACTTTATTTGAGAGATCAAGCTTCGCATGGGGTCTTACTTTGTTTATAAGCCGTATCTAATATTCAAATTTTATTGAATAGTTAATTCAATATTAACTTACAGATAGCACAATTTGAAATCTAAAGATGTATATGAATGTTTGTACTCGTCATGTATCAAACTTTTTCATTATGAATATTGCTTTGTGATATTTGCTTTGCTTTGTGATCTGATAGTATATATAATGTTACGTTGTTAACCCTAGTTCTGCTATGGATGTTTTCGTTACGGATCTTATCACACAGAAATGTTTCCTCAACATTGCAGAGAGTCCCATTAATTTCAAACTTTCAGGCAAATTTTGGGGTAGGCCTAATTTTTTGGGGCGTTTTATAGTGCCGAATTTCGGTCGTCTCTGTATATGGAATTTTCTGACGTCCACGAATTTTTACATAAATCACGACATTAAAACTTAAAAACTTTGAAATCTCAAAGAAACAGTCAATGTCACCATCCTTGTGTTACAGAGAACAGGAGCTGCCAGCCCTCCATGCTTCTGGTTTTATACAAAACATACTTGGAGTAAAGATAGGCAGTATCACTGAAAAGTTTGCCAATGATTTTGTCGGGAATAAGAATAATAGTAATGAAATAAGTCTTTTTATTACTCTGCCGATCATTTACAGTTTATCGATATGCAATATACATATTATAGAATTGCATTTTCCTAGATTCAAATTTAAAACAGTTATAACAATCCCAAACCATATAAAAGAGGTCATGATAGCTGATTGAGCGATCGGAACTCAAATCAAGAGACCTGAGTTCGATCCCCAGGTGGCAGTCTCGTACCAATGGGTTTTTCAAGCACTTAGATACGAATTATCGTTGGCTTGGACACGAAGACGGTGACATGCTCATTACTTGTCACGATGTTCCAAATTTGGAATAGTGTGAAGATATTTTATTTTATTTATTTACATTTATTTTAAAAAAAAAAACAATTAAAAATGTAACAAATCAAAATTATCCGTGTTTTTGTTGATTATCAAATGCACTCTACATTTGATAATCAACAAAGGCAAGGTGTTGTAAAACGCAATGAACGTTTTGGTTTACATAACGCAGTGTTGGTACCGACTATTCACGACTGTCACGATAGCGACTGCAAATTCCTACCACCCTGGTAGGAATTTCGAGTCGAAACACCTGAGTTCGATCCCCAGGTGGCAGTCTCGTACCAATGGGTTTTTCAAGCACTTAGATACGAATTATCGTTGGCTTGGACACGAAGACGGTGACATGCTCATTACTTGTCACGATGTTCCAAATTTGGAATAGTGTGAAGATATTTTATTTATTTATTTACATTTATTTAAAAAAAACAATTAAAATGTAACAAATCAAAATTATCCGTGTTTTTGTTGATTATCAAATGCACTCTACATTTGATAATCAACAAAGGCAAGGTGTTGTAAAACGCAATGAACGTTTTGGTTTACATAACGCAGTGTTGGTACCGACTATTCACGACTGTCACGATAGCGACTGCAAATTCCTACCACCCTGGTAGGAATTTCGAGTCGAAACACCTGAGTTCGATCCCCAGGAAGTAGGATCGTAACAATAAGTTTTTTCAAAATGTACGTATGATTTATATCGTTGGCTTGGACACGAAGACGGTGACATGCTCATTACTTGTCACGATGTTCCAAATTTGGAATAGTGTGAAGATATTTTATTTATTTATTTACATTTATTTAAAAAAAACAATTAAAATGTAACAAATCAAAATTATCCGTGTTTTTGTTGATTATCAAATGCACTCTACATTTGATAATCAACAAAGGCAAGGTGTTGTAAAACGCAATGAACGTTTTGGTTTACATAACGCAGTGTTGGTACCGACTATTCACGACTGTCACGATAGCGACTGCAAATTCCTACCACCCTGGTAGGAATTTCGAGTCGAAACACCTGAGTTCGATCCCCAGGTGGCAGTCTCGTACCAATGGGTTTTTCAAGCACTTAGATACGAATTATCGTTGGTTTGGACATTGCGACGGTGACGGACTCACCACCTGTCACCTAGTCAGTCAGTTTGTGCCAAAATATTTTCGATGAAAGGTGGGTCGAAACGGCTTAATTGTCTAGACTTTTATCTACCCCGGTTGGTTATTGGAAATGGCATGAAGATATTTTTTTTTATTAATTTTGTTACATAGCAGCGAAACATGAGTCTGCCATAAAAAGCATACAAATAAGTTGAATGAAGTGTAAATTGATCTTTTCATAAATGAAGAGATTCGCAGTATGGCAGGTTTAAAAGGTCTTAACACTAAAATTGGGCGTGCTTCGATGATTTGGACAATGAGATAGTAAGTGAAGACCATGTAGGAAATATATAGCGCGAAAATTAACAATAAAAGTGGTCAAGGTACGCCGTGGCTACCTTTAGAAGACCATGTGAGCAGATTGCTCGAGGAAGGAAGGGTATTGTACTCGGATACCTTGAAGTGCGTGTATGAAAAAAAAATATGGATTTGAAATAACGGAAAGAAATATATAAGGATCGTGATACTTTGCGATCTGTTCTTTGTGGCTACAATTAATTTGTTCACCTCTCACCAAAGACTAGTTTCTAGTACGAGTTATTAGATGTAAGAAACTGCAAACGAGTTTCTAAAGTCAAGAATTTTCAGCATCAATTTGTCGCGTAATACGAATTAAAACTAGGTTTAGAGCTAGAATTAAAGCTAAATAAAACTAGATTATTACAATTTTTCAGCTCAAAACTATATACCATTTATCATAATGATATCATAACTTCTTTCCGTGGAAAAGCATAGCCAATATTTAGGACTTGTGTATTTTTATTAAGGAACGATCAAAGACAACATAACCATATGTTTTATTTACGATTAAGATTATAATTTTTTTTTTTTTTGCTTATGAACCAATTATTTAAAGTGAACCATGTATATTCCACAACATTTTTACTTAATTTACCACAATTTTTAGTTAATCTATTTTTTACCCAAGCCAAAATAAAGATTTTCGGTTCTTGCCGAAATTATGAACTTAAGAAAAGACTCGGTCTATGATCATGCTTGTTCTTGGCGCCCTTCTTCATTTTAGTTAAACACAGAATAAGTAACAATTGATACTACATTTCTTACGTTGATACAAATGAAAAATCTAGGGAAAAACTAAATACTAATTCTCTGTTTTAGTGCTTGTCATTGTCAATATGTCAATGTCAATTAATTTCAAATTTGATTTGAGCGGTAGCGGCGCCGGCCGTTTATTTATAATTTTTATTTACACTTCCCAAGCCTTATAATGTCGACATTTCAAGGATTCCCTGAATTACCGGGGCCAGAGGACTCGCCATTATGTGTGGTAAACGAAATATATTGCTGCGCTAATAGTCGTTACGGAAATATATCAACTTTTACAAATTCGGTAAGGTTAAGTTTTTGTTAGATGTACTTGTAATTTCTATAAACGGCGATTTTACTTCTTAATTTTTATTTACAGACAAAAAATCATCCAAAAATAAATGTTACGAGGGATATACAACACCACAAGACTTCGGACGAAAACATCACTTTATATATTGACGTCGAAGACAAATTACTAAAGAAAATAACGAGCGTATGGTACAAACAAGGATTTTTAGATGCACTCAGTGTCGCTGCTGATCCAAATATCAATCGAGAAAGCCCGTTCCTAGCAGTCACCGCCTCGTATGTTTTAAAAGTGGCCAACCTTTTCACGGCATTTCGATATTTTATTCAACCGCATTTGAAAGACATAGGACCTAAAATCGTGTCAAAATACTCGGACTAGGAATTGGGGTACAGCACCAATTAAATGTCTGGCATGGCATCCGCACACAACAAAAATTGCAGTGGCCACAGCTGATGATAATGTGAGGGTGTACTGTTCCGAAGTGTCATTTGTTTCTACTTTGAAATGCAAAGCACAGGGTAATGTGTCATCTTTGAGTTGGAGACCCTATTCAGCTTCAGAACTTGCTGTAGGTTGTGAACAAGGTGTTATTGTATGGACTGTGGACCCAAACTCCATGTTTACTAAACCTTCTTCTAGTAATGCTGTTGTTTTAAAAAGGTATAGTAATATGTTTTTTATTTTTTTATATCTGAAAAGAAAGAACTGGGACTGTACATAATGAACATATGGTACACTTCTTCTCTATTATAATCAATCTTTTATCTACAGGTCTAGAAAATTAAACTTTTCCACCCAACTTTCTCTGAAACTCATAGTAATATAATATTTTATTTATTTATAATAAAATAAACTTTACTACATAACCTTATCAAATGAATGTATACAACATCCATATTTTTGTGGCCACAAAATAAAAAAAAATTCTTTGATAACTATTTTCATAATTTGTTAGGTTGTAGCATTTTTACCCGAAGAGAGTTCAAAATTCCTTTAGGAATGGGAAATATTTTCAAATAAATATAGCATTTAAGATATGTAATTTGTTTTATGGACAGCCTTGGTAAAAGTTGTTTTTGCTTAACAAATAATATACCAATATACACAGCTACAGATGCTATAATTTTAATACAAGATTAGGATTACTACTATTGGCGGTGTCTACACTAGAAAACCATATGTCAGGGACATTGCTGCCCATCACTGGTCTGCTAAATTTTGGTTTGGTATTTTACAAAGAAGTTTGCCCGCTATCTACATTTTCAATATTCATTTCTTTCCATAGTCACCTCTTACTGCACACAAAAATAAAAAGGGGTTGGTTATATATTTATGTCATGAACTCATTACTAGATAAACATGACAATCTTTAATCAAAACAGTAATGTAGTCATGTGTGACAAATCTGTTACATAATTAGCTTCAGGACTATTGGTCTCTCTGTTTGCAACATTTACAAATATGAACTTCAATGCAGGCACACATTCTGCTTACAATATGTGTGCTTAAATATCTTCACGCCATGCCCAATACAGGGGTAGACAGAGATCTAGACAATTAGGTCTATTTGACCCATATCCCACTGAAGACATTTTTTGGGACAATTTGACAGGTGGTGAGTCCATCACGGTCTCAATGTCCAAGCTAAATGATGTAAATCGTACATAAGTTCTTAAAAAACCCATTGGTCTTGGGGATCAAACTCGAGTCTTTTGACTCAAATTCTTATCACCTTACCACACGGCTATTGTGACTATACAATTTCTGATGCTTATCATTGTAATTATTTTTTTCTGTCTGTTTGTATTCATAATGGCAATGATGAATACACACAGAACACTTACTTAACTGAGAACTGTGAACATATTCTGATGAATGACTAGCTTTTTTTTTATAGAAAAGGCTGACAAACGCAGGCGGCCCACATGATGGTAAGTGATTACCGCCGCCCATGAACACCCGCAATATCAGAGGCATAGCAAATGCTATGCCCCCCAAATTGGGGGAGGAGGGTGTGTGGGCCTCCAGTTACCTGCACTCACCAGACGAAACGCAGACTAGACTTTTACTTCACGCAGGTATTCTGTGAGGTCGTGGTACTTCCCCGGTCGAGCCGGCCCATTCATACAACAAACAAAAGCTGATGCGTGGCTCTACCACTGTTTTACCTACCTTTACTGTAATTATATGTGTTGTTGTGCATATTTGCATGTATATAAAATTCACAAATTCTGTTACCATTCCAGATCAGGTCATAGTCCCGTGACAGATGTAAGCTGGTCTCCAAATGGAGATCTTTTAGTGAGTTGCTGCGGTGCTGACACGTCAATGCTAGTGTGGGACGTTGCCATGGAAACTGCAGTGCCATTACGAAGAGTTGCTGGCGGTGGCATTGTATTCGCAAGATGGTCACTAGATGCAAGCAAAATCTCTGCCTGACAACCTTAGGTCTAAACAGAGACTGGAATTATGAAAAGTAAGAGGTTGTGTGATTGAGATAAACTTAAATATTATTATTACATAGTTAGTAGTACTTATTACATACTTCATTGTATAATACAAATATACAAGGAATATGTTACAATGGCCACATGGTTGGGTGATCGAATTTCAGTCTAAAGATACAAGCTCGATCTCCAGGTGGTAGGCTCGTACCTATAGGGTTTTTCAAAACTAATATATTTATCTCGTAGGCTTGGACATAAAGACATCGACAGCCTGATCCCCTGTCACATTGTCCCAAAAATATCTTCCGCGGAAGATGGGTCAAAAGGACTTAATTATCTAGACTTCTGTCTACCCCAGTATTAGGAATTGCCAAGAGATATTTATATTTTTATATATTACAAGGAGTAAATACGACTTTAAAGGATGTGCACAATAAGGTAGTCTTATAATCAAAGGTAAATCTCTGCCTGACAACCTTAGGTCTAAACAGAGACTGGAATTATGAAAAGTAAGAGGTTGTGTGATTGAGATAAACTTAAATATTATTATTACATAGTTAGTAGTACTTATTACATACTTCATTGTATAATACAAATATACAAGGAATATGTTACAATGGCCACATGGTTGGGTGATCGAATTTCAGTCTAAAGATACAAGCTCGATCTCCAGGTGGTAGGCTCGTACCTATAGGGTTTTTCAAAACTAATATATTTATCTCGTAGGCTTGGACATAAAGACATCGACAGCCTGATCCCCTGTCACATTGTCCCAAAAATATCTTCCGCGGAAGATGGGTCAAAAGGACTTAATTATCTAGACTTCTGTCTACCCCAGTATTAGGAATTGCCAAGAGATATTTATATTTTTTATATATTACAAGGAGTAAATACGACTTTAAAGGATGTGCACAATAAGGTAGTCTTATAATCAAAGGTAAATCTCTGCCTGACAACCTTAGGTCTAAACAGAGACTGGAATTATGAAAAGTAAGAGGTTGTGTGATTGAGATAAACTTAAATATTATTATTACATAGTTAGTAGTACTTATTACATACTTCATTGTATAATACAAATATACAAGGAATATGTTACAATGGCCACATGGTTGGGTGATCGGAATTTCAGTCTAAAGATACAAGCTCGATCTCCAGGTGGTAGGCTCGTACCTATAGGGTTTTTCAAAACTAATATATTTATCTCGTAGGCTTGGACATAAAGACATCGACAGCCTGATCCCCTGTCACATTGTCCCAAAAAAAATATCTTCCGCGGAAGATGGGTCAAAAGGACTTAATTATCTAGACTTCTGTCTACCCCAGTATTAGGAATTGCCAAGAGATATTTATATTTTTTATATATTACAAGGAGTAAATACGACTTTAAAGGATGTGCACAATAAGGTAGTCTTATAATCAAAGGTAAATCTCTGCCTGACAACCTTAGGTCTAAACAGAGACTGGAATTATGAAAAGTAAGAGGTTGTGTGATTGAGATAAACTTAAATATTATTATTACATAGTTAGTAGTACTTATTACATACTTCATTGTATAATACAAATATACAAGGAATATGTTACAATGGCCACATGGTTGGGTGATCGAATTTCAGTCTAAAGATACAAGCTCGATCTCCAGGTGGTAGGCTCGTACCTATAGGGTTTTTCAAAACTAATATATTTATCTCGTAGGCTTGGACATAAAGACATCGACAGCCTGATCCCCTGTCACATTGTCCCAAAAATATCTTCCGCGGAAGATGGGTCAAAAGGACTTAATTATCTAGACTTCTGTCTACCCCAGTATTAGGAATTGCCAAGAGATATTTATATTTTTATATATTACAAGGAGTAAATACGACTTTAAAGGATGTGCACAATAAGGTAGTCTTATAATCAAAGGTAAATCTCTGCCTGACAACCTTAGGTCTAAACAGAGACTGGAATTATGAAAAGTAAGAGGTTGTGTGATTGAGATAAACTTAAATATTATTATTACATAGTTAGTAGTACTTATTACATACTTCATTGTATAATACAAATATACAAGGAATATGTTACAATGGCCACATGGTTGGGTGATCGAATTTCAGTCTAAAGATACAAGCTCGATCTCCAGGTGGTAGGCTCGTACCTATAGGGTTTTTCAAAACTAATATATTTATCTCGTAGGCTTGGACATAAAGACATCGACAGCCTGATCCCCTGTCACATTGTCCCAAAAAAAATATCTTCCGCGGAAGATGGGTCAAAAGGACTTAATTATCTAGACTTCTGTCTACCCCAGTATTAGGAATTGCCAAGAGATATTTATATTTTTTATATATTACAAGGAGTAAATACGACTTTAAAGGATGTGCACAATAAGGTAGTCTTATAATCAAAGGTAAATCTCTGCCTGACAACCTTAGGTCTAAACAGAGACTGGAATTATGAAAAGTAAGAGGTTGTGTGATTGAGATAAACTTAAATATTATTATTTGCATTGAAAATATATTATGATTAAGAGTACAAAGATAAGAGGTATTTTTATAGAATAGGAGGCAACGAGCATGTGGCTCACATGATGATATGTGATTACCGCTGCCCATGAACACCAATACCAGATAAGCAATACCAGAGGCTTAGCAGATGCGTTGCTTCCCTTAGAATGCCCCCCTCTCCCAGAATTGGGGAAGGGGGGTGTGTGGGCCACCAGTTACCTGCACTCACCAGAAGAAAAGCAGAAGTTTATTAGACTTCACGCCGGTATTCTATGAGGTTGTGGTACTTCCCCGGTCGAGCCGGCCCATTCATACAACAAACAAAAGCTGATGCGTGGCTCTACCACTGTTTTACCTACCTTTACTGTAATTATATGTGTTGTTGTGCATATTTGCATGTATATAAAATTCACAAATTCTGTTACCATTCCAGATCAGGTCATAGTCCCGTGACAGATGTAAGCTGGTCTCCAAATGGAGATCTTTTAGTGAGTTGCTGCGGTGCTGACACGTCAATGCTAGTGTGGGACGTTGCCATGGAAACTGCAGTGCCATTACGAAGAGTTGCTGGCGGTGGCATTGTATTCGCAAGATGGTCACTAGATGCAAGCAAAATTTTTGCAGCCACCTCTTCAATTATTTTCAGGTTGGTATTTATAGCTTATCAGGTAACTTGCCATGTAAGCATTTACTACGTCATTTCTTTCTTTGAATACCAGAGGATTTAACTAAAAGAGTAAAAATACCATAAGAGTAAACTAGGGAAAGGCTTTTGAAATACTAGTAATTACCAGCATTCTACCAGATAATGTACTTCATGCATTATCTCATACTTGGGTAGTCAGAGGTTTAGACAAAGACATTCTTTCGACCCACTTTTCACTGAAGGTTATTTGGAAAAAAGGTGACTGGAGGTTAATGTCCAAGCCACACTGTACATACTAAAATAAAAGATTTATGTCCGCTGCATACTGACTGTAATAATGGCAATTCCTTTTTACCTCTACAGGTTTATCTTAGTAGTCTATATCTGCTGTTTATTTACAGTAATAATGACAGGGAAGTTGTGGGAAAAATAGGAGTGAGATTTATTATTATTACATAGTTAGTAGTACTTATTACATACTTCATTGTATAATACAAATATACAAAGAATATGTTACAATGGCCACATGGTTGGGTGATCGGAATTTCAGTCTAAAGATACAAGCTCGATCTCCGGTGGTAGGCTCATACCTATAGGGTTTTTCAAAACTAATATATTTATCTCGTAGGCTTGGACATAAAGACATCGACAGCCTGATCCCCTGTCACATTGTCCCAAAAAAAATATCTTCCGCGGAAGATGAGTCAAAAGGACTTAATTATCTAGACTTCTGTCTACCCCAGTATTAGGAATTGCCAAGAGATATTTATATTTTTTATATATTACAAGGAGTAAATACGACTTTAAAGGATGTGCACAATAAGGTAGTCTTATAATCAAAGGTAAATCTCTGCCTGACAACCTTAGGTCTAAACAGAGACTGGAATTATGAAAAGTAAGAGGTTGTGTGATTGAGATAAACTTAAATATTATTATTTGCATTGAAAATATATTATGATTAAGAGTACAAAGATAAGAGGTATTTTTTTATAGAATAGGGAGGCAAACGAGCAGGTGGCTCACATGATGATATGTGATTACCGCTGCCCATGAACACCAATACCAGATAAGCAATACCAGAGGCTTAGCAGATGCGTTGCTTCCCTTAGAATGCCCCCCTCTCCCAGAATTGGGGGAGGGGGGTGTGTGGGCCACCAGTTACCTGCACTCACCAGATGAAACGCAGAAGTTTATTAGACTTCACGCCGGTATTCTGTGAGGTTGTGGTACTTCCCCAGTCAAACCTGCCCATTCATGCAACAACAGAAGCTGATGCGTGGCTCTACCACTGTAAAAATGTAAGGATCTTGACACTTGGCGATCTGTGCTCTCTGTCTACCCCGACGGACTGTGCGTGAAGATAAATAAATAAATACGATAATGTATTTGTTATCAGGGTATGGGATGCGCAAAACTGGACACCAGAAAGGTGGTGCGCCAGAGGTTGCCGCGTGGTTGCAGCCTGCTGGGGCCCGAAGGAAATGGTACTCTTTGCCGCCAAGGGTGAACCCATAGTATATGCTCTCTGCAATATGGGATTGTTAAATGGTTAGTAATTCATTACTTGGGATATGAATCTTCGTACTTGAGTCATAGATTGAAGTCAAATATATATGTGAGTATTTATCTGTGTATATATATAAATATGTGTATTAGATTAGATTAGACGGGCTGATTTCCGCAACTCCACGTCCTAGCGTGTATTTTGCGTATGGGCAGGATTGTCTAAGCTTACTCGAGCCAACCCAGCTCCTCAAGGAATCCCAGCAGCCCCTTGAGGTTACTGGTAACCTCAGGGACACATTTCGATGCACCGAAATGATTGGCCCTGTATTCAGCGACCGTAGGACACGCCTATAAGACGTGTGCCGCCGTCTCCTCGACCTCCATGCACGCTCGGCACAGGGGGCTGTCAGTAACACTTAAATTAAACAGATGTTTTTTTTTTATAGAAAAGTGAGGCAAACGAGCAGGTGGCTCACGTGATGGTAAGTGATTACCGACGCCCATGAACACCCGCAATACCAGAGGCTTAGCAGATGCGTTGTCTCCCTTAGAGTGCCCCCCTCCCCCAGAATTGAGGGAGGGGGGTGTGTGGGCCACTGGTTACCTGCACTCACCAGACAAAATGCAGAAGTTTGTTAGACTTCTACTTCACACCGGTATTCTGTGAGGTTGTGGTACTTCCCCGATCAAGCTGGCCCATTCAACCATAATCTATTCTCGTATATGGTGAAATAATTTTGTGCTGGTGTTTATCTAAAGACCAGATGTTTTAGTAATCGAGTTGTTAATGAATGTTTTAGTAATTGAGGCCAATCATGTAGAATAAGACTTCGGAAAAGATGAAATGTAATTTAAAATACTTGGGCATACAAATTAAACGAACACAATTATAGGTTCCAACCTTTAAGATATTTTAATGGATGGAGTTACATCTTTCAAAATGTCCATGGATAGCAGAGGACCGTTCCTTGTGGAAAATTTTGGGGGAGGCTTATGTTCAGCTATGGACTCTTGATAGACTGTAAAGTGGAAGAATATATATAATTTTTTTTTATTTTATACTCATGCAATTAAGAAAAAGTAGTTTGTATAACAACATTATAAAATTTATGTAAAAAATTGAGTTTAAATTCACAGACAGTGATAATCAAGAAAAAGAGAAATTACTGAAATTAAAATTACAACTTTTTCATATAAAACTAAAATAGTTTATGCAAAGTAAGGATATAAAGGTGTAAGGGGATGTCAATCCAAAAGCAAAGCAACCTCTTCTTAAATTTAAAACATCCCTTGTCTTATTTTTAAATGGGTTTGGATTTATTTAAATTGAAAATGTCTTTTTCATGTCGGTTGTCTTTATTTTTATTAGATTGCATCGAAGCGAGATTTTTATTTGTTCTAAGGTATTTATTTATCGGCAACTAAGCTAGTGCTCTCTACTGTATGATAAAATAACAACCTTCACGCTATTTCCAATACTGGGGTAGACGGAAGTCTAGACAATTAAATTCTTTGCACCTTTCATAGAAAACATTTTTTTGGGATAACATGGCAGGTGGTGAGCTTCATCTCAAAGCCAACCATATCACTCGTACATAAGTTTTGAAAAAACCCGTTGGAGCGAACCTACCACCTGGGGTTCGAATTCGGGTTTCTTGACTCGAATTAGGATCACCCAACTCGGCTATCGTGATATTTTATTATGTTCATACTAACGAGAGTAAAACAGTATTTTTTTTTTTTTCAATTAACTGATTTTATTAGTTTTGTAGCAGTTTTTAGGTTTTACTTAACATAAAAATTTGAAACACTTTATTTAACCTTTTCAGTATTTGTTGCTTGGAGCTGTAAAAAGCTGACGAAAATTCCAAAAATCGCTGTATTGAGCTCAGATATGTGTATTTGACTGTATTCTATTGTGCTCTAACTTCTTCGATATTGATTCTTCTCCGATGATAATTCTTCTCTTTATATTTTCTACACCCTCAACATACAGATATGGGTCATTTACAATTTTATAAATAATAAATTAATATATATTATATAGATAGAGACAACAGCGCATACGTTGCTCTGATCTCCAGGAGGCTGGCTCGTGCCAATGGGTTTTTCAAAAACTTATGTTCGAATTATATCGTTGGCTTGGATATAAGACGACGATGGGCTCACCACCTGTTACGTTGTCCCGAAAATATCCTCGGTGGAAGGTGGGTCAAAGGGACTTTATTGTCTAGACTAGACCTCTGTCTAACCCTGTATTGGGAATTGTGTGAAGATATTCATTTAATTTTTAGATAGATATTAAAATCATAGTAATAATAAAATCGCAGCAGACTAACTTATAGAATTAGCAACCAATCAATGGATCTACCCCGTTGAACACGATAGCCAAGTGGTTGGGTGATCGTAATTCGTGTCAAGAAACCAGAGTTCGATCCCCCGAAGGCTCGTATCAAAGGGTTTTTCAAAAACTAATGTACGATTTATACCGTTGGCTTGGACATAAAGATGGCGACGGACTCACCGCCCCGTCACGTTGTCCCTTCCGTCTTGGCCTTCTTATATGGGGTAATTCTGTCCATATTAAAAGAGCCTTCATTGTGCAAAAAAATGTGCAAGAGCTGTTTGTGGAGTTGCACCACTAACTTCTTGTAAACCGCTGTTTCACAATAAAAGATGTTAACCTTACCAGGTTTATATATTTTTCATATAGGCTGTTTTGTCAGAGAAAACACAGATTTTTTTAATACCAAGGTGTAGAACCAAATTATGAGAAAAAATTGTTTCATGATGGCAATCACAGTATATAATAAAATTCCCAAATTTATAAGAGAGCTCCCAGTAAAAAAATTTAAATCCACTCTTTACAGATGGTTAATAGGAAATGTTTTTATGACATAAATGAACTTAAATTATAATGAACATAAATTTTATTTGTATACATATATTTTTTTATTTGCGACCTTTTTTTTTTTTGTAACTTAAAACAATTTTCATAATTCTATCTTAGTAATTTAATACAGATCTAATAAATTTATTTAATGCATATACCGCTACTGTGCCATCATTACTATATTTAATCTTTTTGACATTTTTAATTAAATTACTCTTATTACATTGAACGAATTTTTACACGGATTGTTGACATTGTAAATATTGATTAAACTAACAACTATTGTGTTTTTTTTTTTGTATCTCTTTAGTGTTCGTCCTTCGGTACGGTCGACTTCATAAGTAAATGATTAAATGTTTTAGAAGTTTCTTTTATAAATAACATTGATACAGTAAAGTAAAAAAAAAAAACATTAAATATGTCCACGATGCTTATTTTCTCTTATTATAGAGACTGGTGTTGACTGTACATTGTTATGAAAATATATATTTATGAATATAATATTAAATGACTACATACTATTGGGTTGTAAATGTATGTTCCTATTTTGTATCTTGTATCGAAATTTGTGCAGTCGATGACTAAGTGGAATATGAAGTGACCATCTCAATGCTGCTTAATAGGATATAAAAAACCAGTGCTCACACGAAATAGGTTATTCAATAATATTATATTCAAATTGACTGCGCCGGCGTTTATATGTATTATTTGAAGTTGAAATTACTCTTAAGTTAGTATACTAGTATGTATATACTATATAATAGATTGTTCAATTATAAATATATAATATATATAATAGTCAGGGATACTCATCCTAACTTACCTGTCCGGTAGTTGTGGTATGGTATACGGGTATGCGACCCCGGCTTCCCTAGCTATTACTGTCCTATCCCTTGCCTTCCTGGGCGGTAATATCCTACCTTTCCTAATTCCCACCTTAACTTACCAATCTTCCTTTTCTCACAACCTTTACTTGCCTTTCCTTACTCCTATTCTCTCCGCCAATCCAACGTCTGCCGCGCAGATGGATGCATGGCTAGGGGCAAGCCTAGTCGTTAGCGTGCCACACTGCCCTGGGACCGGGCGACCCAGAATTAGGCTAGCCTTACCCTGGCATGCGGGGCTCTGCTGGGGTGGACAAACCTTTCCCTTGCTACTCGTGGGAACGCAATGGTGAATTTTACTTACCAAAATGGCGGCGATGTGGTTCGCCACCCATCACGTCTCGTTTCTCGCGGGGCCGAAAAGCGGCCCATGGAGAGCCGCTTCGCTACGTTGAATGTAAGAGGAGGAATGGATGGTAAGGTAGATGAAGTATGTCAGATGATGGACGAACGATGTATAGATATCCTGTGCGTGAACGAAACCAAGAGGAAAGGATGTGGCACCACGGTTCATGGTCCCTACACGGCATACTGGTCGGGAGTCCCCCAAACCAACCGAGGCTGTCAGGGAGTTGGTGTGATTCTTTCCTCTCGAATAGTTGAATGTGTGATAGAGCATGAATGTGTAAGCCCAAGACTCCTCTGGGTTAGGTTAAAGTTGGACTCACCCGCTTGTTTATCCTTGGGGTCTATGCACCGACGGATCTGCGAGGGTGGGTCATTAAAAGCCCAAAAGAGAGAGAGGAATTTTGGGATAGCATGAGAGAGGTCTTGAATAAATGCGGAGAAAATGAACGGATCGTGATGTTAGGGGACTTTAATGGGTGGGTTGGAGTAAAGCGTGATGTGTATGAAGGAGTACTGAGTACATTTGGGGACGAGAGAGTGAACGAAAATGGGAGAAGCCTACTTGAAGTATGCTTGGAATGGAATCTGTGCGTGGCCAATACAATGTTTGATCACAAAAAGATCCATTTGTATACAAGAATTGAGGGTGAGTCTAGAAGTATAATTGATTTTGTTATTGTGGATCAAAGATTGAGGAAGAACCTGCTAGACACTCGAGCATACCGCGGTGTAGGCCTTGACACAGACCACTTCCTGGTCATAGCCCGAATACATGGCATCTTTAAACGATGGCGACACCGAGGAGCTGAGCCTACGAGTGTTTTGGACAGAATAAAAGTGGAAAATCTCCAAGAAAAAGATAAGAAAGACGAGTATGAAGAGAAACTGATAGAAAGATTTAAAGGCATAGAAGAGATATGTGTGATTGAAGATTTGTGGGAGACATTTAAGAAAGGAGTCGTGAATGTTGCTATTGAGGTATGCGGAGTAGCTTAACGAAGGAAAGGAAGAAAGAAGTATAATGTGTGGATGGATAAAGATGTACAAAAGGCTGTGCAAGAAAAGAATAAAGCGTGGTTGGATTGGTTAGTTAACAAAAGCTAACCAAAAACTTCAAAAGGCGACGAATGACGAGATAAAGGAAGCGAGAAAGAAGTATAAAAGATTCAAATCAGCTGCGAAAGATGTTGTGACTAGAAAGAAAGAAGAACAAAAGGATGATTTTGATAGGAGTTTCACTGAAGATTTCCAGTCAAACATCAAGTTTTTCTTGAAATCCGTCAATACAGCCAGAGGAAAAACCTCTACCTCGGAGCTGAATACAATCAGGAGTCAAGATGGGAGCATTATAAAAGGAGAAGAATATATGTTAAAGAGATGGAAAGAGTATTTTGAATGTTTATTTGAAAGAGAGGAAGTGCAGGTACAACACCCGGCACCTTCCATGGTTAATATAAATGTTGATGACAGTGAGATAAGCGTGGATGAAATAGTAAAAGCGTTGAAAAGTATGAGATTTGGTAAGGCTGCCGGATATGATAGGATTACCGTCAAAATGCTGAGGACTGGACAGGGCTTAATGGCTAGTCAGCTGTACCGCCTTTTCAATTTGTGCTGGCAAAATGGGCAAGTACCGGGAGACTGGTGCAAAGCCGTAATCGTGCCATTATATAAGGGAAAAGGGTCACGGCCTTCTCAGCGTCGTGGGTAAATTGTATGCGAAAGTGTTGATTGAAAGGGTTGTGAATGAAACAGACAAAAAAGTATGGGATGCACAAGCGGGATTTAGAAAGGGAATGGGGTGTACGGATCAGGTCTTTTCCTTGCGGTGCATAGCCGAAAAGTGTCTGGCTAAAAACCAGAAGGTCTATTGCACGTTCGTGGATTTAGAAAAGGCCTATGATAGAGTGGTGAGGAATGAATTGTGGTCAGCATTGTCCGTGAAAGGTGTCAGCAGCATCCTCATACGAGCATTGCAATCTCTTTATACTGTGCTTGTGTAAGGATAAACGGGGCATACACTGAATAGTTTAATATCGAAAAAGGTGTTAGACAGAGATGTGTAGCGTCACCGTGGCTGTTTAATCTGTTTATGGACAATTGCTTAACAGATTTAAAAGAGAATGAAAGTGGGTTGAGAATGAATGAGTTACTCGTCAAATGTTTTCTCTATGCTGATGATCAAGTATTACTTGCGTCTTCAGCCGAGGAGTTGCAGGGGATGGTAACTATGAGTGAAGCTTTTGTTAGAAAGGGGATGAAGATAAAGAAGACGAAAGTAATGGTGTTTGAAAGAGATGAGGTCATGACAGACTGCAATATAGTGATTGGAGATGATCAAATTGAACAGGTGAATGAGTTTGTGTATCTGGGTTCAAAGTTCACAAGAGATGGAAAGTGTGAGAGTGATATTGAAAGAAGAGTGAATGCAGGAGACATGGTGAATGGAGCTTTGCACTCCTTTATGAGCAGTCGGATGGTGTCTAACAAGGCTCGTTTGGCTGTGCATAGGGGAGTTTTGGTTCCGACACTCATGTACGGAAGTGAAAGTTGGGTACGGCAGAAGAAACATGAAAGCAGAGTAAATGCAGTTGAGATGAGAGCATTAAGAAGTATGTTAGGAGTTAAACTGAGCGACAGGATAAGGAATGGTGAAATAAGGAAACTTTGTGGTCTGAAAGAAGATGTAGTGACTAAAATTGAGAAAGGTATGCTGAGATGGTTTGGCCATGTCGAGAGAATGAATGAAGAACGATTGACGAAAAAAGCATATAAGGCGAGTGTGAATGGAAGTGTAGGAAGGGGAAGACCTAGGCGGACGTTTCAAGACCAAATCAGGGACGTCCTGAAAAAAGGCCAGGTCAAGAGTACCCTGAATCGAAGAGAATGTATGAAGGGAATAATGAAAGTGGACGCAGCGAAACAAGTATGTAAGGACCGTAGCAAGTGGAAAGAAGTGGTCTCTGCCTACCCCTACGGGAAAGAGGCGTGATGATATGTATGTATTGTGTTTAAGTATTAATTTATCATTCTTGTTATAAGTTTAGCATGAATTTTATCTTTTTGTAATTTGCATGTTGGATTACTGCCGACGAAATATGTGGAACTGAATCTAAAAATAAGACAGCCTGTACCATATTTCTGCAAATACAATATCATTCATTCATTCCCAAAAATGTTTTCGGTGGAGGGTGGGTCCAAAGGACTTGATTGTCTAAACCTCTGTCTACCCCTGTATTAGGAATGACGTGACGATATTTACTTATTTCTTTTTCTCTAGGAGCTCAGACAACCAAAGCTCAACCGGTACTCGACGTTACGAAAGTGGAGTTACCATCTGGGGACATAGTTGGCGGACCTATCCTGGACATGTGCTGGGATCCAACCGGTCGATATCTGGCGATACTGTTTGAGGAATCCTACCTCATCGCGGTATTTTGCACCACGCAACTGATGATGCAACTGAAGATCACACCATGGTATGATGAATATCTTGAATAAAATGAAATTATTTATTAAAATTTACATGCGAATAGAATGTACATACATAATAAAATATACATAACGTGAGAATAGAGAGAAGTCACGGTAGGCGAGTGGTGGGGTGGTCGGAATTTCGAGTCAAGAGACCCCGAGTTCGATCCACTTCCAGGTGGCAGGCTCGTACCAATGGGTTTTTCAAAAACTTATGTACGAATTATATCGTTGGCTTTGACATAAAGACGGCGACGGGCTCACCACCTGTCGCGTTGTCCCGAAAATATCTTCGGTGGAAAGTGGGTCAAAGGGACTTAAATGTCTAGACTAGACCCTGTCTACCCCTGTATTGGGAATTGCGTGAATATATTTATTTGTTTATTTAACATACGTCCCGATAGCCTAGTGGTGGTAGCCTGCCTTGGAAACTATGGGTTGCGGGTTCGAATCCTGCTACAGGTAATCATTGTGACAGGAATGTGAATGGTTATACTCGAGTCATGGATGTTTAAATATATGTATGAATATTTATTTATTTAAATATATATGTATGTAAGTAAATTGTACAGTTAGCTTGGACATTAAGACTTCGATGTAAGTTACTACTTAATGTTATCCCATAAAATCTTTGAACGGGAATGGGTCGAAAGGACTTCACCATCCAGTTCTCTGCCAATCCCAATATGTGAAAATGCGTGAAGATGAAAAGAATTTAATGCAACAAATTCATAAATAATCGAAATAAGTATGCATACACATCCAAAAAATGTAAACTTTTTAAACCATTTTAATAATGAAGTTAATTTAACAGTTTAAAGAAAATCCAAATGAATAGTCTTTTTGTCATTTTATTAAACATCAACACAAGACATATCACATAGAAGTGATCAACTGATTAATTGGAGTTACTGTCATTAATATTTTAATTCATATCACAACAACCTTTTTAATTTAAAAAAAAATTTCTTAAAGCGGTTAATTAGAAGACTTCAGATGTATACTGCAATGCTGTTGTATAAAACCAGACATATTTACAGTTGCTTCATATGCGGTGTAGAAGATGAAATGCCAACGACTCTGGCCTTCCAGAAGAACTTCACAGAAGGTGCCTGTTTGACTATAGCCTGGTCCAGCGGAAGACTGCAACATTTCCCAATTGTTTATGGTCTATAAACTTTTTAAGAGTGTGGATAGAAAAACATTGTAAGAGTATAGAAGTTTAAATATAAACCCTGATTGGTGAAAAAAACTACACATATAAAATAGACGAAATCATCCATATGTATATTGTTATCATGTCTGTTTGTAATTACAAATTAACAGGGTTTTTAGTAAATGCATTTGAAATTATATACGGTACTTACATAAAAAAAGTAAATTACGAAAATTTTTAGCTGTCTGTCTGTTCGTTCCGTCTAATCCGATTTCAAAGGGATCGTCACTGGCAAACAGCTGATGTTATAAGGAGTAACTGGGCTACTTTTATTTTTGAAAAATAATTAGGAACCCTAATCGTCAAGAGTTAAACCGCGAGCAAATCCGCGGGCAATACCTAGTATGCAATAAACTAAATCATCCAATTATAAAATCAATTTACAAAAACATAGACTTAAAACGTAAATAGACTGTAATTACTATTTAAAGTTGTTATAAAACTAAACTTTAAAAATGTTGTAAATATTGAAAAGAATTATTTTTGTAAAATGGAATAATAAAAGATGATAAAATTAATTTTGTGTTTTTACTCTAATTTAGAATGTTCACAATTAAAAATGGACGAATACATAATTTTTAAACGTAATAATTTAAACAAAAATACTGCATCAAGATGGACGGGATTCGAATCAGTGATCTCTGGCGTAGCGTAGCAACGCTATTAACTCCGAGCCATCGTGTCCTACACACGAGTCTAAATTTTATATCTCTCTTTTCACTTACGCTCATTTTACTTCCAGCACAATGTCCGTAACTTATAGCTACGAAATATTATTACGATAACGTCATCTACACCTTTATTATGCAATTTTTAAAGCATATAAATCATGCTGGACCTTAACGACTTAACGCAAACAATACAATGAATTTAATATGAACAATTTCATAACCAATTCAATTTTACTTCGAAGTACTTTCTACATTAATCTTACAGTAATATAATATCACCTACTCGTTTAGTGTATAGAAAAAAACTGTGTATTAGAATGGCTGTAAGACTGTGTAGTCCTCGTCACATTTACGAATTTCGTGTAACGTTTTTTATTTTGTTGTACTGAATCTTGTTTCCCAAATGTTCTAAAATAACTATCGTTCTTCGCTTCTTTTTCACTCAAACCCAAGATCCGTCTAGACTTTTGGATAAAATCTTTTCTTAACTCATTATCGAAAGTCAATTGTACTTTAACGAATACACTATTACGGTCGTTGAACGACCTTCTTGAATTCTTTACTATATATTTTCCATTACAAGTTTCAAATGCTGCACACATTCTCTTATTGATATCTTTTTCCAACCGTTCCAATTCTACTTTCAAATTGACATTAATATCTCCCATAACGTTTAATTTTAATGCAGCATTCATTGATTTCAGTTTACTTTGTAATGTTTCTTTTGTTTGTATTTCGACATTGTCGATAACATCTTTGACGAAAGATGATAAAACTTTGATAGTTGAATCGGGAACACTTTTTTTGTCGATTTTTATTTCGTGAACTTGCTGAGCAAATTTCGTACAGATTGTGGTTCCTAATTCGTAATTTGTTTCTTTTAGGCTTGACACAACACCTTTGTAACTGGATTTCCGTTCCGAATTTACATCTATTTTATACATTTCTATGTAGTCATTTATTACTTTAGTTGTTACAGTATTTACCGATTTATGAATGTGGAGTAGAAAACGTAGCAACTCGTCAGAGCACAACCAAATTTGTTTTTTGCACAGATTATATGTCCGACGCCCAGTATTGTTACGAGTTATGTTGTCAGTTAATTGATATTCCTTGTTATCTAAATGATAAGATACATTATATTCTCCTTTATGATCACGACCCATCTTTTGACATTTAATCTTATACTGTTTTGCTAGCATCTGCCCATCTCTTAATACGTTTGAGAAGAAAGATGGCAACTTCTCCATGAATGATATAACTGTACTGTTTAAGCGACTCCAATTCGTTAAAGCGCTGTTATTAAATAAACTCGAATATTTTTCTTTCATATTTTGCCATTCTAAATTCCAAGCATCTACAATTTTAAAATAATTTTCAGCACTATCATCCTTAACCCTTAAAACTTTGTCGTTACCAATATTGCGTTTCCCTGAGCATTGTCCTGCAATGATTCTGCCTATCATATCATCCAATGTTTTAATGACAACGTCTATGGTTTGATCTGTTACTGATTCCTTAACTAAGGCTTTATGTATTTTATTTTTTAAGTTCTTATACCTTTTAATGTCTGCTTTGAATGTTTCCTTCTGTTCCCTAAGATATTCACTATCGTTAGCTGTCAATTCTATAATTGTTGTCTCATCATTACCTTTTAGTGTAAGATTGTCATCTTGATTTGATTCATTGTATTCGTCGTCTTGTAAATGTGGTTTCAGTTTCACTATTTTATCTTTAATATTTTTTTCAATTATATTTTTATCGCACATTATAATATCTTGAGTTGATTTAAATGGCATATCATTGTCCCTCAATGATTTAATGCCAAGGCTTAGAATTTTCTCTAAAAACTCCGTGATTAATGACGGATCTATGAAATCTCCTTCCACTTGGTTAACTTTCACATCAACAGCTGCTGTCGATGGCCCTAGAGATATAAGAGCTGCAAAATATATAATTAGAATCATTGCGATAGATTTGTGACGCAATTCGTTTCTGAAATAACAACTAGGCACTCATTTCTGTTATAAAATTTAATTACAGATTAGTGGGTTGGTTCGAAATACTTGTGTACATAGTTTGACTAACATTAAATTGCTATTGCAATATTGATATCAACGGTTTGATAAATTCATAATAAATTTAGCAAACAGGTCTTAACCATTTGCTATTTGTCGGCATTTTACTGCCGATAAATAGCAAATATCACCGCTTTTGTTCCCGTGGGCATCGTAAGAAGCTACTCTGGTAGAAGCAATGAAAATTTAATTGGTTACCTACCGTAGGCGAGAGCATCTTAGACGCTGCTGCCTACCGAGGCAGCAGTGTCTAAGATGCAAGGAGTCTGGTATCGTAGCGATTGTGGCAAACTCCAATTTACTGGAGAGGCCTATGTTCTGTAGTGAACTTTTATAGGACTTTGTATGTATGCAAATTAATAACGAAATTAAACATCATGTACAATATTTACCTTTTAATAGAAATATAAAAAGTTGAAGCATTCCGTATTATTTGCAAGGATTTTGTGGCATTCTCCTACCTACATTCAAATTACTGTTTCAATTTAAAAATGTTTATATGTCGTATTTATATGGTTTTACGATATTGATTTCTTTCCAACGTGTGTTTATTGCCATAGTCTAAGATGTGAGTTTGAAAGTGTTTTTAGAGATGTAAAAAATATGAAAATTGACTAAACGATTATAGGTTTTATGCTTTATATAATATATTTAAAGAGAAAAATCTTTGTATACTGTGTATCAAATCAAATTATTTATTCATCATTATTATAACATTAACATTGGCTTGCCCACGAACGAATTACTCCATGGGGTCTACTAAATGAAGAGCGTAAATATTTACTACTATTCATTAAATTATTATTTTGATAATTGTGGCACATTATATTGGAAAGATACAAAGTTTTTACGGATGCGGTTAGTGCACAAGCGTGGATGTGTATCGCTCCCTTTTTTCCTTTAATTGTCTTTCTATCTATACTCTCTCTGTCTCTCTCTCTCTCTCTCTCTCTCTCTCTCTCTCTCTCTCTCTCTCTCTCTCTCTCTCTGTATGTTCATTTGAATGTTTCTCCTCATAGGTGTCGTCAAATAATTTGTCACAAAGTCTAAATCGGTATCGTCCGTTATTGTTGGATAGTAGATACAATGAAAACAAAGGGAAAAAAAGATAAAAATAAAAAAACAGCATAAAAAAGCAACAGTGTTTTATTAACATTATAATCGATTTACAATCAAAACACATGGTAAAAAATATGTAAAAGTAGGTCGTACAAAACTGCAAAAGCCCACTGATAAGCTTAAAACTAATATTGCAACAATGGTATCACTTGCATGAAAAAAAAAACAAATCTAATAAATACTCTTTCGCGCCAACTGTTTCTTTAAAAAAATCATGACATCTGTCAATTCATACAATTATTATACCTGCATTGATTAAATAGTTTTATAGATAAAACTTAAACGTAAATTTACATTTTTACATACGCATTACAACTAAAGAAAGTGTTAAAAGATCTTTGTTTTAAGTAGCCTCGAAGTTTTTGGAAACCTATAATTAAATTTCTATACGTTAGATGTCTCTAAAGTATGAAAATTTTTACTAACTAATCGATACAAATTTAACTACTTAAATTCACTTCTTCTGGATTCATTTAACTGTTAATTAGATACGTATGATTAAAACAACGGTTATATCATCTTTGTTATTTCTGAAGGCAAATTGCAAAGATGATGGTTGTCGGATAGCCGCAAATCGTTTTTACAACCGGATATATATATATATATATATATATATATATATATATATATATATATATATATATATATATATATATATATATATATATATATATATATATATATATATATATATATATATATATATATATATATATATATATATATATATATATATATATATATATATATATATATATATATATATATATATATATATATATATATATATATATATATATATATATATATATATATATATATATATATATATATATATTAACGAATAGTTACCAAGTTTGAAACGCGTTTTATTATGGCGTTGCATCTATTATAAAATAATTAGTTTCCTATTTATAAGTCTAGCAACACTGGACCTTACAAAGATTAAACTATTCGAGTAGATTGAGCTTGCTGTTTGTTTTACGTAGCTGAGCTCTCCAGGGTATAATTTTAGCGCTCTCTTCTTTTTCCTCGTGCTTGCCGTTCGTTGTTGAATGACCTGTAATAAATAATAAAAAGTGGTAAGAATTAATGGTCCCGTGTGTATCGGTTTAATAAATTAATGCGCCCTCTTACCGAGGGTAACGTAAGACGCGACTGAGAAAAAATAAACATGTCAACGGCTACCGACAGATGGCAGAATGGCTATCTTGAAAAATATCTGGCCAATATTAAACGTATAAATCATGATAGCTGAGTGGTTGGGGGTGGAATTCGAGTCAAGAGACCCGAGTTCGATCCCTAGGTGGCAGGATCGTATCAATGTTTTTTAAAAAAAACCTATGTACGATTCATATCGTTGGCTTTGACATAAAGACGGCGACGGGCTCACCACCTGTCACGTTGTCCCAAAAAATATATTATACAGTATTGGTACTAGTACCAACTGGCTACATCGCTTATGTCACGAGGTGTCTCCCGACCCCTGTGTCTACATCCAGACCCGAGAAAATGTGGAAAGTGTTTTCTTCACCGACCGAGAATCGAACCAGCTACCTCAGAGCAGTATACACCATGAAAACCGGCGAACACGCCACTCGTTCGCAGTGGTTCGTCAAACCACTTACAAACATTTGGAATTTCTGCCGAACACACGTTTGATATTTAAATAGTGTAGACACTGACCATTGCACTGTTCAGAGGTGAGCTTGAGCTCGGAGGGTGCGCGCGACGGCTGCGCGTGCGCATAGTGCGCGGGCGGCGAGTCGTAGCACAGCGAGATGTTGTCGATGGAAACGGCGCGCGCCGCGCCGCTCGGGTACGAGCGCCACTCCGCGCCCCCTCCTCCCCCGCCGCCCCCCACTCCCCCGGCGAAGTGACCGTTCTGCTCCTCCACTTTCGGCGTGTACAGCGATTGCCTGGAAACAAGTTAGTGGCGTGACAGAGCTAACGGATGGGATTAGACGGAGACAACGAGCTAATAGTCCACCTCATGGTGAGTTACTACTTTAGCTCATGACACCTATTACCGCAACCTTTAGCTTCGAAGGCAAGGGTAATACTAAGGCTGTCGGAACAAATTTAATTAATAGATCAAGAGCAAAACTTTAGTATTAATATTGTTATTCAAACTGACACTAACATTCTCACAAATTAAATTAAACAATAAATTATTATCTTCATGTATTTTAAAATGGTTATAATTTTGATCACAATAAACGACGTGTTAATGTAATGGAAACTGCATGTCGCCATTAACTTTTCATCCGAACTTTCATTTATAATAGTTTACATGATCGCGTGGCTGTAGTAAGTACTCAAGTGAGTTTATATTACGGCAAAGTTTATACCATATCGTAGCTCTTGATTAAATGACAACAGTAACCGGCAGACGGAGAGATTATCCATCAACGATCGTGCGATTTGTCAGAAATCCGTTTGCCGAGGGAGTTACGTCATATAATAATATTATACATGATCATAAATATACATGACCATGTGAGCAAATTGCTCGAAAAGGGGAGGGTCAAGAGTACTCGGATACCTAGACGTGCGTGTATGAAGAAGATGATGAATCTGAAAGAAGCGAAAGAGGTATGTAGGGATCGTGACACTTGGCGATCTGTTCTCTCTGGCTACCCCGTCAGGGATTGTGCGTGAAGATACATAAAGAAATAAATATATAAATATACATGATATACATGATTAAAAATATAGATCAAATATTGCACAACAAAAGCGAGCCTCTTTCGAGAGGGGCATAGTATATAGATCCTGCAGTGGATTTACCGTTAAATATCAGCCAATAATCGATGGTTGGGTATAATATACATCACTTCTAATCACCTCAGCCGATTCTCCGCTTCTTCCCTCCTCTGCAACAGCTGCCGCTTCCAAGCTGGAACCGCTGCAGCTCGACGTCTCTCCGCCTCTCCCGCCAACTCCCGTTCCAAATCCCTGCGCGCCTTCTCCGCCGCTCTTCTCGCCATCATCTGTCTCTTCCACGCCGGTATTACGTTACCGGCAGCATCCTTCTCGGGCACCTGCGGACAACCCTACCGTCGACCAGCCGCCACATTTTGAACAAATGTCCATGATCTGACAAATTCAGAAGATGGACAAATGTGTCTGTATCTTCTATATCATTAAGGAGGACTATTAGGTTCTTTATTCTTTTAACTAATAAACAAGTAACCTCTTACTTAGTACCCAATACTGGGGTGGCCAGAGGTCAAGGGAGTTTAGTCTTTTAAACCCACATTTCACCGGAATTTAGCTAGGATATATTGTTAAAGTGAAAAACAAAATCTTGTTGCCTTCCGCCTAGGGGTCCCGCTAGTTTCCTAATTCCAATTCATGACATAACCACTAAGCTATTGCAGTATTTAATGTATTACTTGTTCATTTGTTTATTAGCAATCCTAATTATAATTATCGTATCTTAAATACTTTGAAGTTGCAATAATCTTACTTTGTATTTGTCGCCGTCATTTTTACACTTTAATATATACATATATCTTGTACATATATTTAAATTTATACGTTGATACTTCGGAAATAACTGTAATGATTTGTTCAATATTTTGTATTTAAATAGTGTTTTAAAAGTTTATGATCTAGATAAACTTGTGGTAGTGGTATAATCTCTATGAAAACAGTTTATGTACGAAAATATAAAATCATTACTTATTAAAAATTCTTTACCGATCATTTCTTACCGAGAATCTTGGTAACATAACTACTTATTAGAAACAATTGACGTTAATGTAATGAGTAATTTCAGATCAAAGAGGTAATATATAGAGATACCTAGCGTCAAATAAATGATTTGAACATTTATTAACAAGCGTTCATCATGAGTCGTGTATAAAAATTGTAGTTCCAAAAAATGTGTTTCCAAAAATAATCGTTAAATATTTTATTACTGATCTGTACATCAAGCTATAACAAATGTATCTGTTATTAAACTGGCTGGCTTTTACGGCAGAAATAGGTAATTGTGAATGAAGGAACGAATGACCTGCGTGAAAGAATGTGTGCTGCAGACCTCGACGACTCATTGCCGACCCGGGTTCGAACTTGGTTCACTATCGTCTAACCAGCTCAGAGAAAATACATGCTTTCATTTAGCAAAAAACAATAACTTTTTTACTTTATTATCATCGGTTATGTATGAACTATCATAACTTAATTGGCAACTGATCTTGTTAAAGTGAGCTACTATTAATTAGTTTTCCACGAACAGCCACAAATATTTATGTAAGTAAAACAGTAATTACTTACTGCTCGAATCGTAAATATAATTGGACTGTTAATACAACTCTTCCTGTTGTAAAGAGCAATATGTTTTTTTTAGGATTGAACGTTGGACGGTGTTATTTATTGTTGACTTTTACCGTTGGTCGACTGGAGATGTAGAGGCTTGTGTTACACGCGAACGTTGTCGATCACCGTGACAGCATATAACGGAAAACCACGAGGTTACTATACTAACGTAATAACAGAAGATCCGCCTTTTAACATTGTAACAGTTATCCGTTTGTAACTAGTAATGTATTTGGTTATTTGTTATCAATAAATACATGTATAGATAGGATGTATAGATATATAGAATAGAATAACTTTAATAGAATATAGGATGTATAGATAAAAAGTCGCGATAGCCGAGTGGTTGGGTGGTCGGAATTTCGAGTCTAGAGGCCCGAATTCGATCCCCAGGTGGCAGGCTCGTACCAATGAGCTTTTCAAAAACTTATGTACGAACTTTGTCGTTGGCTTGGGCATAAAGACGGCGACGGGCTCACCACCTGTCATGTTGTCCCAAAAATATCTTCGGTGGAATGTGGGTCGAAAGAACTGTATTGGGAATTGCGTGAAGATATTTATTTATTTATTTATGTATAAATAGGGACAACATCACATATATTGCTCCGATCCCAATGTAAGATGCTGAAGCACTTGAGACATGGGAAGCGGAAACAACGAAGGCACCCACAAACACCTGTTATAGGTAAATCAATTCTTATTAAAATTCATGGATTTAAGTTATATCCATCGATTGTCATTTTTTAATCTACCATTTCGTAATGAGGTTCTTATAACGCGTATTCTCTTTTTTAATTTTTTAACAATATTATTAAATAAATAGATATAGGGAAGTAAACAGCTAAAGCACTTGTGTTATGGAATCGAAAATAATGAAAGCACCACAAAGACCCAGACCCAATAAAATGTAGGAAAAGTGGTTACCCTATATTGAACGGTCCCGAAATCGAACCCGGGACCTCTTAAATAGCATCACCTTGATTACCGGTACGCCACTCGTTTACCTAAATCGTCAGGTCAATTGAAATTAATATAATTAAAAATTGTATGGGACGATCAACTGATTCCTAGGGCCTACTACTCCGAAGATCTTCGAGCCGCTCGCCAAGCATGACTCCCATACCTGAGTCCTGCAATGGACTTTTACAGGTTGTAATAATGATTCAAGGCATGTAATAATGTCGCAGTAAAATAAGTTTAGTTTTTTTTTATACCTGATGCACCAAGCGTGGCGATCATAAAATATTCTCCTAACGTCCTAGATATCAAAACTCACCTGCTCTAATGTCGAGTCAAGAGACCCAAGTTCGATCCCCAGGTTTCATAAAAACAAAACTTTTGTACGAATTACATCGTTGGCTTGGACATAAAGACAACGACGAGCTCACCACCTGTCACGTTGTCCCGATAATAACTTCGGTGGAATGTGAGTCAAAGGGACTTAATTGTCTAGACTAGACCTCTGTCTACCCCTGTATTGGGAATTGCGTGAAGATATTTATTTATTTATTATTTATTATTACCTGCTATAATCAGTACGCAGCTGATAAAGGTAATATTGTAAGTGATAACTAAATAGAAAATAATACGTCTCACAAATAATTAAGGGAGTTGTAACAAAATGTTGAATAAAGAATCAAGAATAATAGTTTCTTTTTTTTTTTTTAATAAAACGCCAATGAAGTTGCCAGAACAAATATAGCGTGTTATTGAATATTAAGATAATTTTCTCCGACCAAAGTTCAAGAGCGAAGGTTTTTCCCACAATTTCACTTGAGATTGTCTGAATATTCATTATAGATAGTCAGAGTTCTAAACAATTTAGTCCTTTTAACACACAAAACATAGTGATAGTAGATAAGCCGGTGACAGGTGGAGATCCTGTCACCGGCTTATCGTCAAAGCCAACGATACTAATTGCACGTCAGTTTCGGAAAAAAAACACATCATCACACAAAACAAAATAATTACCTTATAATTCCGCAAATAAGCGTAACATAGCAGTTTTTGAAAAACAAAATGTTGCGATATTTGAGTTACTGATTCGTCAGGCGACTTATCAAAAATGCCGGTCATGTTACGAAAGCGTCAAATTTCTTAACACTCTTTCTAATCTAATTACCTCTTGATTTTTACTAATGTACACGTTACGACTTCATTTATATCATTTGTTTGTCATCTGATTTGTCATCATGATGATTTATTGGTGCGCACTTTATATAATGACAGCGTCTCGGATCCTACCCCGGTTATTTAGGAAATACTTTAAATTTAGAACAATCGGAATATAAAATATTACGAAAAGCACTAATAAATAAATAAATACGTAGACAGAGTCACAAAGCTTACATTGCTCTAATCCCAAAATAAGTTATTTTGGCACTTGTGTTGTGGAAACAACTGAGACACCCAGACCCGCGAAAGAGAGTTTTCTAACTTCACCCGACCGAGAATTGAATCCGGGATCTCAGAGCAAGCAACACCATGAAAATGAGTTTGTACGCCACTCGCCCACGGACGTCGTCAATACTATACAGATATAAAATAAATCAAATCATTATTCCATCTATTGACTATAGGAGGAGATCTATCACTCAGGTATTTGATGCGATTTTTACTAAAAAAAAATATGCCTTTGGATGTAAAGAATGAGGCATTTACAATTTTCTAAGTGATATTAATAAAACTAGTAACTGTGCTCAGTGTCAATATTTTCAAGACTACGTGGTAGATAGTGATTTAAAAGAAATAGACTTTGAGACAACGTCTAAAACCAAAAATTCTCATTGTTAATTATTGATAAATCTAGTTTAAAACTAATAACAATAAGTAACAAACACGCAGCACCTCATGCCTAAAAATGTTGAACTTCTCTTCCCTATTACACAGTTCTTCAGCCTTTATTTGGAATGGAAGAGATCGCGATCTCTTTAGCGATCAGACCACGATAATATATCTACCGCATTGGTATAAGTAGAATCCGTAAATTTTAAACACTGAAAAAACTTTTATTAAAGGAAAACGTAGTTTGTGCAACTAAGCGCAATAATAAATCTGAGACAAGACTCGAGACGCAGTTACCAAGGCGTCAGAAAATAGTGAAAGCGTGAAAACGGATGTGTACTGCGCGTACCGTTTTCACAAAAACAAATTATTTTTCATTCAAATCTTGAGCTAATTGATATGATACTTAAAGACAACTTTCGCTTAAATCCACGCGGGTTATGAACGCGACGCCCATCATTGGTAATGATACGAAAGGGGAATAATGACTCATCAATAACATGTTACTTATGCATCTCCGAATATCGATATATCGACGAATGTATAAAAATTCCGTATAGTGATGGCATAATTCTGCATCTGCATCGTTATGCAATGATTGAATGTATCGATATTCCTGAACATTTACAATGCTATCAATATAAGTTCGATTCGATAATGAAATCAGAACTTGAATACATTGATTATCATTAATAGATTGGTACATTGCTCGCATCCAATCCCAAAGACTTTCTTTGCTTTGCTAAGCTAAGGCACTTGTGTTATGGAATCGGGAACAACGAATAGAAGATATCAGATCCGAGAATGTAAACATCCAAACCTGAGACAATAGGGAAAAACTGGTTTTCTACAATGAAACGTCCGCGAACTGAACCCGGGAGCTCAGAGCCGGCGACACCTTGGTGTGAACGTCACTCGACCAAAAAAGTAGTTAAATAATGTCAATTAAAAAAAATAGAAAGGACATTAATTATGTAAGTTGATTACATATTCAAAACTTTATTCACAAATAGTAATTAATGTTTTAACTTTAAACCAATTTGTTGTAAAAATAAGTTAATAAAAATAGTTAGGCGTGCGGGAAAATAAAACAGTAAGTTTGACATTTTTAAATAGATTAGTGAAACCAATTTTCACTACAATATAACGTTTATCGATGAATAAATATAAAAAACCGGAAGTCTTACATTATTATGGTTGTTGAATAAGTTAAGAATATATGGCTGTTGTTACATTACTGAGCAATGTAATATTATAACAGTAAAACAATAAACGTATAAATAATAATAAATCAGACGTTTATATAGTGATGAATAATTTAATAATATATGTCAATGAATATGTTAAGAAATATCGATTAATTGCGATGGACGAATTCGATATGAAATTGAGCATTGCATAATAAGTGGGTAATCGAAATGGCAACATTTAACGCTTCAACAATCCTGCTTCAAAACGTGAAAGTATCGATGACAAAATAAACGCATTTTGTGTAATTTGTACACGATTTGCTGTATGATAACGTGTAGAATTAAACCTAATCAAAGTATTCTTCTATATTATACTGGCTATACTATATATGGCTTTCTGTCTGTTATTAAAATATGTAAAACAATAATCTTTGATGATAGGAACAGATAGAATATCATATTAAATATTTGTGAGAATAACAACAGTTATCACGCAGTCATATCGTCTTTGACTACCATGGCAATATTAAAATAAATTTATCAGCATCAACATCTCTCCCTTACATCTCCCTTACGTGAGGTTTTGTTATTATCGCCACGCTTGGTAAGCGGATTGGCGATAATAGTACTTGTACTATCACCGACATGTTGAGTTTTGATCTAGTAACTTTCTAGATAGTTATTCCACTATCTGCCGGTAGTCAGTTGTATTTCTAAGGCTTTTTCCACAGTCACTTCTTACGATAACCACGATAAGAAAAGGAGTGTTAAAATTCAACAGCCTCTCATTATTTTCAGCCTATCAAGAGTCCGTAACATAGACCTCCTTCAAAGTCTGCAGTAAAGAACGGTCTTAAGCCACCTGCATCCGTTGACTCGCCATAACATTTTCCAGGACATCACCTGATCTTGTGGGTGTCTTCCTGCGCTATGTTTGCCTGTAACATTGCCACTCGATAACCTGTTTTTCCCCAATGATAGTCAGTTTTACAGCGTTACGTGGATGGCTCTTTGTAACAGCGCGTTGATCTATGAGAATATTTCGGTTAACCTGGCTCTGATGGGGATCTCTTCGTTACGGATTCTATCGCGCAAAAATACACCTAGTATAGACCTTTCCATATCACTCTCAGCAACTTTAAATAAATATAAATAAATATCTTCACGCAATTCCCAATACAGGGGTAGACAGAGGTCAAGTCTAGACAATTAAGTCCCTTTGACCCACCTTCCACCGAAGATATTTTCGGGACAACGTGACAGGTGGTGAGCCCGTCGCCGCCTTTATGTCCAAGCCAACGATGAAATTCGTACATAAGTTTTTGAAAAACTCATTGGTACTGCCACCTGGGGATCGAACTCGGGTCTCTCGACTCGAAATTCCGACCACCCAACAACTCGGCTATCGTGACTTTCACTTTGACAACAACTCAGCAACTTTGAGCTTCTTAATTGATCCTGAAGTCAAAGCGTTTCGTTATTATTATAATGTAATCTTTCTACGTTCCTTTTTGAGAGTTGAACCATTTCATTTTATCATTACTAAGCAAAAAAAAAATATATGGCATATGTTATGGCATAATATAGCATAATCTCACCCGTATGGCTAATAGTCCATTAAACCATATCATGTTTGTGGCGTTTTAAGTCAAAACCGGCTCAAAATTATTACCAGCACGAGATCATATTCAACAGAGCAAGACTTTCTCTCCGTTACATATGACAAAATGCTTTTTGTAGTATTTAATGTAACAAACACAAACCCCAGAGTGAAATCCCATGGGCAATTGTGTAAGAGTATTAAATGATTTTTTGTTAAATAAATTTGCCCCGATATTATGCCACAGATAATAACTAGCTATAGTATTTTGTGCGCAGACTATACAAATTAATTTTTCAGGTAAAAATCCTATTGTATTTTTCGTTTTCATAGAAAAACTGGCAGGAAACTGCGGTGTACTATTTTATTTTTATCTATTTTATAATATAATAATATTGCTTACAACGTTATTTAAATGGTATATTAAAATCAATAAATGTTTATGACGATAAATAAAACGTTAAAAGGAAAATTAACCTTTTTTTTTTTTTAAAAACAAGTGACAGGATACTGTCAGTGTTAAATGCAGAGCTAAGTTCACACATCAATATCTTCCATATATAGAAACTTTTTAATAAAGTTTCTGTAACTAAAAAACTTTACCGAGAAAACATTAGATAATAAGAGGATTTCAAAAGTACCAACATTTTTTTTGGTCTAATTAGCTTTCCTTACAACGCTTCTTTCATCGAAAGCGATCAATTAGACAAAAGAAGTCAGTAAACACTGTTTTAAATTTAATTAATTATCATTTTAGTCCAACAATTGTTTTTATTAAATCTTTCTGTAAAGAAAGTCTAATTGAAACTGTAACGAAATAATTAGCAGTCTAGGATAATTAATTCTGCTTTGAATTATACGGTGATAAATTTCGTAGAAAAATTTAAGCGTTATAAAACTGAATACTTATGCATTAAAGTTAATTAGAATGAATGTTTAATGAGTGGTCATTCTCGCGCAGCATCTATTAAATACCTTTCCTTCAACTGTTGTCATGGTCACACAAGAATCTTCATTCGCGATGATATTTGTTGTCAATATATATATATATATATATATATATAAATATATATATATATATATATATATATATATATATATATATATATATATATATATATATATATATATATATATATATATATATATATATATATATATATATATATATATATATATATATATATATATATATATATATATATATATATACAATACGGTATCCGACAAATACATGAGCTGTTGTTACGTGAACAATATGTAGTTAATGTTTTAAATTTTTTTATTACTATTAAATAACATACACGTATAACGTAATGAATAAGTAATAAAAAAATCTAACAATAAAAATAAACTACACAATGTAATTGGTTGCATAAAACATGACCCAGTAAAAATATTAAAATAGCAAAGATTTTATAATCAAATAAATTTAAACCATTGATTTATCGAAATAAGGACATGCATTCGTTTCATCGATAATTATTGTATTAATCTAACACCATTTAATAAAATTTATATGTTTATTGCGCTGACATTCTGTTAAAAGAATATAGCTATTAATTATTAATTATTGAAAGACAAATTTCCAGACTAGTTCCAAAAATATCTTCGGCGGAAGGTGGGTCGAAACCTATTGAGAAGGGCGTGAAGATATTTAATTTAACTTTCCAGAATATGCAGTGTTATAGAGGGCAAGTGTTATGGAAGCGAAAACAATGAAGGTACCACAAACACCTAGACAAGCGGAAAAATGTTTGTCTACATTGACCCGTCCGGGAATCGAACCCGAGACCTTAGGGCTGGCGACACCTTGAAAACAGGAGTATACCCTACTCAACCACGTAGGTCACTAAATCTCTTAGCCACTGGCCATCTCAGGTGCAATGGCCTGGCGGCCAAGCCCAATTAATGCTGGCCACAGTATAACTGGGGTAGGCAAAGGTTTGAACAATTAAGTCCTTTCGTACCACTTTTCACCGAATCTGATTTGAGAACACCGCAACAGGTGTTGAGCCCATCGCCGAATAATTAGAATAAAATATAGGTGGTAAGAACCCAGGTGCCGAGAATAGTCTGTCAAACACCTTCAGTATTATCGATATTGCCGATTTTCATAATGTCTCAAATTTTGCCTTTTAATAACTTTCCTGATATGGTTTCTGCAAGTTTGTTTTCTATATACGATAAATTAGAAATGTTCATATATCTGTAGACGTTTTTGTCTGGGTCATAATGTAGGTACCATACAGATAGTAAATTGTATCGACATAACGTATTAAGTACGCTTCATGCGAAAAATTGTCGATGAAGTTATACTACTTCGATCAAAGAGTAATTAGCAGTAAACAATTTATACAAAGATTAAGTGAGATTATAGTCATTTTACAGAGAATATCACAAAACGCGTAAACGCGACAGTTTAGCCTATCTGCCAGTCAAGTTGTTTCACGGCCATTAGACATTAGACGAAGCGCTTGCAGAGATAGCTGTTGAGCGAAGTAGATCAGTAGGTTAAATGCGTGGATGCAACTGCAATTCTTTGTAAATGTGGGCTTTGGTATAACGTTGATCTCTGCTATGGTGTCGTAACTCGTTTGATAACATTGTCTTACACTTCAAAGTATTTAATTCCGTTATCTGATAACATTATAAAATATAAAAGTCACACAATGGAAACTTTATGAAGTGCTTCAAGTTTTGTTACGTATGAGTTTAATTATTTGATACAAGTTTGCAAGTAATTTATACATTCTAGTTTCCAAAGTGTAATATTTTAAATTAAGATATATTAAATTATATTCTTTTAAATTGTTACTTACCTGATCAACGAAATTGTCTGCCGTGAACCGCTTCGTGAACTCCGTAAATGTTTCCTTGTCCTGTAGACTTTCCCGTCTCGCTCTTTCGACTTTCAACTTTTTGATGCCTGTTATGTCTTTGGACATTTTCAATTCCTCGATAAGGTCGGTCTTTGCGCTTCGATAGTTTTCCGCGGCGGTCGGTAGACATTGCAGACTGACGGATCGGGTCGGTGGCGGAGCGGATAGGGTCTTTGTTGCTGGTGCTTTCAATCGAACTGATGTTAGGTCAGCTGTGCTTATAGCGGCTAGGGGTTGATGCGACGTAACGGGCGGTTGCGGTGGCGGCGGTGGTATGTTGTCGCCGGGCACAGGCGGCGGCGGCGGAGGTCTCGCCTCCGCCGCGCCATCGTCCCTCTTGCAAGGCGCCGTGATTGTTTTTAAATACTCCGAGGGTTTGATGAGGCGGTCGGGCGCGTTGTGAGGGAATGCCGGCGGCACGAACGGCAACGCGGGGTGTTTGTTGACGAGGTTGGCACCGCGCGGTCTCTCGTCGTCTGCGGACGCCGCGGAACCGCGCCGCCCCGCTGCAAGAAATGGCGGACGTTAGTGGGGGAGTGAAAGTCGCATCGAGGCTCGCGCACCCCGCAATGGTGTGATGCAGCGAGCGTTTACTTTTCTAAACTCTCTTGGCTGAAAACTATTTCCAAGTGTAAATTTTTTGCTATTAACAATAATTATTAAATATATTTACTATTTTATTACATATATGACGACCTGCGTGGATGAGTGGCCGTTTGCTCCGAGTTCTCGGGTTTGGTTCTCGGACTGGTCAAAGTAAAAAATACTTTTTCTACATTTCGGTTCTGGGTGTTTGTGGTACCTTTGTTGTTTCTGATTCCACAATATAAGCTTAATTTTTTGGCATCGGAGCAATGGTGTCCCTATGGGTGTACGGATTTTACGTTCTTTAGTAAAAAGTAACCGTTTAAAAATCGTTCATAATGAGCGACGCTGTTGCGTGAGTACTAATCAGTGTATTAGGAAAAAATCTGTAGCTTCTTTTTTTTACTGATAAGAAGACTCTCAGCACAGTTGTATAATTCATATCTGTCTTCGTAACTTTATGTTGTATTCATGAGAGAATCGCTGACACTTAGGTGAGATTAATTTAGAAAGAGCTTTTGTGTATTTGAATATATAAATAAATATCTTCACGCAATTCCCAATACAAGGGTAGACAGGGGTCTAGATTAGACAATTAAGCCCCTTTGACTCACCTTCCACCGAAGATATTTTCGGGACAACGTGACAGGTGGTGAGCCCGTCGCCGTCTTTATGTCCAAGCCAACGATATAATTCGTACATAAGTTTTTGAAAAATTCATTGGTACGAGCCTGCCACCTGGGGATCGAACTCGGGTCTCTCGACTCGAAATTCCGACCACCCAACCACTAGGCTATCGTGACGTTTTTGTTTATTTAATTTAATAAAATATCATACGTATGTTAGCCAAAGTAATGTCCAGAATCTAGATATTTTTTTATTAAAGCTTAATTGGTTCTAAATATAATAGTGAGCTTATCAAAGATTAAAAAAACTATGAGACAGTTAAGGCACACCATATATTAGCAACACCAATCTCCCTAGGCCTGTTCTGGAATTTTATACGCCGTTAAGTAATTTATTCAAAGAGTATTTTGCACTGAGTAACATTTGCAGCAATGGTGCAGTGATCAGAACGTATTTTATTTCTATGACTTTTTTGAGTGAGAGATATATAGAAGTTATAAATGAATAAATAAATATCTCCACGCAATTCCCAATACAGGAGTAGACAGAGGTCGATCCACTTTCCACCGAAGATATTTTCGGGACATATAGAAGTAGATGAAATCGCAACTTTAATGCGAACATTTACGAGGTTCGATATTACTTATGTGAGTGTAAAAAATGAAGATCACGTTAGCCGAGTTGTTGGGTGGTCGGAATTTCGAGTCGAGAGACCCGAGTTCGATCCCCAGGTGGCAGTACCAATGAGTTTTTCAAAAACTTATGTACGAATTTCATCGTTGGCTTGGACATAAAGGCGGCGACGGGCTCACCACCTGTCACGTTGTCCCGAAAATATCTTCGGTGGAAGGTGGGTCAAAGGGTCTTAATTGTCTAGACTTGACCTCTGTCTACCCCTGTATTGGGAATTGCGTGAAGATATTTTATATTATTATTTTTTATTACTTCTATTACGCACTCGCTCTATTAAAACTGCCTGGAGGTAGCCTGATAGTGCTACCATATAGCTCTTCTAGCTCTGTCAGGTTACTCCTAAATGAAGCCGCAACCCTTAGCTTCAAAAGCTTTGGCTTTTTGGTTTCAAAGGCGTTTCTTATATTCACTACTAAAATAGATTTTTATACAACACATTATTACTATAACTATACTTATTTTGTAATTTCATGACAGGAAACAATTTGATCACTACAATTTGTATGTAATTATTTATTGGAGCGGATCGTTTCGTAAGCGCATGACCAAAACTACGTAGGAGTTACTCGCGGCCCATTATAAATATTAGCACATAGGTACTACATGGCAGCTTATAACCTAGTTGGTAGTAACCCTGCCTTCGAAACTAAGGGTTGCGGTTCGAATCCTGCTAGAGGCAAACATTTGCTTGATGAATATGAGTGTTTGTGCTCGTGTTATGGATTTTATTTATCTATGTTAATATATATAATAATAAGTATATTGTGCAGCTGACTTGGACACTAACAGGGCGATAGGCTCACGTTTTCCCAAATAGTCTTTGTCGTGGGTCGGATGGACTTAACTGTCTGAACTCTGTCTACCCCATGATTATTATATATTTTATATTAGTTATTTAATGTGCCTACCAATATTTTAGAGGGTAATACGCACTATTCACCATCTTAATTAAAATAAATAAATATCTTCACGCAATTCCCAATACAGGGGTAGACAGAGGTCTAGTCTAGATTATTAAGTCCATTTGACTCACCTTCCACCGAAGTTATTTTCGGGACAACGTGACAGGTGGTGAGCCCGTCTTTATGTCCAAGCCAACGATATAATTCGTACTTAAGTTAAAAAAAACCATTGGTACGAGCCTGCCACCTGGGGGTCGAACTCGGATCTCTTGACTCGAAATTCCGACCGCACAACCACTCGGCTGTCGTGACTTATGTTAAGAAAAAAAAATTAAATTAAACACTCTTCTTAGCGTTACTGTGGCTACCTTTCGAAATACTAGGAATATTCCGTTCCCGAGTGAAAGGTTTAAAAAAATATTGAAGAGAAAAGTCAAAGCTTATGTACGAATTACATCGTTGGCTTGTACATAAAGACGGCGACGGGCTCGCCACCTATCAACTTGTCCCAAAATATTTTCGGTGGAAGGTGGGTCGAAGGGACTTAATTGTCTAGACTAGACTTCTGTCTACCCCTGTATTGGGACCGGCGTGAAGATATTTTTTTTTCTTAACAACACTCCCTTAATCAACCACAACGAATTATGTTTTTTTTTATTGAAAAGGGAGGCAAATGAGCAGGTGACTCACGTGATGGTAAGTGATTACCGCCGACCATGAACACCCGCAATACCAGTGGCATAGCAGATGCGTTGCCGGCCTAAGAGTGCCCCCCCTCCGAATTGGGGGGTGGGGGGCCTCCGGTTACCTGCACTCACCAGACGAAACGCAGAAGTTTGTTAGACTTCTACTTCACGCCGGTATTCTGTTAGGTCGTGGTAGTTCCCCGGTCGAGCCCATACATGCAACAACAAAAGCTGATGCGTGGCTCTTCCACTGTTAAAATATCGTATGTATATAGCCATACATAACTTTAAAGTTAATAAATGATACCATAGCGTTGAAAACACCGTAAAAGCTCATGTGATAAGACCATCTAAAAATTATTACACAAATTATGTAGTAATGCGTTTTATCTACTGTGCGGTGTTACATTTCAAAGTCGGCATTGTATCTGTATTCGTTACGACATTAGAACTGTAAATAATATAGGCGTCAAGGTCATTCCTACTCTCTAAGTAGATGTCTACGTGACTTAGTGATTGTAGCTGACTTAGTGTAGCTTGTGAATGTGTGCGGTTCGAATCCCCATAGCATAAACGACAACCAAATGTTGATGAATATGAATATATGGACTGTGAGTTATAGGTGTTTATATATATATATATATATATATATATATATATATATATATATATATATATATATATATATATATATATATATATATATATATATATATATATATATATATATATATATATATATATATATATATATATATTTTTTTTATTGAAAAGGGAGGCAAATGAGCAGGTGACTCACGTGATGGTAGTGATTACCGCCGACCATGAACACCCGCAATACCAGTGGCATAGCAGATGCGTTGTCGGCCTTAGAGTGCCCTCCGAATTGGGGGTGGGGGCCTCCGGTTACCTGCACTCACCAGACGAAACGCAGAAGTTTGTTAGACTTCTACTTCACGCCGGTATTCTGTTAGGTCGTAGTTCCCCGGTCGAGCCCATACATGCAACAACAAAAGCTGATGCGTGGCTCTTCCACTGTTAAAATATCGTATGTATATAGCCATACATAACTTTAAAGTTAATAAATGATACCATAGCGTTGAAAACACCGTAAAAGCTCATGTGATAAGACCATCTAAAAATTATTACACAAATTATGTAGTAATGCGTTTTATCTACTGTGCGGTGTTACATTTCAAAGTCGGCATTGTATCTGTATTCGTTACGACATTAGAACTGTAAATAATATAGGCGTCAAGGTCATTCCTACTCTCTAAGTAGATGTCTACGTGACTTAGTGATTGTAGCTGACTTAGTGTAGCTTGTGAATGTGTGCGGTTCGAATCCCCATAGCATAAACGACAACCAAATGTTGATGAATATGAATATATGGACTGTGAGTTATAGGTGTTTATATATATATATATATATATATATATATATATATATATATATATATATATATATGTATATATATATATATATATATATATATATATGTATATATATATATATATATATATATATATATATATATATATATTTGAAATGAATAGAAACGAGAGATATATAAGGATCGTGACACATGTCGGCCAGTCCTCTCTGGCTACCCCATTAGGGACTGTGCATGAAGATAAATACAACTGTAAACACAAATGAAAAATTAAATATACGATTGGCCTGCGAAAACGAACTACAATATTTATTTTTAAATTTACAAGAGGAGCTATGCTGCTTCCATATTGAAATTTAGATGTAATGGGATATTTTTAAAATCAGTAATTTAAAAGCTTATGTGGAATAAAGAAATAATGTGTTCATTCCTTTTTTGGGAAGTCGGTATTCTCACCCCTCAGTAAATCGTGAGATTTTTACCAAATTTACTTACCGGTTCTGAGGTGATTCGAGGTTTAGACAATTTGGTTCTTACTATACTTTAAAGTCCAAAAACTCATAGGTACAAATCTTCCTCCTGGGGATATTGAACTAAAGTATTCTGAGTTAAATTCAGCTCACTTAACAGCAATTTTGCGTGTAGACAGAAATATTGAAAATAATAGCAATTAACCCAAAACTCTATTTTCTATACTGGGGTAAGCAGAAGTCTAGATAATAAAGATTTTTTAAAATTTTTAAAAATTTTAAAATTAAAATAAGTATATATATATTTTTTTATATGTCTAAACCTCGAATCACCTCAGAACGAGTAAGTAAATTTGGTCAAAATCTCACGATTTACTGAGGGCTGAGAATACCGACTTCCCGACAAAAGGAATGAACACATTGTTTCTTTATTCCACGTAAGCTTTTAAATTACTGATTTTAAAAATACCCCATACATCTAAATTATTACATTACATTTTTCATTTGTGTTTACAGTTGTATTTATCTTCATGCACAGTCCCTAACGGGGTAGCCAGAGAGGACTGGCCGACATGTGTCACGATCCTTACATATCTCTTTCGTTTCTATTCATTTCAAATTCATCATTGTCTTCATACATGCACTGCTTCACACATGCGTTTGGGTATCCGAGTACTATTTGTCAGTAGTGTTTTTTCTTGGCAATTAGAAACTTCCACTATAATATCAGAAGGGTGAAAGTAAAATGTAAACATGTTGGTTACCCAGCTAAGTTTTAATCTTATGCAGTTTACGCTATACAAATCGAGAACTGGAATGATTAAATATTAATATGTATAATTAGCTGCGGTTGCTCAGAGGCGTAAGCGTTCGCTTTTCTAATGCGAGAGTGGCGGGTTCATATCTCTAAGAGTTCGCTGTCACACTTCGATACTCTCCTTGTTCGACGAGAGCGGCGCCAGCTGATTTTGACGTCATTGTTATTTTCGCGAAATTTATAGAGATCTGCGCGCGCAGCCTGTCACGTGTTTTTCTATTTATTTTTGGAGAAGGTACATAATTTTACACAACGACTCGGAATAAAATTGAAATTTTTTACAGGTCATCGACTGTTGGGTCAAATACATGTGGCGAGTGTCCTACGACATAGCTATTTATATTCTTGCTGCTTAATAAGTACCGCGTAAATGGTAAGTTAAAACTTACGTTTAAGGTACTCTTATCACTGCGTTAATTCCACAAAATGTAAACACATATTTAATTATATCAACTGATACTTCAACGCATATAACTAAGTTGCAAAATTATAAAATTGGTTTCAAAATTGTCTTTTTTAACACTTAAACACTTAAAACACGATTTTTAGAAGTTGACAAGGCTACTGGAGTTACAGATACGGTATGATTGTCTACCTACTGAAAGCAATATTTTTAACCGACGAAAAATACGGAGATGGTTCACAAGTCAACTCGTATATTTCTTTTTGGTCTGATCACGCATAACTTTACATCATTTTAATTAACTCTAGACTGGGAAATTTGCTGTAAGATAAACAAACCTACAGATATTTAAAGCCAAACACTAATACCAAATACTGACATTGAAAATCTAAAACCTCCTAAACCAATTAGCGAGAACAAAGCTGTAAATTAAAAATTCAGGCAACAGCCGGGGCCGTCGCACTCTGTTTCCTGAAAATGTCTGTCTACTTAATTGCTGCTTTCGTTTAATCTCCGGCTAATAATCACCGGCGACTGAAGAATTCTAGTTTTATTTTAATGTGAAAGTACATAGAGTTGCGTACATAGTGGAAATCATTTTATAACTGCTATGTATGTGTACTGATGGAAATTTTTACAGAGCATACTAATTCAAACCTCTGTAAATAGCAAATATATATATAAATAGCAAATATATAAAATGTATTAAATTAAAATAAGTATATATATATTTTTTTATATGTCTAAACCTCGAATCACCTCAGAACGAGTAAGTAATTTGGTCAAAATCTCACGATTTACTGAGGGCTGAGAATACCGACTTCCCGACAAAAGGAATGAACACATTGTTTCTTTATTCCACGTAAGCTTTTAAATTACTGATTTTAAAAATACCCCATACATCTAAATTATTACATTACATTTTTCATTTGTGTTTACAGTTGTATTTATCTTCATGCACAGTCCCTAACGGGGTAGCCAGAGAGGACTGGCCGACATGTGTCACGATCCTTACATATCTCTTTCGTTTCTATTCATTTCAAATTCATCATTGTCTTCATACATGCACTGCTTCACACATGCGTTTGGGTATCCGAGTACTATTTGTCAGTAGTGTTTTTTCTTGGCAATTAGAAACTTCCACTATAATATCAGAAGGGTGAAAGTAAAATGTAAACATGTTGGTTACCCAGCTAAGTTTTAATCTTATGCAGTTTACGCTATACAAATCGAGAACTGGAATGATTAAATATTAATATGTATGCGGTTGCTCAGAGGCGTAAGCGTTCGCTTTTCTAATGCGAGAGTGGCGGGTTCATATCTCTAAGAGTTCGCTGTCACACTTCGATACTCTCCTTGTTCGACGAGAGCGGCGCCAGCTGATTTTGACGTCATTGTTATTTTCGCGAAATTTATAGAGATCTGCGCGCGCAGCCTGTCACGTGTTTTTCTATTTATTTTTGGAGAAGGTACATAATTTTACACAACGACTCGGAATAAAATTGAAATTTTTACAGAGCATACTAATTCAAACCTCTGTAAATAGCAAATATATAAAATGTATTAAATTAAAATATAAATAAATTACAAATATTTTGAATAAAGCGATTTTCGGGTTTTATCGCGTTTTTAATTAGTTTTTACAAACTATTTTTACTTCAGGTCACGGGGGACCCCGTAAATCATTTCATTTTTAAATGAAACAATTACATTTTAATGTAATGTAATGTACTGTAGTATTCACGTAAATACAAAAAATCATTAAGTACTCCATATCCCAAATTCGTTGTACTTACACATCATGTTTTTTTTTTTTTATAGAAAAGAGAGGCAAACGAGCAGGTGGCTCACGTGATGGTAAGTGATTACCGCCGCCCATGAACACCCGCAATACCAGAGGCTTAGCAGATGCGTTGCCTCCCTTAGAGTGCCCCCCTCGCCCAGAATTGGGGGAGGGGGGTGTGTGGGCCAACGGTTACCTGCACTCACCAGACGAAACGCAGAAGTTTTTAAGATTTCTACTTTACGCCGGTATTCTGTGAGGTCGTGGTACTTCCCCGGTCGAGCCGGCCCATTCATGCAACAACAAAAGCTGATGCGTGGCTCTACCACTGTCAAATCATGTGAATTAGCGGATTGGAAAAATCTATTAAGTCACGATAGCCTAGTGGTTGGGTGGGTCGGAATTTCGAGTCGAGAGACCCGAGTTCGAACCCCAGGTTCGAACCCCTCGTACCAATGGGTTTTTCAAAAAAAACTTACGTACGAATTCTAGTTTTATTTTAATGTGAAAGTACATAGAGTTGCGTACATAGTGGAAATCATTTTATAACTGCTATGTATGTGTACTGATGGAAATTTTTACAGGTCATCGACTGTTGGGTCAAATACATGTGGCGAGTGTCCTACGACATAGCTATTTATATTCTTGCTGCTTCATAAGTACCGCGTAAATGGTAAGTTAAAACTTACGTTTAAGGTACTCTTATCACTGCGTTAATTCCACAAAATGTAAACAAATATTTAATTATATCAACTGATACTTCAACGCATATAACTAAGTTGCAAAATTATAAAATTGGTTTCAAAGTTGTCTTTTTAACACTTAAACACTTAAAACACGATTTTTAGAAGTTGACTAGGCTACTGGAGTTACAGATACGGTATGATTGTCTACCTACTGAAAGCAATATTTTTAACCGACGAAAAATACGGAGATGGTTCACAAGTCAACTCGTATATTTCTTTTTGGTCTGATCACGCATAACTTTACATCATTTTAATTAACTCTAGACTGGGAAATTTGCTGTAAGATAAACAAACCTACAGATATTTAAAGCCAAACACTAATACCAAATACTGACATTGAAAATCTAAAACCTCCTAAACCAATTAGCGAGAACAAAGCTGTAAATTAAAAATTCAGGCAACAGCCGGGGCCGTCGCACTCTGTTTCCTGAAAATGTCTGTCTACTTAATTGCTGCTTTCGTTTAATCTCCGGCTAATAATCACCGGCGACTGAAGAATTCTAGTTTTATTTTAATGTGAAAGTACATAGAGTTGCGTACATAGTGGAAATCATTTTATAACTGCTATGTATGTGTACTGATGGAAATTTTTACAGGTCATCGACTGTTGGGTCAAATACATGTGGCGAGTGTCCTACGACATAGCTATTTATATTCTTGCTGCTTAATAAGTACCGCGTAAATGGTAAGTTAAAACTTACGTTTAAGGTACTCTTATCACTGCGTTAATTCCACAAAATGTAAACAAATATTTAATTATATCAACTGATACTTCAACGCATATAACTAAGTTGCAAAATTATAAAATTGGTTTCAAAGTTGTCTTTTTAACACTTAAACACTTAAAACACGATTTTTAGAAGTTGACAAGGCTACTGGAGTTACAGATACGGTATGATTGTCTACCTACTGAAAGCAATATTTTAACCGACGAAAAATACGGAGATGGTTCACAAGTCAACTCGTATATTTCTTTTTGGTCTGATCACGCATAACTTTACATCATTTTAATTAACTCTAGACTGGGAAATTTGCTGTAAGATAAACAAACCTACAGATATTTAAAGCCAAACACTAATACCAAATACTGACATTGAAAATCTAAAACCTCCTAAACCAATTAGCGAGAACAAAGCTGTAAATTAAAAATTCAGGCAACAGCCGGGGCCGTCGCACTCTGTTTCCCGAAAATATCTTTGGTGGAAGGCGGGTCGAAGGGACTTAATTGTCTAGACTAGAACTTTGTGTACCCCTGTATTGGGAATTGCGTGAATACTATACCTCTATACTTTAATTTTTTAGTCTAAAAAATATCCTCACGCCGTTACCAATACAGGGGTAGACAGAGGTCTCGTCTAGACAATTAAGTCCCTTTGATCCACCTTCCACCGAAGTACAACGTGACAGGTGGCCACCAAGTTACTAAGCATTTTATAACAGCACTTCTGAAAAACAAATGTGCTAACAGTAAAACTTCTTAGAAATATAGCTTACTATATATGATATTTTTAAAGTAAAACAAAATGAATAATATGTGAGGAGGTATAGACAACTAAGTCATATCGACCCTCATTCCATTAAAGACTTATTTTTAAAGTTAGTATACAAAGACAACTGAAATAATCCGAGAAATAAATTGGATACAATCATACGAATATCAAAGTTTCCGTATGCCGTGAAAACGACATTTAAGTTTGTTTGTACAACATTTGCAACGTAAGTATGAAATTTGCGAAATGCCAATTTCTACAACATTAAAAAAACGAAATGACAAGTGAAATAATTTATGATAACAAGTAGGGTAATAAGCTATTAGACTGTAATAAAACAATCGTAAAACCGACTCGGTGCAGTCTCTACTTTCTATTTTCTGCTGCGAGTAATATTTTTTTTTCGAACGATATGAGCCTGGCGGCGAATTTAAAGGAAAACGATATGAATTATCATAACAAACGATAGACAAGTAAATCATTCTAATTAGTGAAACAAAATGAAATATCTTCACGCAAATCCCAATAGACAGGGGTAGACAGAGGTCTAGTCTAGACAATGAAGTCCCTATGACCCACCTTCGGCCGAAGATATTTTCGGGGCAAAGTGACAGGTGGTGAGCTCTTGTTTTGATTTTTTTGCTTGCTTTCGGCTATCGTGGCTTTAAGACCAATTTAAAGATATTAAAAATTACTTCTTCTAAATATCTTTATGCCATCCCAATACAGGGGTAGACAGAGGTCTAGTCTAGACAATTAAGTCCTTCCACCGAAGTACAACGTGACAGGTGGCTACCAAGTTACTAAGCATTTTATAACAGCACTTCTGAAAAACAAATGTGCTAACAGTAAAACTTCTTAGAAATATAGCTTACTATATATGATATTTTTAAAGTAAAACAAAATGAATAATATGTGAGGAGGTATAGACAACTAAGTCATTAAAGCCTCATTCCATTAAAGACTTATTTTTAAAGTTAGTATACAAAGACAACTGAAATAATCCGAGAAATAAATTGGATACAATCATACGAATATCAAAGTTTCCGTATGCCGTGAAAACGACATTTAAGTTTGTTTGTACAACATTTGCAACGTAAGTATGAAATTTGCGAAATGCCAATTTCTACAACATTAAAAAAACGAAATGACAAGTGAAATAATTTATGATAACAAGTAGGGTAATAAGCTATTAGACTGTAATAAAACAATCGTAAAACCGACTCGGTGCAGTCTCTACTTTCTATTTTCTGCTGCGAGTAATATTTTTTTTTTCGAACGATATGAGCCTGGCGGCGAATTTAAAGGAAAACGATATGAATTATCATAACAAACGATAGACAAGTAAATCATTCTAATTAGTGAAACAAAATGAAATATCTTCACGCAAATCCCAATAGACAGGGGTAGACAGAGGTCTAGTCTAGACAATGAAGTCCCTTTGACCCACCTTCGGCCGAAGATATTTTCGGGGCAACGTGACAGGTGGTGAGCTCTTGTTTTGATTTTTTTTTTGCTTGCTTTCGGCTATCGTGGCTTTAAGACCAATTTAAAGATATTAAAAAAATTACTTCTTCTAAATATCTTTATGCCATCCCAATACAGGGAATAAGAATATTGAACACAACAAAGCATTTCTGGGCAAAGCGTGCGCAAAACAAGACAATTTATAACGAAAGCGTTGTAACGGTTATACTTATGAAATTTACATAATTACTTAGTAATAAATAAATATCTACACTCCATTCCCAATACAGGGGTAGACAGAGGTCTCGTCTAGACAATTAAGTCCCTTTGATCCACCTTCCACCGAAGTACAACGACAGGTGGCTACCAAGTTACTAAGCATTTTATAACAGCACTTCTGAAAAACAAATGTGCTAACAGTAAAACTTCTTAGAAATATAGCTTACTATATATGATATTTTTAAAGTAAAACAAAATGAATAATATGTGAGGAGGTATAGACAACTAAGTCATATCGACCTCATTCCATTAAAGACTTATTTTTAAAGTTAGTATACAAAGACAACTGAAATAATCCGAGAAATAAATTGGATACAATCATACGAATATCAAAGTTTCCGTATGCCGTGAAAACGACATTTAAGTTTGTTTGTACAACATTTGCAACGTAAGTATGAAATTTGCGAAATGCCAATTTCTACAACATTAAAAACGAAATGACAAGTGAAATAATTTATGATAACAAGTAGGGTAATAAGCTATTAGACTGTAATAAAACAATCGTAAAACCGACTCGGTGCAGTCTCTACTTTCTATTTTCTGCTGCGAGTAATATTTTTTCGAACGATATGAGCCTGGCGGCGAATTTAAAGGAAAACGATATGAATTATCATAACAAACGATAGACAAGTAAATCATTCTAATTAGTGAAACAAAATGAAATATCTTCACGCAAATCCCAATAGACAGGGGTAGACAGAACCCAGGTTCGAACCCTCGTACCAATGGGTTTTTCAAAAACTTATTTACGAATTATATCGTTGGCTTGACATAAAGACAGCGATGTGCTCACCACCTGTCACGTTGTCCTGAAAATTTCTTCTGTGGAAGGAGGGTCGAAGGACTTAATTGTCTAGACTAGACCTCTGTCTACCCCTGTATTGGGAATTGCGTGAAGATATTGGAAAAATCTATTAAGTCACGATAGCCTAGTGGTTGGGTGGGTCGGAATTTCGAGTCGAGACCTGAGTTGAACCCAGGTTCGAACCCTCGTACCAATGGGTTTTTCAAAAACTTATTTACGAATTATATCGTGGCTTGGACATAAAGACAGCGATGTGCTCACCACCTGTCACGTTGTCCCGAAAATTTCTTCTGTGGAAGGAGGGTCGAAGGACTTAATTGTCTAGACTAGACCTCTGTCTACCCCTGTATTGGGAATTGCGTGAAGATATTGGAAAAATCTATTAAGTCACGATAGCCTAGTGGTTGGGTGGGTCGGAATTTCGAGTCGAGACCTGAGTTCGAACCCAGGTTCGAACCCTCGTACCAATGGGTTTTTCAAAAACTTATTTACGAATTATATCGTTGGCTTGACATAAAGACAGCGATGTGCTCACCACCTGTCACGTTGTCCTGAAAATTTCTTCTGTGGAAGGAGGGTCGAAGGACTTAATTGTCTAGACTAGACCTCTGTCTACCCCTGTATTGGGAATTGCGTGAAGATATTGGAAAAATCTATTAAGTCACGATAGCCTAGTGGTTGGGTGGGTCGGAATTTCGAGTCGAGACCTGAGTTCGAACCCAGGTTCGAACCCTCGTACCAATGGGTTTTTCAAAAACTTATTTACGAATTATATCGTTGGCTTGACATAAAGACAGCGATGTGCTCACCACCTGTCACGTTGTCCTGAAAATTTCTTCTGTGGAAGGAGGGTCGAAGGACTTAATTGTCTAGACTAGACCTCTGTCTACCCCTGTATTGGGAATTGCGTGAAGATATTGGAAAAATCTATTAAGTCACGATAGCCTAGTGGTTGGGTGGGTCGGAATTTCGAGTCGAGACCTGAGTTGAACCCAGGTTCGAACCCTCGTACCAATGGGTTTTTCAAAAACTTACGTACGAATTATATCGTGGCTTGACATAAAGACAGCGATGTGCTCACCACCTGTCACGTTGTCCTGAAAATTTCTTCTGTGGAAGGAGGGTCGAAGGACTTAATTGTCTAGACTAGACCTCTGTCTACCCCTGTATTGGGAATTGCGTGAAGATATTGGAAAAATCTATTAAGTCACGATAGCCTAGTGGTTGGGTGGGTCGGAATTTCGAGTCGAGACCTGAGTTCGAACCCAGGTTCGAACCCTCGTACCAATGGGTTTTTCAAAAACTTATTTACGAATTATATCGTGGCTTGGACATAAAGACAGCGATGTGCTCACCACCTGTCACGTTGTCCCGAAAATTTCTTCTGTGGAAGGAGGGTCGAAGGGACTTAATTGTCTAGACTAGAACTTTGTGTACCCCTGTATTGGGAATTGCGTGAATACTATACCTCTATACTTTAATTTTTTAGTCTAAAAAATATCCTCACGCCGTTACCAATACAGGGTAGACAGAGGTCAAGTCTAGACAATTAAGTCCTTCCACCGAAGACATTTTTTGGGACAATGTTACATCTGGTGAGTCTGTCGCCGTCTTTGATGTTCAAGCCCCCTATATAAATCGCACACATGTTCTAAAAAACCATTGGTTTGAGCCCACCGCCTGGAGATCGAACTCAGGTTTCTTGACTCGAAAACCATTCACCCAACCACTCGATTATCGTGACTATCAACATTGTCTATTTTTATATTGTAAAATAAAAAAAATATCTTCACGCAATTCCCAATACAGGGGTAGACAGAGGTCAAGTCTAGACAATTAAGTCCCTTTGACCCACTTTCCACTAAAGATATTTTCGGGACAACGTGATAGGTGGTGAGCTCTTGTTTTGATTTTTTTTTTGCTTGCTTTCGGCTATCGTGGTTTTAAGACCAATTTAAAGATATTAAAAAATTACTTCTTCTAAATATCTTTATGCCATCCCAATACAGGGGTAGACAGAGGTCTCGTCTAGACAATTAAGTCCCTTTGATCCACCTTCCACCGAAGTACAACGTGACAGGTGGTGAGCTCTTGTTTTGATTATGCTTAATGTATATTATACATTATATTATTTAGATTTAGGACAAAAATAATCTTTGTAGTTAACTAATTGTTGAGTCATGCTTAGTAATAAGCTATTAGACTGTAATAAAACAATCGTAAAACCGACTCGGTGCAGTCTCTACTTTCTATTTTCTGCTGCGAGTAATATTTTTTTCGAACGATATGAGCCTGGCGGCGAATTTAAAGGAAAACGATATGAATTATCATAACAAACGATAGACAAGTAAATCATTCTAATTAGTGAAACAAAATGAAATATCTTCACGCAAATCCTAATAGACAGGGGTAGACAGAGGTGTAGACAATTAAGTCCTTCCACCGAAGACATTTTTGGGACAATGTTACATCTGGTGAGTCTGTCGCCGTCTTTTGATGTTCAAGCCCCTATATAAATCGTACACATGTTCTAAAACCATTGGTTTGAGCCCACCGCCTGGAGATCGAACTCAGGTTCGAACCCTCGTACCAATGGGTTTTTCAAAAACTTATTTACGAATTATATCGTGGCTTGGACATAAAGACAGCGATGTGCTCACCACCTGTCACGTTGTCCTGAAAATATCTTTGGTGGAAGGCGGTCGAAGGACTTAATTGTCTAGACTAGACCTCTGTCTACCCCTGTATTGGGAATTGCGTGAAGATATTGGAAAAATCTATTAAGTCACGATAGCCTAGTGGTTGGGTGGGTCGGAATTTCGAGTCGAGTATCTGAGTTCGAACCCAGGTTCGAACCCTCGTACCAATGGGTTTTTCAAAAACTTACGTACGAATTATATCGTGGCTTGACATAAAGACGGCGACGGACTCACTACCTGTCACGTTGTCCTGAAAATATCTTTGGTGGAAGGCGGTCGAAGGACTTAATTGTCTAGACTAGACCTCTGTCTACCCCTGTATTGGGAATTGCGTGAAGATATTTATTTTTATTTCATAACATTTTGGACTTTTTTTTCTACGGTACATCTATTGTCTTTGGTAAGATTACCTATATCTATATTATGATATTTAGATAGCGCGTAGACGAGACTTTGTATTCCTTTTTGAAAAATTGCTGGTACGGTAGAGTGCGTATAACATCTTCACACATAGTCTCCGACGAGGTAGCCAGAGAGATCGCAATGTGTCATGATCCTTGCATACCTTTTCGCTTCTTTCAAATTCATAATTTTATTTATACGCCCACCGTCAAGCTATTTGAATAATGTTGACGCTTAACGTACGCAAACCCTTGAAAATTTTAGTAATAAATAAATATCTACACTCCATTCCCAATACAGGGAATAAGAATATTGAACACAACAAAGCATTTCTGGGCAAAGCGTGCGCAAACAAGACAATTTATAACGAAAGCGTTGTAACGGTTATACTTATGAAATTTACATAATTACTTAGTAATAAATAAATATCTACACTCCATTCCCAATACAGGGGTAGACAGAGGTCAAGTCTAGACAATTAAGTCCTTCCACCGAAGTACAACGTGACAGGTGGCTACCAAGTTACTAAGCATTTTATAACAGCACTTCTGAAAACAAATGTGCTAACAGTAAAACTTCTTAGAAATATAGCTTACTATATATGATATTTTTAAAGTAAAACAAAATGAATAATATGTGAGGAGGTATAGACAACTAAGTCATATCGACCTCATTCCATTAAAGACTTATTTTTAAAGTTAGTATACAAAGACAACTGAAATAATCCGAGAAATAAATTGGATACAATCATACGAATATCAAAGTTTCCGTATGCCGTGAAACGACATTTAAGTTTGTTTGTACAACATTTGGTAACGTAAGTATGAAATTTGCGAAATGCCAATTTCTACAACATTAAAAACGAAATGACAAGTGAAATAATTTATGATAACAAGTAGGGTAATAAGCTATTAGACTGTAATAAAACAATCGTAAAACCGACTCGGTGCAGTCTCTACTTTCTATTTTCTGCTGCGAGTAATATTTTTTTCGAACGATATGAGCCTGGCGGCGAATTTAAAGGAAAACGATATGAATTATCATAACAAACGATAGACAAGTAAATCATTCTAATTAGTGAAACAAAATGAAATATCTTCACGCAATTCCCAATACAGGGAATAAGAATATTGAACACAACAAAGCATTTCTGGGCAAAGCGTGCGCAAACAAGACAATTTATAACGAAAGCGTTGTAACGGTTATACTTATGAAATTTACATAATTACTTAGTAATAAATAAATATCTACACTCCATTCCCAATACAGGGAATAAGAATATTGAACACAACAAAGCATTTCTGGGCAAAGCGTGCGCAAACAAGACAATTTATAACGAAAGCGTTGTAACGGTTATACTTATGAAATTTACATAATTACTTAGTAATAAATAAATATCTACACTCCATTCCCAATACAGGGAATAAGAATATTGAACACAACAAAGCATTTCTGGGCAAAGCGTGCGCAAACAAGACAATTTATAACGAAAGCGTTGTAACGGTTATACTTATGAAATTTACATAATTACTTAGTAATAAATAAATATCTACACTCCATTCCCAATACAGGGAATAAGAATATTGAACACAACAAAGCATTTCTGGGCAAAGCGTGCGCAAACAAGACAATTTATAACGAAAGCGTTGTAACGGTTATACTTATGAAATTTACATAATTACTTAGTAATAAATAAATATCTACACTCCATTCCCAATACAGGGGTAGACAGAGGTCTAGTCTAGACAATGAAGTCCCTTTGACCCACTTTCCACTAAAGATATTTTCGGGACAACGTGATAGGTGGTGAGCCCGTCGCCGTTTTTGTGTCCAAGCCAACGATGTAAATCGCACGTAAGTTTTAAAAAGCCTTTGGGCCTCTTGACAGGAATTTCGGTCGCCCAACCAACTCTGTTATCGTTTATCGATACCCAAACACTATTAAAACCGTTTCTTATGCAATTTTTCTTTATATAATAGATTTGGCGATACCTAGAAAACCGGTGTGTACGCCACTCAACCACGGAGATAATCATAATGAATGTTGGGTACTTAATAATTACTGCCCATTCCACATGGCGAATAATGAGTAAGTATCCGTCGTTAGGAATGACAACCTATTTTAATTTGGTAACGACGTTGCCAAAAATGAAACCTAAACCGGATGTACTTTTAAAGGATTTTGTTTTGAGAAAATGAACGTATGAGTCACTCGAATATGAAACTTTCCTTTGTCCATCGATAGTAAAAGGTTTGGGTGTTGACCCTTTCAAATGATAATATGATATGATACCAGATCAAAATTGAACACGTCTGTGATAGGCAGTAGCGACGAAGGTGCACCTGTTACTTCAAAGCCTTCTTGCGGGAAAAGCCTTTATCCTTCAGAAGATCTTTACCGGCCGTTAACTCAATAAGTAAACTCTTTTTTAATTCAACAAGCTGTTATTGAAAGAAAGTTAGATTATCGATATAATTTTCCAAAGTCTGGTCTCTCATCTCATCTAGTCGCGTATATTGTTATCATTATTATTATTTTTGAACGTGTATCGAAGTGTGTAGAAGTTTCCGAGTTCGGTTGCAAAGCAAATAAAATAAATATCTTCACACATAGTCTCCGACGAGGTAGCCAGAGAGATCGCAATGTGTCATGATCCTTGCATACCTTTTCGCTTCTTTCAAATTCATAATTTTATTTATACGCCCACCGTCAAGCTATTTGAATAATGTTGACGCTTAACGTACGCAAACCCTTGAAAATTTTAGTGATAAAATCATTTTAAACTGCCATATTGCGATTCTATTTTGATCAGCCAAGGTAACGCTGCACAATTTACGAAGAAATGGCATTTCAATTAATATGTATTGTTAATCCCATATTTCTTTATATTTTCTCGTCTGGTCTCTCATCTCATCTAGTCGCGTATATTGTTATCATTATTATTATTTTGAACGTGTATCGAAGTGTGTAGAAGTTTCCGAGTTCGGTTGCAAAGCAAATAAAATAAATATCTTCACACCATACCCAATACAAGTAGACAGAGGTCAAGTCTAGACAATTAAGTCCTTCCACTGAAGACATTTTTGGGACAATGTTACATCTGGTGAGTCTGTCGCCGTCTTTGATGTTCAAGCCCCTATATAAATCGTACACATGTTCTAAAACCATTGGTATGAGCCCACCGCCTGGAGATCGAACTCGGGTCTCTTGACTCGAAATTCCGACCACCCAACAACTCGGCTATCGTGACTTGTGTTTATATTGTAGCTGTAAATTATTTACACGAAAATGATGATATAACATTTTTAAAAATGATGCTATAAATAAATACTCAACCATGACTAGTACAAAAGAAGGAGATTGTAGTTGTATTTAAAACAAATCACTTGGATCGAGAATTATTTTGAAAGAGACAGTGCATGTTGGTCTCTATCGAACCGAAATTTCTATTAAACATTACGACATTCTACACCGCTACCTACATCATTTACATAGCTATCTTCATTTCAACGAGACACCATGAAATGGAAAGTGAATAAAAAAAAAGTGGGCACTAATTTATGTAGTGTCCTCCATACACACGTACATATTTCGTGTATTGTTTTATATGTTCACTTTAATCAGAACGCGACTAACAGCCCATTAAGCTCACCGTAGAAAGTGAACAGTCGTAATTACTGAAGAGGCGGCCGTCTGTTCATGTCATTCCAATTTTCAAAACATAACATTTCGGAAGTCATGATAGATAGCCGAGTGGTAGGGTAGTCGGAATTTCGAGTCGAAAGACCCGAGTTCGATCCCCAGGTGGCAGGCTCGTACCAATGAGTGTTTTCAAAAACTTATGTACGAATTTTATCGTTGGCTTGAACATTGAGACGGCGACGGGTTCACCACCTGTCACGTTGTCCCAAAAATGTCTTCGGTGAAAAGTGGGTCGAAACGACTTAACTGTCCAGACCTCTGTCTACCCCTGTATCGGGAATGGCGTGAAGATATTTATTTTTTTTTCATAACATTTTGGACTTTTTTTTCTACGGTACATCTATTGTCTTTGGTAAGATTACCTATATCTATATTATGATATTTAGATAGCGCGTAGACGAGACTTTGTATTCCTTTTTGAAAAATTGCTGGTACGGTAGAATGCGTATAACATCTTCACACATAGTCTCCGACGAGGTAGCCAGAGAGATCGCAATGTGTCATGATCCTTGCATACCTTTTCGCTTCTTTCAAATTCATAATTTTATTTATACGCCCACCGTCAAGCTATTTGAATAATGTTGACGCTTAACGTACGCAAACCCTTGAAAATTTTAGTGATAAAATCATTTTAAACTGCCATATTGCGATTCTATTTTGATCAGCCAAGGTAACGCTGCACAATTTACGAAGAAATGGCATTTCAATTAATATGTATTGTTAATCCCATATTTCTTTATATTTTCTCGTCTGGTCTCTCATCTCATCTAGTCGCGTATATTGTTATCATTATTATTATTTTTGAACGTGTATCGAAGTGTGTAGAAGTTTCCGAGTTCGGTTGCAAAGCAAATAAAATAAATATCTTCACACCATACCCAATACAAGTAGACAGAGGTCTTCACAATGAAGTCCTTTGAACTCACCTTCCACCAAAGACTTTTTGCGACAATTTGTCAGGTGGTGAGCCCGACGCCGTCTTTATGTCCAAGCCAACGATGTAAATCGCACGTAAGTTTTTAAAAAAGCCTTTGGGCCTCTTGACAGGAATTTCGGTCGCCCAACCAACTCTGTTATCGTTTATCGATACCCAAACACTATTAAAACCGTTTCTTATGCAATTTTTCTTTATATAATAGATTTGGCGATACCTAGAAAACCGGTGTGTACGCCACTCAACCACGGAGATAATCATAATGAATGTTGGGTACTTAATAATTACTGCCCATTCCACATGGCGAATAATGAGTAAGTATCCGTCGTTAGGAATGACAACCTATTTTAATTTGGTAACGACGTTGCCAAAAATGAAACCTAAACCGGATGTACTTTTAAAGGATTTTGTTTTGAGAAAATGAACGTATGAGTCACTCGAATATGAAACTTTCCTTTGTCCATCGATAGTAAAAGGTTTGGGTGTTGACCCTTTCAAATGATAATATGATATGATACCAGATCAAAATTGAACACGTCTGTGATAGGCAGTAGCGACGAAGGTGCACCTGTTACTTCAAAGCCTTCTTGCGGGAAAAGCCTTTATCCTTCAGAAGATCTTTACCGGCCGTTAACTCAATAAGTAAACTCTTTTTTAATTCAACAAGCTGTTATTGAAAGAAAGTTAGATTATCGATATAATTTTCCAAAGTGTTGTCTAAGTGATTGGTATACGGCTTTCCGTTTTGATCTTATTTATGAAGCCGCGATAGCCGAATGTTTGGGTGGTTGAAATTTCGAGTCAAGAGACCCGAGTGTGATCCCCAGGTGGCAGGCTTGTACCAATGGGTTTTTCAAAAACTTATGTACTAACTATAATTCAAACTCGCGACCTTTACCGAACGGTGGCAACGAAAATCAGTTGATATTTTATGCCTGTTTTTGGCATCGGCGCCATCTACTGCTCTACAGTTACTCTAGTACATTTTTGCGAATTACTGCTTAGTATTCATGACTTTTCAGCCAGGAAGTATTAATAAGATAACGCCAACTAATTTATTACGAAATTTTTTATTGCGTATTGTGTTGTATTAAAGACGGCGACGGGCTCACCACCGGTCACGTCACGGTCACCGGTCACAAAAATTTCGGTAGAAGGTGAGTCAAAGGGACTTAATTGTCTGGACTAGACCTCTGTCTACCCCTGTATTGGGAATTGCGTCAAGATATTTATTTATTTATGTATTATTTATTTATTTATCTTATTTATGGAATACTGGATTTTACTTGCGATTTCGTTCGCGTTGATACAATGTCAAATTACCCGCGGGATCCATTTTTTATTTTCTGAATTTAAAAGCAAGCTAAATAATACGTTTAGGAAAACCATGCATCGGATCTTTCCTACTGGAACTTTGATTTTTTAAAGAGAAAAAAAGAAATGAAAACGGACATCAGTACAAAAGGCGGCTTTATCGCTTCAACAGCAATCTCTTCCAGGCAACCTTAGGGAAAAAGGATTCATCTTAAGAAGGCTTTCCGCCTTCTTAAGATGAATCCTTTGGTGTAAAAATAATATCAATAAATATCTTCACGAATTCCCAATACAGGGTTAGACAGAGGTCTATTCTAGACAATTAAATTCCATCAACCCACCTTTCACCAAAGATATTTTCGGGACAACGTGACAGGTGAGCCCTTTCGTCGTTTTAAATATCCAAGCTAACGATATAATTCGTACATAAGTTTTTGAAAAAACTTGTTGGTACGAGCCTTGGGAATGAAAATCGAATTGTAACTGACTGTTGATTATAAATTATACTATATTGTATTATTAAATTAAAGAGAATGAAAGAGAAATACTATATTGTATTTTTCCGGGTTGTAACGATTTTCTATGGGAGATGCCAGTGTCCTGCAGTGGACTTTAACAAGCCGATAAGTATCATATAACAAGTATATATATGTATGTATTGTATTTATTCCCAGAATTGTAGGAAATCATTAGGTGAATAAGAATAAGACATGGGCCGAGAATAGAGCCCTGCAGAACACCTATTGATACCGTCTACCTGAGATAACTAACACATTATTTTAAATTCTATTCCAACGATGTATATTGCTCCACATTTTTAGCATATTTATGATTAGTGCTTTTCATGATTCAAGCTGATACCAAACCGATTTTGCTATATCAGTTCGTTTTAAAGTAAATTTAATATAAATTAATTACAACAAAAAGTTACGATAGCCGAGTGGTTGGGTGGTCGGAATTTCGAGTCAAGAGGGGTTTTTCAAAAATTTATAGACGAATTATATCGTTGGCTTGAACATAAGACGGCGACGGGCTCACCACCTGTCACGTTGTTCCGAAAATATCTTCGGTGGAAGGTGGATCAAAAGGACTTAAGTGTTTACTTGACTTGACTAGACCTTTGTCTACCCCTGTAGTGGTAATGACGCGAAGATTATTTTATTATCTTATAAATTTAATTATTTCAATTTTTAACTAAGAAAAATAATTTAATATTTTAACTTTAACTTAAAAATTTACCAAAAGTTTCTTTAATGAAATTAGTAATAATTGCGACAGATATTATATGTATATTGAAAACAAAAAAAAAAACAGTTTTCCTAATAACTTTTCAATTAAATTCTATTCGCTTTATTTCCAGATTAATATAATATTATACATTATTTACTGACTTGAGATAACGACAAACTACCTAGAGTACTAAAACATAAAGTGGTAAATTAAAAGTCGGTAGTCGTTAAAAGTACATATATACATACATATAATCACGCCTCTTTCCCGTAGGGGTAGGCAACTTCTTTCCACTTGCTACGATCCTTACATACTTGTTTCGTTTCGTCCACTTTCATTATTCCCTTCATACATCCTCTTCGATTCAGGGTACTCTTGACCTGGCCTTTTTCAGGACGTCCCTGATTTGGTCTCGAAACGTCCGCGTAGGTCTTCCCCTTCCTACACTTCCATTAACACTCGCCTTATATGCTTTTTTCGTCAATCGTTCTTCATTCATTCTCTCGACATGGCCAAACCATCTCAGCATACCTTTCTCAATTTTATTCACTACATCTTCTTTCAGACCACAACGTTTCCTTATTTCACTGTTCCTTATCCTGTCGCTCAGTTTAACTCCTAACATACTTCTTAATGCTCTCATTTCAACTGCATTTACTCTGCTTTCATGTTTCTTCTGCCATACCCAACTTTCACTTCTTTACATGAGTGTCGGAACCAAAACTCCCCTATTCACAGTCAAACGAGCCTTGTTAGATACCATCCGACTGCTCATAATGGAGTGCAAAGCTCCATTCACTATGTTTCCTGCATTCACTCTTCTTTCAATATCACTCTCACACTTTCCATCTCTTGCGAACTTTGACCCCAAATACACAAACTCATTCAGCTATTCAATTTCTTCATCTCCAATCACGATATTGCGGCCTGACTTGCCTCATCTCCTCATCTCTTTCAAACACCATCACTTTCTTCTTCGTTACATTCATCTTCATTCCCTTTCTAACAAAAGCTCGCAAAAGCTAGCAGTTACCATCTCCTGCAACTCCTCGGCTGAAGACGTAAGTAATACATGGTCATCAGCATAGAGAAAACATTTTACGAGTAACTCATTCATTCTCAACCCACTTTCATTCTCTTTTAAATGTGTCAAGCAATTGTCCATGAACAGATTAAACAGCCACGGTGACGCTACACATCCCTGTCTAACACCTTTTACGATATTAAACCATTCAGTGTATGCCCCGTTTATCCTTACACAAGCACAAGAATCCCTATGAAGAGATTGCCGTGAAAGGTGTCAGCAGTATGCTCGTATGAGGATACTGCTGACACCTTTCACGGACAATGCTGACCACAATTCATTCCTCACCACTCTATCATAGGCCTTTTCTAGATCTACGAACGTGCAATAGACCTTCTGGTTTTTAGCCAGACACTTTTCGGCTATGCACCGCAAGGAAAAGACCTGATCCGTACACCCAATTCCCTTTCTAAATCCCACTTGTGCATCCCATACTTTTTTGTCTGTTTCATTCACAACCCTTTCAATCAACACTTTCGCATACAATTTACCCACGACGCTGAGAAGGCTTATACCGCGGTTATTTACGCAGTCCTGCCGTGACCCTTTTCCCTTATATAATGGCACGATTACGGCTTTGCACCAGTCTCCCGGTACTTGCCCATTTTGCCAGCACAAATTGAAAAGGCGGTACAGCTGACTAACCACTAAGCCCTGTCCAGTCCTCAGCATCTCGACGGTAATCCTATCATATCCGGCAGCCTTACCTAATCTCTTACTTTTCAACGCTTTTACTATTTCATCCACGCTTATCTCACTTTCATCAACATTTATATTAACCATGGAAGGTACGGGTGTTGTACCTGCACTTCCTCTCTTTCAAATAAACATTCAAAATACTCTTTCCATCTCTTTAACACATATTCTTCTCCTTTTATAATGCTCCCATCTTGACTCCTGATTGTATTCAGCTCCGAGGTAGAGGTTTTTCCTCTGGCTGTATTGACGGATTTCCAGAAAAACTTGATGTTTGACTGGAAATCTTCAGTGAGCCTCCTATCAAAATCATCCTTTTGTTCTTCTTTCTTTCTAGTCACAACACCTTTCGCAGCTGATTTGAATCTTTTATACTTCTTTCTCGCTTCCTTTATCTCGTCATTCGTCGCCTTTTGAAGTTTTTGGTTAGCTTTTGTTACTAACCAATCCAACCACGCTTTATTCTTTTCTTGCACAGCCTTTTGTACATCTTTATCCATCCACACATTATACTTCTTTCTTCCTTTCCTTCGTTTAGCTACTCCGCATACCTCAACAGCAACATTCACGACTCCTTTCTTAAATGTCTCCCACAAATCTTCAATCACACATATCTCTTCTATGCCTTTAAAACTTTCTATCAGTTTCTCTACATACTCGTCTTTCTTATCTTTTCTTGGAGATTTTCCACTTTTATTCTGTCCAAAACACTCGTAGGCTCAGCTCCTCGGTGTCGCCATCGTTTAAAGAGGCCATGTATTCGGGCTTTGACCAGGAAGTGGTCTGTGTCAAGGCCTACACCGCGGTATGCTCGAGTGTCTAGCAGTTTCTTCCTCAATCTTTCATCCACAATAACAAAATCAATCATCATTCTAGACTCGCCCTCAATTCTTGTATACAAATGGATCTTTTTGTGATCAAACATTGTATTGGCCACGCACAGATTTCATTCCAAGCATACGTCAAGTAGGCTTCTCCCATTTTCGTTCACTCTCTCGTCCCCAAATGTACCCAGTACTCCTTCATATCCATCACGCTTTACTCCGACCCACCCATTAAAGTCCCCTAACTTCACGATCCGTTCATTTTCTCCGCATTTATTCAAGACCTCTCTCATGCTATCCCAAAATTCCTCTCTCGCGCAGATCCGTCGGTGCATAGACCCCAAGGATAAACAAGCGGGTGAGTCCTAAGTTTTAACCTAACCCAGAGGAGTCTTGGGCTTACACATTCATGCTCTATCACACATTCAACTATTCGAGAGGAAAGAATCACACCAACTCCCTGACAGCCTCAGCCTTACATTCAACGTAGCGAAGCGGCTCTCCATGGGCCGTTAAAAGTCTTCATATATTTTATGACCTCCGATGATGAGTGGGTTACACACCAATTTCCATGGTGTCGCTGTGTCCCAGGTTCGATTCCCCGACGGGTCAATATGGGAAACCAATTTTTCTGCATCGTTTGGTGTCTTGGTCTATGTGGAAAGTTCGTGGTTTCCGATTCTTTGGATCAGAGTATAAACTATGAGATGTTGTTTCTACAGTCATTCCTAATTCAGAGTAAACCAGAAGTCTAGACAATTTAGTCCTTTCAACCCAGATTTTCCGGAGCTTTTTTATGGACAACGTGACACTACTGGGCTATCGCCGTCATCACCTCAAAGCCAACGATGGAAAGTCGTACATAAGTTTTGAAAAAAACTAATCGGTACGAATCTATCTTCTTGGAACCGAACAGAACTCGGGCCTGTGACTCGAATTCCGATCACCTAATTACTCTTCTATCGTGGCACTATCCATGCACTATGTATTCGAAGAAAGAAAAAACACATAATTTTTACAAAGTTTTTGGCTAGATAAATGTTAAATATGCAAAGCATTTGAAGTTGAACTGGGCTTATGAAATAAACCTGTATTTCAGCAACAGTGCATTTATTTATTATTACATATCACATATAGAGGTGGACTTACCCAGCCGTCCGCGCAGCTCGGAGGGGCGGAGCGCGGGCTCCTCCAGCACGGCGGGGGGCGGCGGGGCGGGCGGCGCGGGGGGCGGCGGCGGCGGCGGCGGCGCCTCGTCGCCCGAGCTGCCGCCCGAGCTGCCGCCCGACGAGACGCCGGACGACGCGGACGCCTGCACCGCCGCCGCCTCCTCCGACACCGAGGCGCGCCGGCTGCCGCCCGCCGAAGAGATGCGGCTCGCCTGCGAAACGAACCGGCTTCGTTCACACCGTGACGACGTTCAACATGTTACATGACGTTAGTCATGGTGCTTTTGACAACAACACATACATTACGGCCTGTGACAAACTACTACTGGCGACAAATTCCGACCGGTTTCCATTTCCATGGCGTTGCCAACTCTGAAATCTCGTGTTCGATTTCCGGTCGGATGAATGTAGAAGACACTTTTTCTTCATTTCTTCGGGGTCTGAGTGTTTGTAGTACCTTCGTTGTTTCAAATTCCTTTAAACAAATGCTTAAGATCCTTAATTTGGGATCGGAGCACTCGACGTCAATACATACATTACGACCTGTAGAACATTGCAGGACAAAAGCATCAAAAGGAGGATTTTGCACTAATCGTCGCGCTTGGCTAATGGATTGACAATGGTAGTACCTTGCACCTTTGACGCTACAACGCGCCATAGGTCTTCTTTATTATCATTTTAAATTTGAGATGTTTATCCTGACATCTGTCAATAATGGATAACCATGTCTCGTTCCTTAGTCTTAGGTAATAAAAGTGTCGAAAATACAAAGAATGATGAAAACCATTGTCGTTTTCATCATTCTTTGAAGAAGTTGCTTACCCTTCTCACATCCATACTACTTTTCTCTCCAACATAAGAAGAGAGAATTTGGCATGGTTATCCACAATAAAAAAGAAAGGCTGGCTTAAGGTTGATTTGGTTAACCCACCTTCAATACGAATATAAAAAACACCAATAACACCATAATATTCAGACATGTCAATGGCGTATTGATTCTACTACGCTTTCTCATCTCATGAGGCAAATTAGTTAAAAGAATCTGGAACCTCTAGACATGTAAGTAAATAACCATCTCAAAAATGACAAATGTGTGATAAATACCGAAATATCCTCACATGCCTCGTTATTGTTTGTGAATTTCTGATTACTTTTATTTAAACACATTTTATAAACAATGTAATAACATAACCTAATATAGGTAAAATATTTTCGTTCGATACTTACAAAGTTCTGTGCCTTGTGAGTGAATGCGGCAAATTTAGTAGCTATTGTGGATTTTGTTTGTGTCTCTGGTGGTGGGGACACCTCTTCGTATGCTTTGCTTGAGCTGAAAAATTATTATAGTGAGTGAACAAGAATGAACAATAATTATAATTGATTGACCAGGAAAACTATATTTTTGTTGATTTTTTTTTGTAGATTCCGTTAACCTAGTTGGTAGTGACCCTGCCTTCCAAGCTAAGGGTTTGATTCCTGCTGCAAACATTTGTGTGATGAATATGAATGTTTGTACCTTTGTCATAGATGCTTATAAAATAAATAAATAAATATCTTCATGCCATTCCAAATGAAGGGGTAGACAGAGGTCTAGTCTAGACAATTAATTCCCTTCGAGCCACCTTCCATCGAACATATTTTGGGATAACGGGATAGGGCTCACCGCCCGTTCGCCGTCTTTAATTCCAAGCTAAGATAATTTTTAATTTTAATTCTAAGATAAGAATCGTACATAGGATTTGAAAAAACCCATAGACACGAGCCTGCCCCTTGGGGATCGAACTCGGGTGTCTTGACTACAAATCCCGATCACCCAGCCACTCGGATATCGTGACTCTCTATGTAAATATATCTTTGGACATCAAGATGGCATCAGGCCCACCATCAGGTATTCACCTGGACCGGTTACATGTGGCTCGAATTGTCTACACCTACCACGAAATTGAGAAAATGTATCTATTTATAGAATAGCTCCAATGAAAATTCCTAAAAGAGTTGTATCTGCAACTAGTTGCAGCCACTAAAGATCGCTTTTCTGTACTTGATATAATTGATACCCATAGTATTTGACTTGAAAAATGAATTGAAAGATGACTGATATTTGACTTGAAATTAAATTTTGAGCATACCATAATGAAGAAAGGAAACATCAAAAAGTATAATAATTGTATGGACAATTTGAAATGACATTATACCTTGCTTTATTTCGCGCGTTTATAATAAATAAATAATATATAACATAATAAATACATTGATAGGGACAAAATCCCATACATTGCTCTGATCCCAAAGTCAGCACTTGTATTATGGATTTATTGCGTATTGCGTATTTTAGTTAGATGATGACCTTCGTGGACCAGTGGCGTACCCTTTAGTTATCATGGTATCGCCAGGTCTGAGGTCCCGGGTTCGATTACTGGTCGGGTCAATGTGGTCGGGACAATTTCTCTACATTTTCTCGGATTAGGATTTTTGTGGTACCTTCGTTGTTTCTGCAAATAACACAAGGGCATTAGCAACTTACTTTTGGACCTGAACAATGTATGAGATGTTGTCCCTATCAATGTATGTACTACAAAATTTTTAATGAAAAATACCATTTGAGCACAAATCAAATATGTGCGTGCTCAAGTGGTATTTATTGACGCAATTTAGTAGAAATTACTTTCTGATACTATCAGTACAAGAACTACTGTCCCGGAGTTAGGAGATTCTTAAAAGAAACTAGTACATGTTGGTTCGATAAGTTAGTTCGGTGAATCTAAACAAAAACAAAAGAACAACAAATGTCCTCTCACCTATCATTGTTTTCTTTGGTGGTGAAGTCGACGACGAGCGCGGCGCTGCCCGGCCGGCTGTGGCTGCCCGAGTCGCGCGAACTGCTCCTGCGAGACCGATGCCGACGTCAGATTTGGTAACCAATAGTTTTGGGCATAAAGCAGAGGCATTTTGTACTTCTGCTTTTCACCCGCTGACTGATAAAACTGACAGCGCATTTCCCTTTCCCTTTCCTTTTCTCCTACTCTGTGCCACTTCCCTTTCTTAAAGACCTTCAGTTGTTGGTGTAGAACAGTGTCAGGAATCACTTACCAGGAGCACAAACTTGTCTGGCCCTTTTACAAATAAAAATATAGGGCCATAAGACGCCGATACCATGTCGTTTCCAATGTAGCCATGATGAAAGCAAGTCCATTTCTATCCTCGAACTATGTTCTATGCGAACTAAGAGCAGACATTCAATATTTAAGGGTTCAAATACGGGTTTTTTTATGAGGCATCGGCGTAAGAATTTACCACTCCATTCATATTCGGAGATCGTGACGGACTTACAAAGTGTGTAGAAGATACTACACACTTTGTGTCTAGTATCTTGTGCCTCTGATTTTCTTTAATACCTACCTCTCTTTACCTACCTATTTTTAATTTATAAGGTAGTCAACACTTCCCCCTTCTGGTGTAGGGATGCGAGTGTCAAGAGAGTATCATTTACGATAGATTAACCAATCGCTCGTTTGCCACGCTTTCCTAATAAAATGGTTGTCTTACCTCTTCCTGGGCGACTGGTCTCTGGGCAGGTAAATGTCCTCGTAGTGGTGGTCGCGGCGTGCGGCCTCCGCGCCGCTGTCACTGTCCGACTGCTCGGCCGCGCCCCCCACGCCCGCCTCGCTGCCGTGCACTTCCGCTTTCACTGCGGACACCACACACATATAAATACATACATAGATAGATAGGAGAAGTCACGATAGCCGAGTGGTTGGGTGATCGGAATTTCGAGTCGTGAGACCTGAGTTCGATTCCCAGGTGGCAAGCTGGTACCAATGGGTTTTCAAAAACTTACGTACGAATTATCGTTGGCTTGGACATAAAGACGGCGACGGGCTCACCACCTGTCACGTTGCCCCGAAAATGTCTTCGGTGGAAGGTGGGTGAAAGGGACTTAATTGTCTAGACTAAACCTCTGTCTACCCCTGTATTGGGAATTGCGTGAAGATATTTTTTATATCTAGGGACAACATCACATACATTGCTGAGATCCTAGAGGAAGTAGCTAAAGCACGCGTATTATGGAATCAGAGACAGGTACCTCAAACTCTCAGAACCGATCAGACTTTAGTTTGATCCACATGAGGAAGGTGGTGTTGTAGGTCTTTGAATATACCACAGCCTTTTATGCTATGGTTAGGGAGGCGACTAAGTGTAAAGCCTTCAAAATAGCTATCGATAGACAGCGGGAAAATCATCCCTAAAAAGAGCTGATCAAAATTTAACAGTACCATAACGGGCAGCTGCGTCTAATATGACTGTTGAGAATATGTTGTCAAATATATTGTTGACTGGTAGAGAATGCCACTTGCCATTAAAGTCGCCATATGTACTACACTGTGCATTGAAGCTTAAATAAATAAATAAATATGCGAGATATCTGGTGTTACAGTCGCTAGGCCTCTCTGGAGAGGCCTATGTTCTTCAGTGAATTTCTACAGTTCGTGTAAATGTAAGGAAAGCTGGTAGCAATATGTTTAGATCCCAAAGATGGTAACGAATTCGCCTCCTACAACCCTCCCAAAATACGCGCCCAAATACGCGCTGGTGAAATGTGGGTCGAATGGTTTAAAGTAACTAAACTTTTGAACTTGCTCAGAATTAGTAATCTAGTAGTGAACTTAAAGCAAACATTAAAATAAAACAATAATATCTTTCGACTGAAAGCAGTATGACCAAATTGAAAACCACAAAACATATCAGGTACTGAAGTCCATTCAACCATGGCATTAACACTAAAAACGTTTTATAAGAGAGACCCCCATTTATAAGAGAATTAGAGCAATTTTTAATGAGGGAAACCTTAAGTTCTCGCGTCTCCAGGTACTGGTACTGGATATCCAATTCCTATTACCTCTCAACCTACCAGTTTCACCTTAGTCACAAGGTTGATATCCCTAGATATCCCACCAACATTAGTCGCCCTAGACAACCTTATAAGCTTTTATATATTTAGGCTTTCATCTTTCACTGAGCCTCCAATTCCCTACATGACGAAAGCACTCAGAGGTCAAGAGGATCAAGAAGACGTAGTTGCGGAGATCAAAACTCAAGTAATCGAGTCACATAGCTGTATATCACTAAGTACTCGTTGCCATGGAGGGTAGGCAGCACTCACCGGTCATGGTGGGCGCCTCCTGCCCTTCGGCGGGCGCACGGGGCCCGGGCGAGCGCGCGTGGAACAGATCGCGCACGCGCTGGTACAGCGCCGCCGGTGCCCCCCCTCCGCCGCCCGCGCCCCCGCTGTGCAGGAACCACCCGCCCGAGTTAGATGTCTCCACCTCTGACGCGGAACATGCTAGTAAAAAATTAAACATTTATAAAATACTACGCCCCGACTGCATGGTTAAGTATTTGTGTGATGAATAAAAATTTATACATATAAATAAAATTGGAGTGTAAATAAATAAATATCTTCACGCAATTCCCAATACAGGGTTAGACAGAGGCCTTGTCTAGACAATTTAGTCCTTTTGACCCACCTTCCACCGAAGATATTTTCGGGACAACGGGACAGGTGGTGAATCCGTCACAGTCTTTATGTCCAAGCCAACGATATAATTCGAACATAAGTTTTTTTTATGAAAGCCATTGGTACGAGCCTGAGACCTGGGGATCGAACTCGGGACTCGTGATTCGAAATTCCGACCACCCATCCACTCGGCTATCGTGTTAATTGTGGCCAAATTGGACTGTTTGTAATATTTAAATAACCGTTTTTACTACATGTATATGAATATATACGATAAATACACCGAAATAATGTGTCTGCCTATCTGTCTATCTGTTTGTTCCGGCTAATCTCTGAAACGGCTGGATCGATTTTACTAGGATTTTCACTGACAGATAGCTAATGTTATAAGGAGTAACATAGGCTACTTTTATTTTAGAAACATAATTAGTGTTCCGCGTTAAATGTCAAACTGCGGGCGAAACCGCGGGGGGCAACTAGTAAATAATTAATACATACATAACTCAACATCACATATATTGCTCTTATATCATAGTAAGCAGGTTAAGCACTTGTAGTATGGAATCAGAAACAACGAAGGTATCACAAACACCCAGAATATGAATGTTTTTTCTAGATGTATGGATAATTTAATACATATAGAAATATTTACCTTTTAAATAAATATCAATCAAAACGGCGAACGGAAAATTTTTAATTGTCTAGACCACTACCTATTCCAGTATTAGGGAATATGCGTGATGATATTTATTTATTATTTATTTAGGCATAATAAAATTTAATAATAACAACAACGTTATTTAAGCAACGTCCATGTTTCTTATGTATCGATTTGATTTTTTCAAGAATTACATACGTCATTCAGAAAGGTTTATTTGTACATACCTATATAGGAAACTAATTTTTTAAACATATAACCATGATGGAAAGTATATCGATAAAAAGAAAGAAACATATAAATATAAAGAAAGAAAAATATGATGTCGAATAAATATTTAAGTGTAAAGAAATCTTTACAATCATAAAAATATTACGATAACGTGACAGGCGGCGAGTCTATCGTCATAATGTCCACGCTAACGGTACAATATAAATACAAACATATACATTTACATACGCAAATATTCATATATACATATAAACATCCATGACTCGAGATTACGTTTGCCTCAAACGAGATTCAATCCCTCATCTTTTAGCTTCGAAGGTGGGTTCACTACACACTATGTTGTCGGTTCTTCGAACTAATGAAGTGCTTTTCCTGTTAATCTATATTCCAAATTATAATTTTGATTAAGTTTTCTATTAATATTGATACCAGATCTAACCACTGCAAACTGTGACTGGGAACTATAAAATATGATTTATTGAAGCAATACTTAAAGATACATATTTGTTTAAATTATTTAGTTGTTATTGAAAAAATTACTTCGCAACCCTCCGCATGAAAATATAAAAAGGTATATGTTACCTGGTCCGAAGAGAAGAAGAGCACCACCCTCCCTCCCACAGATGCGTGCACTATCTGTGGAATTAGTGCACACATCTGTGGAATTAGTGCACGCATCTGTGGGAGGGAGGGTGGTGCTCTTCTTCTCTTCGGACCAGGTAACATTTACCTTTTTATATTTTCATGCGGAGGGTTGCGAAGTAATTTTTTCAATAACAACTTTACAATGAATTTCCGCAAAGTAACGCCTGAGTCAATTAACTATTTTAAATTATTTATAAAACTTTTGAAATCGTATTGAACGCTTTAAAATGGTTTAATAAAAATGGATATCCATACGGTCAAATACATAAATCTACGAGTACCTCTCATTAATTATTTACATTGTGATCGATACATAGCCCCGTAAATAGTAGGTAGTGATCACGGAATAAAATGAAATAGGTGCTGTAATGTACAAAAAGTCACGATAGCCGAATGGTTGGGTGGTCTGAATTTCGAGTCAAGAGACCCGAGTTCGATCGCCAGGCGGCAGGCTCGTACCAATGGGTTTTTCAAAAACTTATGTACGAATTATATCGTTGGCTTGGACATAAAGACTGCGACGGGCTCACCACCTGTCACGTTGTCCCGCAAATGTCATCGGTGGAAGGTGGGTCTTAGGGACTTAATTTTCTAGACTAGACCTCTGTCTACCCCTGTATAGGGAATTGCGTGAAGATATTTATTTATTATAATTATTTATATCTGACTTTGGTGACACAGGTTCCCGTACTATTCAAGAACAGCTCCACTTGTTCTTTTTTATTTTCTCCCGTGTCCTCCCCACTATCTTCCTCCTGTGACTTACATGATACTTGATACTAGCAGAATTCTGTTAAGAGCGGTCATAAAACAAAAGAGAAGAAGCTCTTGTCTTCGAGCTAAGTTTTACGAGTTCCAAACTTTATTGTGACGATGAGTGTGAATGGATCTACTCGATAGAGATTTTTATTTGAAAATATGATTATTTGTGTATTTTGTAAAAGTTGGCGAGTGGTTGGGTGATTGGAATTGGGGTCAAAAGACCTGAGTTCGATCCCCAGGTGGTAGGATCGTAGCAAAGGGGTTGTTTTTTCTAAACTTATGTATGTGTCATAAATATATACATATATATCACAAGTATAAATATTTCTTATAAAGTACTAAGGCTCGCGCCAATATGCATCAGAAAGTGTTTTTTTAATCGAAACTTGAAAACAATTTGTAAAGTTGCCTTGCATATAAAGACAAGGATGTGTTAGTACACTACATCTCGAGTTGTCCTATATAATTTGGGTCGAAAAACTAAATTATTGAGAGCTCTGTATTGAGAAATGCGTGAATATAAAAAAATTGCGACCTACATGGATGAGTCAGATACACCGATTTCCAAGATATCGGCATATCAATTTAGAAAACCACATTTTCTACTATGTCTCGGCTCTGGGTCTTTGTGGTACCTTACGTTTCTAATGCTGTAATACATGCGCATTAGCTACTTACTTTAGGTTCAGAGCAATGTATATGTGGTCCCTATCTATGTATTTATTATAAATAAATATATTTATTGACTTTGCCAATAAGACGGCAACAAGCTCGACGCCGGTACGTTATTCCAAATAATCGCTGTTGAAATCTGTCTTAAGAACTAAATTGTACAGGTCTCTGGCTGCCCCAATGTAGTAAATGCATAAAGATCAAAAAAAATATTAATACACACTATATTATACACTACACACTGATAGATGACCAAATCAATACGTGGCATTAAAACTTATACACACTTCGCGAACTTTAAAATGTTTTAGGGTTTGTAAAATGTTTCTGTAATTTTTCTGTACCGTTCAATCAGAGTTAATAGATTAATTCTAGGACAAATCGATACCAAGCAATAGAAAGGCATAGGCGAACGACAAGAAAATTGATAAAATATGTATATAACACATAAAAAAAATACCAAAAATGAGCACTATATTATAAGCATCCAGGCAATTAACTCACAAATAAAGGACTGTTACATCACTCCATACACATAATTAATTAAAATAGTTTTGAATGAAACGTCCTAACACCACAAAACACAAAATGAAACTGACCATAACCATAAACCAATATTGGCTAAAACTTCCTGATGCTTCATTTCTGTCGCTTCATGCCCCATTTGCCACGGTTTACTTAGCGTTTATTATTGCCGAATTTAAATAGCGAAGCCAACAGTGTTAGTGGAGATATTATACGTAATATATACCCAAATAGTATTAGCAACACTGCGTAGAATAATTCAATTATAACGAATTATATAAAATTACCAATAGCTAGTGGAAAAATTTATAGAAAACTCATTTTCTCGGGTCAGAGCGTTTCTAGTACCGTTATTACGACGTACTCAGGTACCCAGACTCAAGATATTGTAGAAAAAGTGTTTGCTACATTGCCACCACCGGAAATTGAACACGTCACCTTACGTCAGAGCAATCGACACCATGAAAATCGGTGTGTATGCTACTCATCCATGGAGTTAGTCAATTTAAAAAAAAATAAAAGAATAGTAACATAAACCTGCAGGACTTGTGCAAGGTTTTCGGATCCAAGAAAAAAACATTTGGATTGATCTGCCGCCCTTTTTTTCATTTGATTATGTTGGAAATAAAATCAGTTTCTCTAGATCTTCAACTAAAACAACTCTGACCGTATTACCTATAATCCTACTACATTACATATGTTATATATATTTCTCTATTCTTCATGGCTCCCTTTATATATTATATATATAAATAAATAAATACATGTATAAATAGGGACAACATCATGTACTTTGCTCCGATCCCAATGTAAGAAGCACTTGAGGTATGGGAATCGGAAACAACGAAGGCACCACAAACACCCAGATCCGAGAAAATGTAGAAAAAGTGGTTTTTCTACATTGACCCAACCGGGAATCGAACCCGGGACACCTTGAAATCAGAATGTCATTATTTTGTCATAGTAAGTGAACATTTATGAACGAATACAAATAATATATATGCAAACAAACAGATCATCACACAAGTATTTGCCCCAATCGGGATTCGAGCCCGCGACCCTTAAAGCAGAGTCACTACCGAAGCTCTCGGGTAGTGATTAAACAATTAAAAAAAATTTGTTAACAGTAATAACTATAGTCAAAAATATTATGTCATACATTATTCACAAACCTGAACTCTCCTCTCCTGAAGACGTGTGATGGGTGATAGTCGTGGAGTTTCCCCTCTGCATAGGGTTCACGTACAGTCCATCGGCGGGACCGGAGCGGCTCGAGCTGACCGAGCCCACGGTTGATGGGAGGGAGCCACGGCGTTGCTCCGAGTTGCGTCTTTCCCGCTCAGGTGCGTGCAAGTAGAAAGGGGAACGGTTTCCATTGCCGTTTATGCAGTTTGGCAGCGCGCACTGGAATATTGACCTTTGTTGCAGTTATCCCAGAGATGATTATCAGTCCCAATACTCTAGACAGTACGATAATGTGCTTTGGCGCTTCTAATTCTTAATCCCAATAACCAGACTTGATGAAAAGTCCCTATACAGTATTCGGGACCAAAAGGGTGCATGGACGTTTCTAAGTTCCCAGTAACTGTGTAAAGCTGTGTGATGTGTACCTAAAAATTCTCCACTAACTTCTTTCCGGTAGTGACGAATGAGGCAATTAAGTAAGAAGGAATGCATTTCTATTAACACGGTTAAAATTTACAAACATGTTATAAAAAGGTGTTGTTTTGTTTAAACATTTTTATTGCGGTATTGTTATTTTTTTAAATATCAAAATTGAATATGTCTTTGACAAGTGACAAGACAAAAACAAAAACATTCCATGAATAAATAACTTTATTTATGGTTTGAGTAGGGGTTTGAGGTTATACCTCAAAATAGAGTGACTAAAACAGGACAACGTTATACCTAAGAAGCGCTAGTGAAAAAAGGAATAGTTAACAGCTTTTTACTAACTCACACCTTAACACTGGTGTGTAAAAAAATGTACACTGTTATGTAAATTTTTTTAAGAAGTTTCCTAAGAAAATAGAGAACATTGTGGAAGAAATGTCCTCGAGTGGCAAGCTTATGTACAGTAAAGGCAGACGCAGTGTAGAACCACCCCTAAGATGGAGACGAGTTGCACAATATTTTGGGCAGTCGATACATGCAGATGCACAAGACCGTTTCAGGTGGCAATCTTTGTGGGAGGCTTCAATTGAGCATTGGGCTTTGAGTAGTCTGTAAAGATGAAGTCACTATAGAAGATTGTACTTACTCTTGCCTCACCAGGGGAACACGCACACGCATGGATCGCTTTGTATGAAGAGAGCTGCTTATTGTCCGCACCAGCAGCACCAGCAGCTACTAGCACGTTTAGGCACTGAAAAGTAGCGTAATAATAAGTACTCATACAGTAAAATAATATATCTTAATCAAATAGTTACAAAACGGCTAAACTCACGTTGTAGTAATCGATGTAGGTACCGACTAGTTTCGGACCTATCGGAGGTCCTTCATCAGGGTGAGTGGAATGATTCATTCCACTCACCTTGATTAATAATGTCTCACGAAAGTTTGAATAATTTATCTCCATGCTATTCCCAAAACTGGGGTAGACAGAATTCCTGACAATTAAGTCCTTTCAACCCACCTTTCACCGAAGATATTTTTTGGTACAACGTGAGAGATGGTGAGCATGTCCAAGGCAACGAAATAAATCGTACATAAGTTTTGAAAGTACTCATTGGTCCCGAGCCTATCAGCTGGGTTCGAAACATTTCTCGTGACTCAGATTCCGATCACACAGCCACTCGACTATCGTTACTTTCTCCTTAGTATAGCATAGAAGTATTCTTATCTAAATTCCGACCGCCTGATTTAAACACAGCACTACACTATACACTAGTGTATTTCAGTTGAACTGCTGCTTAAATTGACTGTTGAGGCATTGGGATAATCATTCCGAAAAATGCAGACTTAATTTAGCACACCGGTGACGGGCAGCGAGCGTCTAATGTACAAGGTGCTACTGCGATTGCCAATCCGCTTGCCTCGCGTGGCAATTACGGCAAACCTACCCGTATGAGGAAGGCTTTATGTCCGGCAGCGGACGTTAACAGACCGTTGTGATGATGATAAGAGATGAAATTGCCAAAAATCCTTCCTTTGTGGACGCTTTAAACATAAGAATAAGAATAAGAATTATTCTTATTCTTATTCCAGGTACCGATACCCGGATGGATCAGTGAATAAAATTACTTTTTCTACATTATCTCTGGTCTAAATGTTTGTTGTGTCGCTTCTGTTTCGATAATATAAGTCTTTTACCTTCTTACTTTAGGATCGTCGCAATTAATGTCATGTTGTCCCTGTCTACGTATATATTTATTTATTTATATATAGGTGGACTCTAATTTTTTCAGTCTCCGTTACCCAATGCAACCATTCTCTGATCTTTTATGCTGCCGAAAGTAATGGCCTAGTATAATGACATTATAGAGATAGTATCAACCAACTATGTAATTCCCTAGCAGTTTTGAAATCATGACGATTCTTTACTTCAATAACACGATTGAAAAATGTGTTTCGCAATATGATTTTGTAATAAGGTTAGAAATAGTGCATTTTTTAATCCAAAAAATTACTATGTTTCGCGATTAGTACATTATTTATGTTCACGCGTTGTCAATTTAGCCAAATTTCAATGGAGCTTATTTTGGAGCAACATGACAAGTGGTGAGCCTGTAGTTATCTTAGTGTTCAAGCTAACGATACATATCCTACACATACGTGTACATAAATTTCTTAAAATCTCATTAGCTTACATCATTGGCTTGGACATAAAGACGGCGACGGGCTCACCACCTGTCACGTTGTCCCGAAAATATATTCGGTGGAAGGCGGGTCCCTTTGACCCGCCTTCCACCGAATATATTTTCGGGCTTAATTGTCTAGACTAGACCTCTGTCTACCCCTTTATTGGGAATAGAGTGAAGATATTTCTATTTTTTTTTCATAAGCTTAAATTCCGATCACCCAATCAATCGGCAATAGTGTCTCCTCAATGTAGATATTCTTCACTTGATTTATATCAATTTAAACGAAGGATAAAAGGTGCTTAAATATATGGAAACAAAAACGATCTTATAAACAAATACCCCAAGGTTTTAAATTCCTTTTAACCTCTTAAAGAGATCAGCGTCTTTGAATTATTATGTCACATGCTAGCTAGGAATTACAAAATCATGCAAAATAGACAGAGAACATCGTGATAGGTGAATAAGTATACACAGTAATTATTTTTATTCTAATGACCGAAGGAGAAGAAGCACGATACAAATTTAATATTTCTGACGACCTCCGTGAACGAGTGGCGTAAACACCGGTTTACAAGGTGTCGCTATCTCGAGGTCCCGGGTTCGATTCCCGGTCGGGTCAATGTAGATAAACCACTTTTTCTACATTTTCTCGGGTGTGGGTGTTTGTGGTGCCGACGTTGTTTCCGATTACCATTCATCGAGTGCTTTAGCATCTTACATTGGGATCGGAGCAATGAATGTGATTTTGTCCCTATCTATGCATATATTTATTTTACTGAAACTTCTTTACCAGCGTTGTGATCTGTAGCTCGATGAAACGAAGAAACGACATTAAACATAAAAAAAACTGCAGAATTTAGCGTGAGAGAAAATGAGATAGACTGCATCGAAGTTCAATTTTCTCTTTGCGTGTGAATTGCACACTTATTTAGTTTTTTATCTTCACAGATTTCCCTTATTGGGATAGTCTGGGATAGACTGGTCTGAACGACTAAGGCCCTCCGACGCAAAGTTTATATGTCTCGATTAATTTGTTAAAATTGATTGATTGAATGTGTTAAGAATATGGGTATGAAGATTATTTTGTGCATAAAGAAAAGATGGTGACTTCGTGTACGCTAATCAATATCAATCAAATGCCCTTTTTGAAATATATCTCAGAGAGTTGAATATCATGATGCTTTTCCAGTGAAGGTCGGTGTACATTTTGACTTCCTCTGCTCTTTACTTTTTATTATTATTCGCTTCTTATTATATTGTTTAGTTGTATAATATCTCTATTTTTTGTATTGTATAATATCTTTATATTTTTATAATTGTTCCTCATATGCGCAAGTCTCCTCTCCTTCGAAATAATGATATCTACCTTAAAATTTCTACTTTAGTAACAATTTTAGTAGTACTAGCTTGGAATTAAAGCTGGGGCACCAGTGATTTAGGAGACTAAGCTACTACCACTATTTGATGAGAAATCTATAAGAGATAGATCTTTCAATAATTGTTGTGCAATTTTGATTCCATTACATTTTGAAAAAAAAATTGAATATGTTATAAAATATATAAAAGAAAAGATGAAAGTTAAAGAATATGTATTCTCTACGTTCCCAATGCTGGGGGAGACACGTTTTTTATATAGAAAAGGGAGGCAAACGAGCAGGTGGCTCCCATGATTACAGTCGCCCATGAATACCCACAATACCTATAGCTATCTATACCTAATAGAGCCCCCCCCCCCCCATAATTGGTGGAGAGGGGTCTAGACAATAAAGTCCTTTCGACCCACCCCGTTGTGTGATCGGAATTCGAGTCTGTTGCTTAGAATTCCGATCACTCGAAATCGATCACATAATTCGGCTATCGTGACTTAAATTACAAATACCTAAAGTAGTGTAAAGTGACAAAATAAACAGTAGGACAAAAGAAACCTACACGAGGTTCTCCATGTGAGACTGCGGATAGAGTTTGCCTTTTCATGGAATATCCATCCCATGACTTTGACCTCCGTAACCAAATGCGTTTCAATTCGACGGATATAACCGAGCCATTGTGTATTTTTCGCAAATTTGTTATGCATTGTTCGTTGTGAGAAAAAGCCATTGCTGACGTAACATTTTGTTTGTTACAGTTTTATTCATCATTCTCTATGAATTACACAATAGGTAGTAATTATATATAATGTAGCCTAACTTATAGGAATTATAGGATTTGCCGGCGACATCGCTTGCATTGTATTTGCGATTAGTTTTCAGAATATAATTCATTTCGTCAAAATATATCCGTATTTCATAAAAGTCACGGTAGCTGAGTAGTTCCGACCACCCGGAATTTCGAGTCAAGAGACTAGCGAACCCGTCAGTAGTTCCGTCTTGGAATTAATAAAAATAGATTATAAAAACTATCTATATGACATGTTTTTATCATTTTTATTAATTCCAATATATTTAATAAATTGAATTAAGCACGCAAGCAAAAGAGGCATTTTAATAAGGAACATGAGACTATTACGTAGGTCATCGTGAGCAATAACGTGACGAAAAAATATTCTGAAACAAATATCTTCACGCAATTTCCAATGCAGAGGTAGACACAGGTTTAGTCTAGATGATTAAGTCCCTTTGACCTACCTTCCACCGAAGATATTTTCAGGACAACGTGAGAGGTGTTGAGCCCGTCGCCGTCTTTATGTCCAAGTCAACAATATAATTCGTACATAAGTTTTTTTGAAAAGCCCATTGGGGATCGAACTCGGGCTTTCTTGACTCGAAATTTCGACCACCCAACCACTCGATTATCGTATAAATAGTATAGGTTTCATTAAATTAGAATCTGTGTGATCTAGTCACGATAACCGAGTGGTTGGGTGATCGGATTTTGAGTCAAGAGCCCCGAGTTCTATTCACTTGGTAGGCTTGGGAGTATCAACGTGTGTTTTCAGAAACTTATGAACTATTTACATCTTGGCTTGGAAGTAAAGACGACAACGAGCTTCCCCAAAAAAATGCCTTCGGTGAAAGGCGGGTCGAAAGGGCTTAATTGTCTCGACCTCAGTCCATCTCAGTATTGGGTATGGCGTGAACGTAATTTTTGTGTGATTTACTTGTTTTCAATTTTATCGTCTTCCAATTTCTTAGTAGAAACTTGAAGATTTTTACACTGTTATTATTATGATATTTTGTTACACCTTACCTTAGTGGCCTACGTACTGCGGTGGATCTATATGTTTGTATGTACATATAAAAAATAATTCCATTGTTTTTTCCACGCCTCCACAAAAAGCTTATGGAAAGTTAATGATCGCACTGCACATTTCTTTAATTAAAACATAAAACAACGCACTAAAGCACTTCGTAATGAACGAACTGCGTCCTTTGTTCACATTCATGACAGTGTAAAAAATAAAGCAATTATCGCCGCTAATTGCATAGATAGCGCGATCGCTTAGCGCAAATATCTGGCACGCGATATACCTTGAGAGCAACGGACGTGAACATTTCGTGAAAACTTTTATTACGTAAACTAGCTAAATCCGGCGACGCTTAGCTGAACTCAGTTTCCTATTGAAATTTGTAAAATTAGCATTCTTTAAAGCTTTTATCTCGTAAATAATAAATTACAAGGTTACAATGGCCATACTATATCTTTCATGCTGTAATTAAAAAAAACCGTTCTCGTGACACACCGAACTTCCAGATACGTATTATGCACATCAAACACTTTTGGGTTAAAATTCAAATGCATTTGTCGAAATATCAACTCAATCCATTGGTCACTTATCGAGTTTTGCAACTACAAACGTACAGATGCAGTATATCTCTCTCCTGAATGAGGTTTTTCCACAATCGCCACTCTTGGCACAGGAATTGGCGGTAACAGTACCAGACTCGCGTCTTAGAACAGCTTTCCGCTAGTGGTCTGTTAAATTTTAGTCTTTTTCGCACTGATTATTCCAGTACCTTTCGGTAACCAGTGGTGATAGTTAAGTGGCCTCTTACGACACCCACAGGAAGAAATGGTGTAGTATATTCTTAAGTAACTACTCGGCGATTAATTTTTTATTTTATTTTGGCAACAAAGAAAGTAAATACATTTTCATAGACCTATAGTGCCAAAAGAAATCATAAAAAAAATTATAATGAACTTATGTGAAGAATTATGTTCACATGTTAAACTTATAATTACAACCCACACATTTAATCAGAGAAAGAATAGATTACGGGTGTCATGACATACTGATGTTTGTTTTTAAATCATTTACCATTTCAAGACTTATTAATCTTACTGTATGTGAGACGCCTTAAATTGGTTAAAGAGGACTATTTGGAGTTGGTTAGTATGTGAATATAAAGTTAAAGAGGATATGTGGTCGTTTTAGGCGATGTTTATGCATTGACTGGCTATGTCATTAGCTGCAGCTCATTCTAAGAGCAACCAGGCTAAACGCGCCGGAACACCGACATTAATCTGCCCACCAGTGACCAATTGACTCACGAAAGCGAGTGCTGAACCGAACACCAGCCCACCTGGCTCCCAGCGGTGGATCTGGACTTTGACACCGCCACAGACCACCGCGGAGGTCAGAGAGAGCAACTCCTCACAATACCGTCACTCCTCTCCCACCGCGGCTCCGCATTTTACGCAAATCCTCTTTAAAATAAACATTTCATCTAAAATCGTCTTTTTTAAAAGTTGTACATACGGCAGTTAGTAATTAGGCTTCAGCCATTTATAGTAGCCGCAGGCGGAAACGAAGAAGTACTGTAAAACTGTCTTAGATGTGATCGAGGAAAGTAAAATACGCCGAAAGTGAATGTGTTAAATAATAAATAACAATAAGTTGGTTGGTCCAGAACCAGTCGCTTGTCTGTCGGTATTTCACAGACTTTACTCTAGGGAGTGTGCTGATGAGCTCTACAATCTCATTCCACCATCTTCATTCTTTTATCAGGATACCAAGCACACTGCGGCATATGCGCTTCCTATTATCATTTATAATGCCCACGGCCAGGGAGGGAAATACTCCTTCGGAGTCTGTATCTCCCAAGGCATACAACCTTATATTGAGTAAACTTGCTCCATCATATACCTAATCTCTATGCCTTTACTTGATGGAGGTACTGAGTTCACCCATTTTTAAATTAAATAAAGTATCTTATACATGAATAGTTTTCTATGAAATATCTCAAAACCGACTATTAAAGACACCTACCTCCAAATGATGGTTTTCTGCTGCGTCGTTGATGGGGCTTTTTCCGTGTCTATCGAGATGAAGCCTAGCACCATGCCGGAGCAACCAGCGCACCGTGGACAGATGTCCCCTGGAAGCTGCGAAGTGCAATGGAGTCGCACCGTCTCCATCCCTCGAATTCGGATCCACGCCTCTTTCGACGATCTAGAAAGATATTAAAGTGATTAAAAAAAATTCACCACAATCCCACAAAGAGGTACAGACAATAAATTCCCTTCGACGCAGCTCTCACCGAAGACAGTGTTGGGACATTGAAACTGATTTTTTGTTTAAGCCAACGATATAAATCGTATATAAGTTTTGAAAGAACCCATTGGTACGAGTCTCTTTCTGGGGATCGAACTCGGGTCTCTTGACTCGAATTCCAATCACCCAATCACTTGACAATCATAACTAACAATCGTTACTAGTTTTCTTTTTTATTAATTCTTTAAAATATCTTTGTAATTTTTCATATAAAACAAAATTAGCATTTAGCATTTAGTCCAACCCTGAACAATATGTGAAATGCTAGAGGAGGACTATAAGCTTAATGCTTGGTCACGTAATATTATACTAATTTTAAGAGTCAGAGTCACCGATCTATTGGTATTGCCATTGCTCTAAACCCAAAATAAGTAGCACTTAAGTTATTGAATCGGAATCAACGATGGTACCACAATCATAATTCTTTATTACTTTTCGTTTTCATATAATCTATTTAGTTTTTATTTTGAATATTCCTTTCTCCATTTCCTTGCGAATTTTTAAATATAGCAAGTGAAGATACAGGTTCCACTTACACGTTTTAAAGTTATAGGAAAAATGTTAAAAGAACATCAAAGGAAGCAAAATGTTCAATCGCTGTTAACAGCTAACTGTTACCATATGACAAAATATCGCTATGAAACTCACAGTATTTTTTTGCATTGAGTCTGTTTTTATTATAAATTGAATGTTACAGATTTTTATTAAGCCATTTAGTCACGACTATTCATGCGTTTTTATGAGTGCCTTGAGTAATTGTACGTGGTTAAAATAAAACTTAAACCTTATTACGTCGAAATAAGGTACTCTCTACTACATACTCTGCGAAATAAGGTATGTCTGTCATTTAAAGCAATATATTATGCGGGATTCATAAAAAATAATTGAATTCTATGTACAATTATAGTTTTTTGAATTTCAGAAAATAAGAAAGCATAGACTTTGTAGCGGTTACTTTCTAGGTTGCAAAATTACGTTAAGAAGTTATTCTACAAAAAATGTTTTAGTTTTTTCCCTGGCGATTTTTTATACATGTACTCAATTACTTTTTATTTGTCTAGACTTCTATCTACTCCTGAATCGTAAAAATACGTGAAATAAAAAATATATTTCTAAAGAAGACATAAAGAAAGTCGGAACACGTTTGAAATGAGCTTTCATTAATGATGGGAAGAAATACGTCGCTATCACCTTAGTTTTCTCTCAAATATTCCATAAATAGTCTTACAACTGCAACTGTAAGAATATTGATCATAACAAAGCATTCCTTGGCACAGCGTGCAAAAAAAAAAACAATAGAATTTCCAACGAAAGCGTTGTAAAGGTTACACTTTATTATGAAATTTATATAGAGTAAGAACATAAAAATAAATTATATAAATAGATAAATATAAATTCATGTAGAAATGTTACAAACTGAAATTTATTATATATTTATGCTATCAATATTCACGACAGCCGAGTAATTGGATGATCGGAATTAGAGAATTTTTTCTACGATTAGACATAGAGACGGTGAAAGACTCACCAACAGTCACACTGTTCCAAAATAAGTTCCAAAATGTGGAACGGAAGGACTAAATTGTAATAAACTCTGGCTACCCTGTAAAGATATATTGTTGCTTAAACAAGATAATGTTATATAACTTTTGTAAAGAATATAATATAACTTAACTAGTAATTGAAGTTAGATAACTAGTTGTCGCGATAGCCAAATGGTTGGGTGGTAAGAATTTCGAGTCAAGAGACCCGAGTTCGATACCCAGATGGCAGCCTCGTACCAATGGGATTTTGAAAAACTTTGTAACTTAACTTTATCTCTTTGGCTTGGACCTAAAGACAGCGACGGGGTCACCACCTGTCACGTTGTCCCGAAAATGTCTTCGGTGGACGGTGGGTCGAAGGGACTTAATTGTCTGGGCAGGGGTCTAGCCCTATCGCGCTAGCCCCTAGGTCTATTGCGAATTGCATGAAGATATTTATTTATTTATAATTAGTAAAATATTTAATTGTATACAAAACTATGTTTTTAAATTTACTTTATAATGAGATCATCAATCATAACAATGAATAGAGTTTACCTTTCGTTCGGCTAAAGCATTTAAAACACAACTAAGTTATCTGCGACTATGTTACAGCCTTTTTAGAAGCATCTCAGAATACGGATCTATGATTTGGTCACTATACTACGAGGTACACAAAGAAAGAATTGAGGGAGTTAAATATAAATTTCTAAAAATATAAAGCCATAGAATGGGCATTGGTCAAAAATTAAATTCGTTCGGAGCAAGACTCAGTTCATGAATTCCAGTACAAACACTCCTACTTCTGGTATAATTCGATCTCAGTATTAGATAAAAAACACGTTACCCAAAACCATTTCAACTAAACTGTTCCAGTAATAACACCATACATTATAATCCCCTTGTACGTATCTTTTAATTATATAATAATTTAGCCACCGATGTTGACGTCTTCAATACTTATTATGAAAAATTTAAGAAGTCGACTATCAAATTATTGGAGTAATGCACTTATTATTATTTGTAAGTGTATATATATTCGTATATGTGTGTATATTTATATATGTAAGTCACGTATGTTCTCGCGCTAGTTAACCATGTTGTGCACGTTTACTATCGTTTATAATCTAGTTTTTACAAATGTATATACAAAATGTTTCACTAACCATGGTAAATGTTACTTAACTATTTAATTTACCATAATAAAATAAATTGAATCCGTAGTTATCGGCCTGACAATATGCCACTCCTTTCTTCTATTTAATATCTTTAAAGGTGACAAAGGAAGGACATCATTGACATTGTATGGCCCTGTCAATATCAATGATGGAGGAATAATATGAAAAATATCCGACCAAACTAAGAAGCCAGATGAGTCGAAGATATACAATAGTAATAAAATATGTATCTATGAGAATAAAAGAACTAATCATTGGAGCTATTAACATCAAGAGACAGTTCAATTTAACATCACTTCAAGACGTAAATGTCTCCTTGCCTTAACAACATAATGACGTTCTTCCATTTCAAATAGCGGAAAAATTATATAAGTATTACAATACGGTATAGAAGAGAAAATCATCTAATTAAAGTTCAATAACTTTCCACAATCAATTTGTTGCGCGAAGAAATATACGACGCGCCACACGTTATTCACTGTATTCATAGTGATCCGCGCGCTACCTCTCACTAAGGCTTAGGTTACGAGAACTTGAGCGGTAGCGAAGCTCAAGATAATCCGCTTTGAGCGGTAACTTGAGAGGAACAGATTTCTGAATTGAACACAATTGATAATTAATGAGTGCGTTTATGTAAAAATCAGAATGCGTAAGCTGCTTATTTTACGCTGCTTGTTTTATTTTTTTGTTATTTTTATCATCATCGTCATCATCATATCAGCCTCTCCGAAGTCCACAGCTGAACATAGGCCTCCCCCAAAGATTGCCACATAGGGCGGTCCGGTGCCATCTACATCCATTATCGTTATTTTTATAATTTCATGCAATTTCCAATACTCGGTTAGGCAGAGGCTAGACAGTTAAGTAATGTCGAGCCACTTTCCATAGAAGTTTCAAGTTTGGTATTGTGCAATAAATGTTTCTTTCTTTCGCCTGTCCCAAATAAGACACGTGACTGGTGTTGAGTCTATCATCGTTACCTGTTTTTTTTTTTAAATAAATTGTAAATAAAAAAAATGGAAACTGCTTAGAAGGAGTCGTCTGGGTCTGTACCACACTGTAACTTAATCTTTTTTACCAAATAGTATAATACAGTATAACGACTGTGGTGTTCTAGTTTGAAGGGTTCAGAGAGTCAGTGAAATGGTGAGAGGTATTCCAGATTAGTCACGCATCAACCTTCTCGTTTTGAAATGTTTTGCAAGTTTTGTGTTTCACCCAAATCCCATAAAAATACCTGCCTGTTAAAGTCCACTGCAGGACATAGGCCACTCCCATAGAGAGGATTTGTCATAATTGCCACGCTTGGCATGCGGATTAGTGATCGTAGTACCAGACCACTCGCACCTCAGACGCTGCTGCCCATCTTCGGTCTGATAATTTTGATATGATATTTTCAGAGATGGTTATCCCGCCATCTATCGGTTGTCATAATGATATACAAGGCTTTCTCTTAGTCGCCGCTTACGACATCCTCGGGAAGAAAGGGAGTGGTAATATTATTACGGCGTTACCACACGGTGTTTTTTTCCTTGTCGAGCAAAATGGCGGATCAGACTGAACGTTCATTCCAAAAGCACCCAACGGTGTTTTTAAAAAATAAATAAATTCTTCACGCAATTCCCAATACAGGGGTAGAAAGAGGTCTAGTCTAGACGATTGAGTCCCTTAGACCAACCTTTCACCGAAGATATTTACGGATTATATTATTTGAATCAAATCAAATCATTTATTTATCTACATACGACGAGACGGAGAAGAAACAGGCGAAAGAAACTCCGTAGGTATCCTCTTTTTTGGTCAATTTTTGTTATAATATACCTTTGTATAATGTATTACACAAATGTGATGTAATATTTTCTAGAAATAACTTGGGAGCGATCACCTCATTCCCAGGGATTACTGTCATTAATATATTCATTTATATTATAATAACCCTTCCTATAAAGCTTTTCTTTAATAAATTTCTTAAACCTGTTAATAGACAGGCTTTGCACATTTACCAGGATTTTTTCGTAGAAGCTTATATGAACGAGTTACTTAATCTATGGAATCTAGTAACCGGTGTTACAAGCTTGTGTTTGTTCCTAGTATTTCCATTATGCACATCAGAAGTCTTGCTAAAAGTATTAATGTTTTTATGTACATACATTAAATTTTCATATATGTATTCTTAATACATATATGAAAATTTAATGTATGATAATGTATGCCTCTTAGAGGCCAGTGTGAAAATATTAATTTCTTTAAATTTCTCTCTAAGAAACGCTCTGGAATTTAGACAATATATAGCTCGAGTGGCCCTCTTTTGTAAAACAAATACTGTTTCTATGTCAGCTGCATGACTCCATAGCAGAATACCATATGAGATTATGCTATGGAAGTACCTAAAATAAACAAGTCTAGCCATTTCTACAACAGTTAAGAACCGTATTTTTACAGCATATGCTGCAGAGCTTAACCCACTCGCAAGTAGGGAAATATGGGGGCCCCATTGAAGCTTTGCATCAAGTGTTATTCCAAGAAAAACAGCCGTATCCTCAATTATTAGTCCATTAGTATCACCCAAATGTTTAACAGTAGGTGTTGAAAATTATATACATTTAGTCTTATTGCTATAAAAAAATGAAAAAATTCTCAAAAACTTTAGCTATCTCATGATTAGTATTTATAAATTTATTGTTAATATTAAGTTGGTAGTCAAAACTTCGTGACATATTATTCCCCGTTTCACTATTAATAATATCCCAAGTCATTTTTAGTTTATTAGAAGCATTTTTATTGTTATTGCTTAAGTGTAATGACTTGGATGCAAAACAGACTTTTTAAAATTTTTTGAATAATTAATCCCTAAAAGTCTGGCAATGATTATATGGCTTTTCGCTGTAAAGTTCATCAAATCTTCGCCTACGTCGATGAATTCCTACTGTTGCCCAATCATTAAAAGTCTTCCAACTATTCAAAGAGAATGTTTTAGAAGTAAAAACGGCATTAAATTAATTTTTGGAAATTAAATAATGAACTGTACAATGAGTTGGTATTGTTATGGTAAGGCAACACTGGAAGTTTTTTTTTTTATTAATTTACTTCTAAATTTCTCCTTTCGCTATAAAATATTTATCTATTAAGTAATATAATATATTGTCATATAAAAATTATATATAAAGTAATATTATATATACACAGTCAGGTCATAAGTATTGTCACACAGTAAAAACTTTTCTTTTAGAATGCTGGCCACAAAAAAGTTTATTGAATTCGAATTTCGAATTGTTCATGAAAATAAAACTACATACTTTTTAGAATTTTACTCATTATTAAATATGGAGTGGACGCTTAAAGAAGACCGTGTTGCAGTTATTGCGTTGCATCGTTGCGGTTACGCGCCAATTTTTAAAAGTTTTTGTCATTCTGAAAAATTTGAATATAACCAAAAGATTCGTTTATCGTACTATCAAACGATACAATGAAGACTCGAGTGTAGATGACAGGTTAAGAAGTGGTCACCCTAGGTCTGTTAGGACTCCAGCAGTGATAAAAGCTGTAAAGGCTCGAATTCAAAGAAATCCCAAACGTAAGCAGAAACTGTTGGCCCTTCAGATGGGGTTAAGCAGAACCACGGTAAAAAGGGGTGTTAAATGAAGATTTAGGGCTTCGGGCATATCGAAGAAAAACAGGACATTGTCTGAATGCTCGTCTAATGCACCTGAGACTGAAGAGATGGCGCGCTTTGTTTAATCGGTACGCTGGAAAAAATATCGGGAAATTCTTTTTTCGGATGAAAAATTAAACCGTAGAAGAGAGCTACAACAAACAAAATGATAAAGTGTACGCACACAGTAGTGAAGAAGCGAGCAACCGTATTCCGCGTGTCCAACGAGGTCATTTTCCATCCTCGCTCATGGTATGGTTGGGAGTTATTGGGGCTTAACAGAGGTACATTTTTGCGAGAAAAGTGTAAAAACGAATGCAGTTGTGTATCAAAATACAGTCCTGACGAACCTTGTGGAACCTGTTTCTCATACCATGTTCAATAACAGGCACTGGGTATTTCAACAAGATTCGGCGCCAGCTCATAGAGCGAAGAGCACACAAGACTGGCTGGCGGCGCGTGAAATCGACTTCATCGGGCACGAAGACTGGCTCCGGGGTGCTCAAAGCCTCAATCCAATTTGGAGTCACTCAAGACATCCTTGATTAAGGCAGCCGCCGATATTGACATGGACCTCGTACGTGCTGCGATAGACGACTGGCCGCACAGATTGAAGGCCTGTATTCAAAAACACGGAGGTCATTTTGCTTAAACTTTAGTGTCCTAAGAATCTATGTTTTGTTAAGTTCATTTTGGTATATAAATAGTTACATTATGAATAAACTTGTTTTAATTATTTTAGGTTAAACATGTGACAGAATTTATGACCTGACTAGGTATATTTTACTTTATATATATTACTGTATATTTTTAAACATAAAAACGAATTTTCCCAGATATATTACCAATATAAATAAAATTTCAATTTAACAGCTGTCTAAGTAAAAACTACAGGTATTTTTAAGGTATATTCCGAAATATCAGTATCAATTCAATATATTCAGCTCCTTTAAAGTAATAAGATGAACAGAAAACATTTTTTCTAAACCTTACATCTTTTCCTCGAAAGTTTAGAAACAGGTATAACCGCTTTCCGCTTTCTACCAACTGCAATACTACGCACTATATGCGATTTACTGCAGGATTTCCTTGTGAAGTAGTATTTCCTATTCGTAATATAAAACTGGTAGTCAACTTTTCCAATTACTCCGGATTTCTCATTCAATCTTTATAAGACGTAAAACAGAATCTTTACGGTTTTCCCAATATAGGGATAGACAGAGTTAGGGGACGACTTTACAGGTGGTCAGCCCGTCACCGTATCGCATATCCAAAGAATATATAATATACCGCAATGTCCAAGCCAACGATGTAAATCGAATTGAGTCGAATTCCGAATATCTAATCACTCGGCTATCGTCAGGGCCTACATCACATACATTGATCCGATCCCAATGTAAGAAGCTAAATCCCTTGAGGTATGGAAATCGAAAACATCGAAGGCACCACAAAATCTAACCTAAAAAGTTTTATCGATCATATATATTAGATAATTTAGTTTTAATCAACGGAGACTAAGTGTGTACGCCACTCGACCATGGAGGTTCCGTGGTCGAGTGGTTGGTGTCAAGATGTCGCCAGCTCTGTGCTCGGGTTCAATTCCCGGAAGCGTCAATGTAGACACCCATTTTTTTTGTCTCGGGTCTGGGTGTTCGTGGCACTTTGGGATCGGAGCAATGATTGATTTTCATTTCAGATTCTGTGTTAACATTTATATAAGCACGAACCTGACTATACATGTGGCTCGAGATCGTTCTTCGGGGAGGCCTATGTTCAGCATTGGACTTGTCATGGGCTGTAGAGTAGAAGAAAACCACTTTTTCTACATTTTCTCGGGTGGGTGTTTGTGGTATCTTCATAGTTTCCGATGCCGTAATATAAGTGCTTTTGCTACTTACTTAGGGAGCAATGTATGTTATGTTGTCTCTGTCTATGTACCAAGTACTCCAAGAATAATCATAAAGATGAGTTTTTTCGATCGTATCATTGTCGTAACTAAGACCTGCCACCGTTACACGAATCAACTTAATTCTCTAGATCTCTAACGATCCCAGGCAATACGGTCTTGAGATTGAACATACAATACAAAGAGACCATGAAAGAGTTGAATATTTGAATTTTTACTTACCATCCATTTCACACAGTCCAAGCATCCCGTCTGCGCCGCAGCGTGGATAGGCAGCATTCCATCGCGAGCTCTTGCGTCTAGCCTTCCTCCGGCTTCCAAAACTAAGTACTTCAGCACTGCCAGGTGACCCTCTTGCGCTGCTAGGTATACCGGAGTGACGTCATTGTCCATTGCCGTGTTAGCACTGAAATAAAATAATTTATACGTTTATTTTTTTATTCATTAATAATAAATTCGTCTAGTTTGTGGCAAATTTATCTAACTATCTGCTATCACTGCTACAAATTCTGAAGACTGTCCAGGAGGGAACCCTGGTTTGCTGTAATTCAAGTTTTCTGAACTTACTTCTGGCACCAGACTCTCACTAAGTAAGGTTTTAAAATGTATACTTATCTCAAACTAAGGAATTAAAAATTAAGAACTTATGCGGGAGTAAAAAATTACTTATTTATTTATTTACTTAAATTTATTATCCTAATAGTTAGTGCCTATATCTTGGAAGCTTGCTGATGTGAATCTCGGTAGGGGTAATCATTTGAATAATAGGCATGAATGTTTGTATTGAGATCATAAATGTATGAATATAGTTTATTTATATAACTACTAGCAGGCCCGGCAGACGAAATCCAACCTCGAAATTATATATTTTTTAAAATTGTAAAGTGGCCATGTTGTACATTGAAGATATTTGAGTGAAACCAAGCGGAATATGTTACTGGAAGGTGTCTAAACACAAAACAACAATTTTTAGAATTCTATTGTTAATAAATATACGCGATTAAAACTATCCTATCTTAGGCACGGCAGCAAAACACTCATTTAAAACAAACATTAAATTATGTATAACTAGCTGCCCCCGCGGCTTTGCCCGCAGTAAACACTTAACGCGGAACCCTAATTAGGTTTCTAAAATTAAAGTAGCCTATGTTACTCCTTAAAACATTAGCTATCTGTCAGTGAAAGACCTGCTAAAATCGGTCCAGCCGTTTCGGAGATTAACCGGAACAAACAGACAGACAGGCAAACATTTTATAAAGTTGTTATTTTGGTGTAAGTACCGTATACATTCATATGTATGTAGTAAAAATGGCTATTTCAATATTACAAATAGACACTCCAATTTTATTTATATGTATAGATAGATATGTATAAGTGTCTGATCACTATCCAGCGTACGGATCCCCACAATCCATGAATACCTTTCAAACAACAAAGATAAACGGTTATTTATCTTCCACATATAATAAAAATATTATAGCCTGTAATTATTTCTAACTTTCAAACTGAAATGCTAATAGTAATTGTTTTCTTTTTTGCCTTTTGTTGACTACAAATATGCACACGTTTTGAGGCCGCTCTGAGTTATAAAATATACATATGCACATTTATGCCTATTATACTCGTATATGGATCTAAGTATCGACGCGGATTTTGTTCCGTATATTCAAATGGTTTCAATTTGTAGGGCGATCAGAACCTATAACTATAGCATCATCTCTTTCTGAGGCAGTGTTGTGTTATTTTAGTGTGTGGAAACAATAAACAATCGAAACGAGGTCATGGTAAGAGAATTCTATTTAGTTTAAAAACTTAAGTTTAATTGTGCAATTTTATTGATTTTTAAAGTAATATAAGTTATGCTGAAATTTTTGTTTTTAGATTAAAGAGAAATTTAAAAAACAAACTGACACAGTCGATTCAAACCCACGAATCTGTCTTACCGGGGCAGAGGTCGAGGGTTCGAATCTCGCCCGTGTCAATTGATTTTTTTAATTTCTCTTTAAGAATGTTTGTCTTTAATTTAACTTCAATTTAATTTTTTAAAAGGTCATATTAATGCTCCTGACTGACCTCGAATCGAATTTTTCAAAGAATTTCTAATCGACGAAAATGCTGGCGGATGGAGAGCATTAACCAGTCGTTGTGGTTTTGTCACGAATCTTGGTACATTTTCTAAACTTTTAGATATAAAATAAAACTCCCGTCTATCTATTCAAAAGCTCAATAGGAAGATCTTTTTTTCACTATTATACTAATAAAAGAAGTCCGAATCTTCATAAATCTTTCATTTAATTATAGACTAAATGAACACCATTTATATACAATAGCATACGAAATAAAACCAAAAGAAAGTTTCCAGACAACTCGTAAAGCAAAGTCTGTCTTACATAATCTACTTAATACAACGGATGTGTATACCATATGATGCAAAGTCATAGCTTAGTGAGGTTTTAGTCATCAATGTCAATGGTCTTGAAATTTTTAGTTTTGTGGTTAACTCTTTCAAATTTATACCGATTATTGAACATCCGTACTAATATCCTAAACATGAAGTAAATCTGTTTGTCTCCATGTTACAGATATGTTACAAATATTTACACAATTTACATACGCTTTCACGTCTATACCGTTAAATCGGTTTTTTTTACAGGTTACAGGTATAGCTGGAAAGAAATAGAATATATACACATAATTAATATTTTATCATTAATTTCATTAACTTTTTTATAATTTTTCCGGTTATTGTAAAAACAATAAACAAAATTAAATCGTTTTCTAATTTGTAATGGTAGTGCAGTACCAGATACGGCAATCGCCAATTCGCTTGACAAGCGTTGCGATTATGTCTAATCCTGTCATAATCGCAACGCTAGTAGAGGCATGTACTGCATTGGACTTTATTGTTTACTTGTTGTTACGAGAGTATTAAGTAGATTATACTTTTGCGAATAAATTATATGGATTAGGGATCTATGAGAAAAAAGAAAGTGGATGACAATTTACAAATTTTTAAGTCACATACTAAATGGAATACCTTGTCAGCTTTATATAAACGTTCAGGAATAGTCTCGAAAGCTCTAAGATTTTCTTTATCACTAATAATGGTTAGAATTCTCTCTTTTATGTACAAAAAATAAAGCGATGGAGGAGCAAATATTAATTTAAAAATTAATAATTAAAGTGTATTTCAAACTAAACAAATTCGTAAAACGCCATTGAAGCCAAGAGAAACATATAAAGGCAGGTACTATACATTGAAGTTAGTATCGATTAGATTAATCACGCGTTTGACCTCAGCTTGCCGTTAAATCGGTTTTTACAGGTTACAGGTATAGCTGGAAAGAAATAGAATATATACACATAATTAATATTTTATCATTAATTTCATTAACTTTTTATAATTTTTCCGGTTATTGTAAAACAATAAACAATCGAAACGAGGTCATGGTAAGAGAATTCTATTTAGTTTAAAAACTTAAGTTTAATTGTGCAATTTTATTGATTTTTAAATTTCTCTTTAAGAATGTTTGTCTTTAATTTAACTTCAATTTAATTTTTAAAAGGTCATATTAATGCTCCTGACTGACCTCGAATCGAATTTTTCAAAGAATTTCTAATCGACGAAAATGCTGGCGGATGGAGAGCATTAACCAGTCGTTGTGGTTTTGTCACGAATCTTGGTACATTTTCTAAACTTTTAGATATAAAATAAAACTCCTGTCTATCTATTCAAAAGCTCAATAGGAAGATCTTTTTTCACTATTATACTAATAAAAGAAGTCCGAATCTTCATAAATCTTTCATTTAATTATAGACTAAATGAACACCATTTATATACAATAGCATACGAAATAAAACCAAAAGAAAGTTTCCAGACAACTCGTAAAGCAAAGTCTGTCTTACATAATCTACTTAATACAACGGATGTGTATACCATATGATGCAAAGTCATAGCTTAGTGAGGTTTTAGTCATCAATGTCAATGGTCTTGAAATTTTTAGTTTTGTGGTTAACTCTTTCAAATTTATACCGATTATTGAACATCCGTACTAATATCCTAAACATGAAGTAAATCTGTTTGTCTCCATGTTACAGATATGTTACAAATATTTACACAATTTACATACGCTTTCACGTCTATACCGTTAAATCGGTTTTTTTTACAGGTTACAGGTATAGCTGGAAAGAAATAGAATATATACACATAATTAATATTTTATCATTAATTTCATTAACTTTTTATAATTTTTCCGGTTATTGTAAAACAATAAACAATCGAAACGAGGTCATGGTAAGAGAATTCTATTTAGTTTAAAAACTTAAGTTTAATTGTGCAATTTTATTGATTTTTAAATTTCTCTTTAAGAATGTTTGTCTTTAATTTAACTTCAATTTAATTTTTAAAAGGTCATATTAATGCTCCTGACTGACCTCGAATCGAATTTTTCAAAGAATTTCTAATCGACGAAAATGCTGGCGGATGGAGAGCATTAACCAGTCGTTGTGGTTTTGTCACGAATCTTGGTACATTTTCTAAACTTTTAGATATAAAATAAAACTCCTGTCTATCTATTCAAAAGCTCAATAGGAAGATCTTTTTTCACTATTATACTAATAAAAGAAGTCCGAATCTTCATAAATCTTTCATTTAATTATAGACTAAATGAACACCATTTATATACAATAGCATACGAAATAAAACCAAAAGAAAGTTTCCAGACAACTCGTAAAGCAAAGTCTGTCTTACATAATCTACTTAATACAACGGATGTGTATACCATATGATGCAAAGTCATAGCTTAGTGAGGTTTTAGTCATCAATGTCAATGGTCTTGAAATTTTTAGTTTTGTGGTTAACTCTTTCAAATTTATACCGATTATTGAACATCCGTACTAATATCCTAAACATGAAGTAAATCTGTTTGTCTCCATGTTACAGATATGTTACAAATATTTACATTCAACCAAATATTACGTGGCATAAATAAATTTAGAAATGAAACTGACACAGTCGATTCAAACCCACGAATATGTCTTACCGGGGCAGAGGTCGAGGGTTCGAATCTCGCCCGTGTCAATTGATTTTTAAAGTAATATAAGTTATGCTGAAATTTTTGTTTTTAGATTAAAGAGAAATTTAAAAAACAAACTGACACAGTCGATTCAAACCCACGAATATGTCTTACCGGGGCAGAGGTCGAGGGTTCGAATCGCGCCCGTGTCAATTGATTTTTTAAATTTCTCTTTAAAAATGTTTGTCTTTAATTTAACTTCAATTTAATTTTTTAAAAGGTCATATTAATGCTCCTGACTGACCTCATATCGAATTTTTCAAAGAATTTCTAATCGACGAAAATGCTGGCGGATGGAGAGCATTAACCAGTCGTTGTGGTTTTGTCACGAATCTTGGTACATTTTCTAAACTTTTAGATATAAAATAAAACTCCTGTCTATCTATTCAAAAGCTCAATATGAAGATCTTTTTTTCACTATTATACTAATAAAAGAAGTCCGAATCTTCATAAATCTTTCATTTAATTATAGAATAAATGAACACCATTTATATACAATAGCATACGAAATAAAACCAAAAGAAAGTTTCCAGACAACTCGTAAAGCAAAGTCTGTCTTACATAATCTACTTAATACAACGGATGTGTATACCATATGATGCAAAGTCATAGCTTAGTGAGGTTTTAGTCATCAATGTCAATGGTCTTGAAATTTTTAGTTTTGTGGTTAACTCTTTCAAATTTATACCGATTATTGAACATCCGTACTAATATCCTAAACATGAAGTAAATCTGTTTGTCTCCATGTTACAGATATGTTACAAATATTTACATTCAACCAAATATTACGTGGCATAAATAAATTTAGAATGATTTTTCAAAGCTGTGCGCAAAATACATTTCGCAAGTAGGTTAATGTGAGCGGCGAAATATTAGTTACAAGATATTTGAGAGATAATTGTTCCAATTAATAATTCAATAATAATTATATTGCCACACGCTATTGACACCTTTTTTAATAGTTAAATAAATAAATATCTTCACGCAATTCCCAATACAGGGGTAGACAGAGATCTAGTCTAGATAATTAAGTCCCATCGACCCACCTTCCACCGAAGATATTTTCGGGACAACGTTACAGGTTACATTTCTAATATAGGACTCTTATATTGAATACTCGTTACGAGTGTTTGAGTGTACCAACATTACGTGTATTATTTAACAATTAACTAGTCACGATAGCCGAGGGTTTTCTAAAACTTATGTACGAATTATATCGTTGGCTTGGACATAGAGGCGGCGACAGGCTCACCACCTGTCACGTGGTCCCAAAATATCTTAGGTGGCAGGTGGGTCGGGAGTTAATTGTATAGATTAATCCTCTGTCTACCCCTGTATTGGGAAATTCGTGAAGATATTTTTTATTATTTATTTTAACAACTACAGTTGCCGGTATCCGTCACTGGATGGAAGCCCTTTATCACACAAAATTTATGATTTATCAAAGTATTTGACGTAGATATACTTGGCATTAACAAATTTCAAAAACGAACTTATAATTTTAAACATCATACATGTACAGTAGTTGTTTAAAGTTGTAAGTATATTTGATGTGAATAAATATGTCTATATCAAATAATTTGATATACTTCACAACATTCCTAATAAATGGGTAGTTAGACTTAGACAGGTCTAGACAATTAAGTCCTTTTTACCCTCCTTCCAAAAAAAGATATTTTTGGGACACCGTGATAGGCGGTGAGCCTGTCGCCAGCTTTATGTCAAAGCCACGTTATGAGAAAAATCCATTGGTACGACACTGCCACCTGGGGATCGAACTCGGGTCACTTGACCCGAATTGCCAACAGCCAACCGCTCGGCTATCGTTACTTCGATATACAAATACATGTTATAGCAAAACCTTGGTCAAGGCCATTGAAAGGCCAAACAAATCATGAGGAATGCATCCTTAGTTGTTGTGTTCGGATTCATTACGTGTTTAGCATGATTTGTTTGGCCTTTCGAACCGCTACCTGTGGTATCACCGCCAATACAAATACACCATCACCATCACATCTTAAGAGAAGAAGCTTATGAAGATAAGAACTTCACAACTTCTTAGTGATAAGGGTATTGCCACAGCAGGACGGAGGTCGCGAATTCGTACATGCCTTACATCTCTTACGCCGTAGTTGCTTTTTAAATCTCTCATTTATATAAAAACTAAAAGCTCAGCATAACATTTACGCCATAAAATTAATAAATATTAAAATTAATAATATTACGGAAGAAATATTTACATTCAACCAAATATTACGTGGCATAAATAAATTTAGAATGATTTTTCAAAGCTGTGCGCAAAATACATTTCGCAAGTAGGTTAATGTGAGCGGCGAAATATTAGTTACAAGATATTTGAGAGATAATTGTTCCAATTAATAATTCAATAATAATTATATTGCCACACGCTATTGACACCTTTTTTAATAGTTAAATAAATAAATATCTTCACGCAATTCCCAATACAGGGGTAGACAGAGATCTAGTCTAGATAATTAAGTCCCATCGACCCACCTTCCACCGAAGATATTTTCGGGACAACGTTACAGGTTACATTTCTAATATAGGACTCTTATATTGAATACTCGTTACGAGTGTTTAGTGTACCAACATTACGTGTATTATTTAACAATTAACTAGTCACGATAGCCGAGGGGTTTTCTAAAACTTATGTACGAATTATATCGTTGGCTTCGGCATAAAGACGACGACGGGTTCACCACCTGTCACGTGGTCCCAAAAATATCTTAGGTGGCAGGTGGGTCGGGAGTTAATTGTATAGATTAATCCTCTGTCTACCCCTGTATTGGGAAATTCGTGAAGATATTTTTTTATTATTTATTTTAACAACTACAGTTGCCGGTATCCGTCACTGGATGGAAGCCCTTTATCACACAAAATTAATTATTTATTGCCGAAGTTGATTATTAAATTACATTTAATTACAATTATTAATTTAATTACACAAGGTTATCCACCATTACAGTACCACGGAAACGGTGACGAATAAAATTGTTAAAATAGAATGCTCACCGCGTGTTACATTTTACTTAAGCTTTTTATATGTGAAAGGATGACAGAGGTGCGCACTGTCACTGTAACAACATCAAGTACACTGAATCACATAAATGTCTGTAAAATTTCGTCAGAAGACTTTTTGTGACGACATACATACATACATAGCGGCCTCTAATGGTCTAATACTGAGCATAAGCCTCCCCCGTGGCCATTCCATGTCATGCGACACGCTCGCCAAGCGGATTGGCAATTATAGTACCAGATATCTTGCACCATAGACGCTGCTGCCTGTCACAGGTTTGCTTATTTTGTTCTGGTATTTTTTAGAGATGGTTATGCCGACATCTATCGGTAACCATTGATATTGTCAAGGCTTTTCTTTAAATAGTATCTTGCGAAACTTGCGAGAAGCATATTCTAAAGCAGCCATACCACGCCACACCAGTAAATATTGTATATGTTATTTAGTATTTACTGAATGAATGAATACAATAATAAATAAATAAGTATATTAATAATATATACTTATTTATTTATTATTTATTTTAACAACTACAGTTGCCGGTATCCGTCACTGGATGGAAGCCCTTTATCACACAAAATTAATTATTTATTGCCGAAGTTGATTATTAAATTACATTTAATTACAATTATTAATTTAATTACACAAGGTTATCCACCATTACAGTACCACGGAAACGGTGACGAATAAAATTGTTAAAATAGAATGCTCACCGCGTGTTACATTTTACTTAAGCTTTTTATATGTGAAAGGATGACAGAGGTGCGCACTGTCACTGTAACAACATCAAGTACACTGAATCACATAAATGTCTGTAAAATTTCGTCAGAAGACTTTTTGTGACGACATACATACATACATAGCGGCCTCTAATGGTCTAATACTGAGCATAAGCCTCCCCCGTGGCCATTCCATGTCATGCGACACGCTCGCCAAGCGGATTGGCAATTATAGTACCAGATATCTTGCACCATAGACGCTGCTGCCTGTCACAGGTTTGCTTATTTTGTTCTGGTATTTTTTAGAGATGGTTATGCCGACATCTATCGGTAACCATTGATATTGTCAAGGCTTTTCTTTAAATAGTATCTTGCGAAACTTGCGAGAAGCATATTCTAAAGCAGCCATACCACGCCACACCAGTAAATATTGTATATGTTATTTAGTATTTACTGAATGAATGAATACAATAATAAATAAATAAGTATATTAATAATATATACTTATTTATTTATTATTGACACACTGAATGATAATGATAAAAAGGTAAATTATTCAGACGGAATTATTTTTATGACGATGCTCTCGAACTAATATTTTTAAAAACAGTGTTTATTAGGAGCTTTCTTGATATTTTCTAAATTATTTAAATTCAAATACGCTAACAAATTTATATTTAACTTAATTTCCAAATTGACAACAACCAAGTAATAAGGTTATGAAAGTCATTTTCTGGAGGTACAACTAGTTCAGAACTCATGTGAAGCCTTTATCGGCTACGAAAAGGAACTGCTACAATTACGGAACAAGATAAATAATTTGATAATATAAAAAAAAATATCTTCACGCAATTCCCAATACAGGGGTAGACAGAGGTCAAGTCTAGACAGTTAAGTCCCTTTGACCCACCTTCCACCGAAGATATTTTCGGGACAACTTGACAGGTGGTGAGCCCGTCGCCGCCTTTATGTCCAAGCCAACGATGAAATTCGTACAAAAGTTTTATTGAAAAACTCATTGGTACTGCCACCTGGGGATCGAACTCGGGTATCTCGACTCGAAATTCCGACCACCCAACAACTCGGCTATCGTGACTGTTAATTTGACAATATAAATTATATATTATTATTAAATTATAATAAATTATATTATTATAATAAAAAATTGACTACCTCCGTGGACGAGTGGCATAAACACCAGTTCGGTACTGCAAACACCGGTTCGAGTGTTTGCAGTACCTTCGTTGTTTCTCGATTCCCATGCCTCAAGTGACATCTTACATCTGGATCGGAGCAATGTATGTGATGTTATATTACTGTATAAATAATTTAAGAATTTGAAGGGAATTTTAAATGAAATATAACAACGCCACAGCCTGGTTGGTAACATAACATATTCATCTTGTTTGATAGACTTATATTAATATGCTTATATTTATGAAATTTATAAAAAATTTAAGACTACCCGATAGCCTAATTGCTAGTGACTATGTCTTTGAAACTAAAGGTTGCTGGTTCAAATCCCGCTAGAAGCAAACATCAACGATGTTTATATGTATAAATATTTATTTATGTATATACTACTCTCCATAAAATTGGATTTCCGGTCGGAGAAACCTGATCTCATGATGTTTGGTTTTTAAATTCCAGCTTAAGGTTAAGTTATATATATGGTTAAGTTAAGATTTTATGAAACGTCTCAGTGTTAAGTATAACAATACAGATAACAATACAGATGAAACATAGCAGTCTGTGTAAAATGTGTGGAATTCGATCATCATCCATTCGATCATTTTACCGGATCTAATTTGGGACAGCGTGAGAGGCGGTGAGCCTGTCGCTGTCTTAGTGTCTAAGACAACATTCATAAAATTTTTTTATAAATTACTTATTGCTTCCGAGGCTTCTTGGAATAGAACTCAAATTTCCAGATTTGAACCAGATCACTCAACCCATAGAATATCGTGATGTATTTATCATCTCTTTATTTACATATAGTTCTAACTCTCGGACCCATCAGACCTCTGCCTAGGGACTTGTTTGCAGTGCCAGCCGCGTCCAAATGCAATTTCACTATATTTTTCACCTTTTAAACCCTTCTTGGACTTAGAGAGTTCAGAGTTTTTGTGAGGCTAACAAACATCAAAACTATACTATACTTACAAAATTTTATAAAGATCAGTTCAGTAGTTTCGGATTTCACATGCTATACATATAAAAAAAAAAAAAAAAAAAAAAAATATAAAAAATATCTTCACGCAATTCCCAATACAGGGGTAGACAGAGGTCGAGTCTAGACAATTAAGTCCCTTCGACCCGCCTTCCACCGAAGATATTTTCGGGACAACGTGACAGGTGGTGAGCCCGTCGCCGCCTTTCTGTCCAAGCCATCGATATAATACGTACGTAAGTTTTTTTTTTTTTGAAAAACTCATTGGTACGAGCTCGCCACTTGGGGATCGAACTCGGGTCTCTCGACTCGAAATTCCGACCACCCAACAACTCGGCTATCGTGACTGTTAATTTGACAATATAAATTATATATTATTATTATATTATAATAAATTATATTATTATAATAAAAAATTGACTACCTCCGTGGACGAGTGGCATAAACACCAGTTCGGTACTGCAAACACCGGTTCGAGTGTTTGCAGTACCTTCGTTGTTTCTCGATTCCCATGCCTCAAGTGACATCTTACATCTGGATCGGAGCAATGTATGTGATGTTATATTACTGTATAAATAATTTAAGAATTTGAAGGGAATTTTAAATGAAATATAACAACGCCACAGCCTGGTTGGTAACATAACATATTCATCTTGTTTGATAGACTTATATTAATATGCTTATATTTATGAAATTTATAAAAAATTTAAGACTACCCGATAGCCTAATTGCTAGTGACTATGTCTTTGAAACTAAAGGTTGCTGGTTCAAATCCGCTAGAAGCAAACATCAACGATGTTTATATGTATAAATATTTATTTATGTATATACTACTCTCCATAAAATTGGATTTCGGTCGGAGACACCTGATCTCATGATGTTTGGTTTTAAATTCCAGCTTAAGGTTAAGTTATATATATGGTTAAGTTAAGATTTTATGAAACGTCTCAGTGTTAAGTATAACAATACAGATAACAATACAGATGAAACATAGCAGTCTGTGTAAAATGTGTGGAATTCGATCATCATCCATTCGATCATTTTACCGGATCTAATTTGGGGCAACATAAAAGGCGGTGAGCCTGACGCCGTCTCAGTGCCTAAGACATTCTTAAACAATTTTTATAAATTAGTTATTGGTTCCGAGGCTTCTTGAAAGCGACTGCCCTCCTGAATGTCGATATAACTATCTCGAAATATAACAGGTCAAAATTAAGCTGACCCAAATCGAGTAAACACGTCTTAATTCGACCAATCCGCTTGCTAAAAGTGGCCATTACGCAAATTGCTCCTTACGACAGAGTCATATGTCCTGCAATTACCTTTTTACATGCCGTAATTTATGTATCATCGTTATTATCACTACAGCCTGTGAATAGTCTCCTACTGAACACTGACCTCCATTGAAGAAAGGTTTTGCTATAGTTGCCATGGCTTGCGAGCGGAATACCCACCGTAGCTATAGGAGGATCATTTCCAACGACACCCATGGACGCGTCAGGATGGCAGAATCTTTCGCCACCATACGGCAATAAGTATTTACACTTATGTATCTTTAGTGCCAAACATTTTGGTTTTCTTACAAAGTAGTGGCGTGACAGAAACAACAAGCTTGATGAGCGGAGAGAAAATTTACTTATATAATAAATGCATCTACATCAATTTGTTTTTAATGATACTTGTTAGATACAAAACTGTTCGAAAATAAAAAAAAAACAAATTGATTACACGTCGAATGTTAATTCGGTTCAGTGAAGCGCGCGCGATGCATGCCGACGTCTCACTGACGAGCTTAAGGCTTTTGTGCATTTCACATTAAGGCGAAAGTGCTCTCTTTGGTTCGCTGTGTTCATACTACACATAAATTTCACATAAACAAGACAGTTGACTGACACAACGAGCGACTCGTTGCCTTTACTTTAAATCGTAAGGTAATTTTATTAATTTTTAGGTTCTATTTTTTCTTCACTTGCTAATAATTATAAATAAAAATATCTTCACGGCATACCCAATACGAGAAATTTTTACTTCTTTCGATCCATCTCACCATACATTCCATCATTTCACCGGATCTAATTTGGGGCAACATAAAAGGCGGTAAGCCTGACGCCGTCTCAGTGCCTAAGACATTCTTAAACAATTTTTATAAATTAGTTATTGGTTCCGAGGCTTCTTGAAATCGAACCCGAATTTCCAGATTTGAACTAAATCACTCAACCCATTAGATATCGTGATTTATCATCAGTTTATTTAGATATACCTTATTTTCAAAGTTACATACTATCGGAACCGGCAACAGCGTGCGGCCTAGGGAACTCCTACTCTGCAAACCAGAAGACAAACAGTTACTCTGCTATTTGGTGGTGGAAATGGGTAAGGCTTTACCATCTTCTTCCCGCAAGCAAAGTGTAAAGCGACTGCCCTCCCTGAATGTCGATATAACTATCTCGAAATATAACAGGTCAAAATTAAGCTGACCCAAATCGAGTAAACACGTCTTAATTCGACCAATCCGCTTGCTAAAAGTGGCCATTACGCAAATTGCTCCTTACGACAGAGTCATATGTCCTGCAATTACCTTTTTACATGCTGTAATTTATGTATCATCGTTATTATCACTACAGCCTGTGAATAGTCTCCTACTGAACACTGACCTCCATTGAAGAAAGGTTTTGCTATAGTTGCCATGGCTTGCGAGCGGAATACCCACCGTAGCTATAGGAGGATCATTTCCTACGACACCCATGGACGCGTCAAGATGGCAGAATCTTTCGCCACCATACGGCAATAAGTATTTACACTTATGTATCTTTAGTGCCAAACATTTTGGTTTTCTTACAAAGTAGTGGCGTGACAGAAACAACAAGCTTGATGAGCGGAGAGAAAATTTACTTATATAATAAATGCATCTACATCAATTTGTTTATTTATTATAGATGATCATAGATAAATATCTAAGTATAATACCATCAATAGTTATGAATACCGAGATTAAAATAGTTTTAGGAAAAATTATATAAAATACCAGCCTAATCTGCTTCATTTTAATATTGTTATAAAAATAAGTATAATAAAAATAGTAATCTTTGAGCAATGACAAGAATATCATTTGTTAGGCAACAATAATCATTACCATGGCAATATTAACAACTTTTCATTAAAAACATATCTGTATTTTTTTTTAAGAAAATACTTCATGTTCCAGTGAAAACTTTGAGGTACAAAGTAATTACTAATACTATTATTTTGGGTAAGAATTCAACGACCTGTCGAAACGTTTCAAGTCAAAGCCATCAATTACTTCTCGAGTTTTGTGGCCACAGACATACAGATTGTGTTTTTTGTATGTAAAGATTCGAACTATTTTATCTATTATTAATTTCACTGTAATGCTCGTGATGAAAGATTATAGTGTTTAAGTTAAATTCGAAGAGCGATTTAAGCGTTCAATTTTCTCTGATTTTTCATAAATTTGATTGATATTGTGATAGTGAAGTAAAAAAACCGATTACTTTTATTGTTGGCAAAGAGACGTAATTCTATTAATAGAATATTGATCAAGCCATTATCGCTTTAAAACGATCAATATTAAGATTTTCGGGTTCGCCACCTATTATGTTGTACCAAAACAAGTTACGCTGAGATGTGGGTCGAAAAGACTAAATTGTTTAGACCTCTGGCTACCTCTGTATCTGCAATTGAAGGTGAAAAAAACTACAAAAGAAACTCGTTACTAAAGAAATAATCCACATAATTGGTGTTAACATACAAAAATAGAAAAAGCCTTTCCTTTCCTTTAAACGCTCGTCTTTCATGGCTTACGGCAGTGCCACTAGCGTTTCACTTAGTCGTACCATGACGCCACTATACCTCATGACATGGCTGTTTTACACTGGCAGACACTTTCGCTGTTTTATCACCGACAAGTGCCAATTTCGAAATAGCCTCCGATTAAATATTCGGTTATACAACAGTTCTTTTTGTTTGTATGTTCGCATCTATCTATTACCAATGGATAACCGTGCGAAAATTGAGTCTTGTGAAATACGTAATTACCTTATTTTTCTGCCTTATTTTGATTCGAAAATAAGCGCACGGCATTTGGAAAAAATGGAACGTAACGGCCTGTAAATCTCCACTTCAAGACATAAGTCCCTCCCGTACCATAATCGACACGATTCGTAAGCAAATTATCGATCGAAATACCGGGCATTTTGAACCTAAGACACTGCTACCCGGTTTGCTTAATCTCGAATTCACTATTTGTTTATGTCGCTATCTATCGGAACTTACCAGATATTAGAACCATAAAAAAACAATAGAAAATACTCGATACGTCAGCTTTTGATAGTTCTTTAAAGGAAAATACGAATGAAATAAAGAAGTAGTTTGTGTATATGCACATACCCAATAAATTAAGGTAGTTTTAAAATAAAAAAAATATCTTCACGCACTTCCCAATACAGGGGTAGACAGAGGTCGAGTCTAGACAATTAAGTCCCTTCGATCCACCTTCCACCGAAGATATTTTCGGGACAACGTGACAGGTGGTGAGCCCGTCAACGTCATTATGTCCAAGCCAACGATATTCGTACATAAGTTTTTGAAAAACCCATTGGTACGAGCCTTCCACCTGGGGATTGAACTCGACCCGAGTTCGATCCCCAGGTGGTTTGACTCGAAATTCCGACCACCCAACCACTCGGCTATCGTGACTTACTAGGTAGTGTAGCAGTTTGAAATATAAAGAAAACTAGCATCAAACGTCTATAGCCCAATGGTTTAGAGTGCAGGCTGTGAAACCTAACGTCGCAGGTTCGCCGGCCATTCGACTATTGTTATAAACTCTAGACACAAGCAGTGCAGCTTAGTTGAAGTCGTTAACAAGAATACTAGTTGGCATTGCTAATATTCTTTATAGAAAACACATACGGGCTGGCAATAAAGCATTATTTCTCAATTCTTAGGAATTACTAATCTTTGACATTGATAAGTAAACCCGTTTTATATATTTAACATTGCTCGTTTTTAAATTGTAACTTTTTGTTATATTTACGTTGTACATTATATTTATGTATGTATTACATGTAAAAAAATTGGAGTGTCTGTTTGTAATATTTAAATAACCGTTTTTACCTCATGTCTATGAATATATATGGTACATACACCAAAATAACAATTTATAAAAATTTTTGTATGTTCCGGACTGTCTGTTTGTTTGTTCCGGATAATCTCCGAAACGGCTGGACCGATTTTAACAGGACTTTCACGGATAGACAGCTAATATTATAAGGAGATTTTACAAAAAATTTTAGGGTTCCGCGTTAAGTGTTAAACTGCGAGCAAAACCGCGGGGAGCAGCTAGTATAAGATAAATTTCTGCGCAATTAATGATGAAAGGTTTGATACTCTTATTATTTCATTTGACAACGTTGTAGCCAACACATTTTTTGAAATAAATAAATAATATAATAAATACATAGATAGAGACAACATCACATATATTGCTCTAATCCCAAAGTAAGCAGCTTTAACACTTGTATTGTAGAATCGGAAGCAACGAAGGTACCTCAAACACTAAAAATGTAGAAAAAGTTTTCAACACTGACCCGACCGAGAATCGAACCAGGCACCTCAGAGCTGGCGACACCATGAAAACCGGTGTATACGCCACTAGTCCACGGAGGTCGTGGAAATAGAAGGAAATAAACAATTCTTATTCTATCTTTGACTTTCTTTAATTAAAACAGAGCTGACGACATCATAAAAACCGGTGTGTTGCTGCAAAACACACCGGTTTTTTTGATGTCGTCAGCTCTGAAGTCCCGATTTCGATTCCCGGCCGGGTCAATGAAGAAACAATTTTTCTTCATTTTCTCGGTTGTGGGTGTATATGGTACCTTCGTTGTTTATGATTCCATACTAAAATAGTCCCAAAAATGTTTTCGGTGGAAAGTGGGTCAAAAGGGCTTAATTGTCTAGACATCTGTCTACCCCTGTACTGAGAATGGCATGAATGTATAAAAAAATTTGTTTGTTATTATTATAAGTGAAATCTGTTTCAAATTTCCAACGCAGTGCCCAACTTTCATAATTACCTTAAAGGTTTCATCTACATTGTACGTAAGAGTCATTGACCTCTGACACTATAACATTGACATTCTATTGTGACATGTCACCACTGCGTCTACCGGAGAAAATCTTTTAACAATTACGCGCTGTTTTTCTTTGTACATTTTCCCAACGTTTCTATCCGCCGCTAGATGGCTCTGAAAGAAGTCTGTCTATTGTAATGTAATGAAGTAACACAAAAAGAGTGTGCTATTTGAATAATTGTCTTATTTTCACCAGCGCATGATAATTGATTTATGTTATTATTATTATATTCGATCCGAACACCGTGCACAGGCACGTGACCGCTGAGCCTCATGATCAATTAATGCAGTAACCGTAAGGAAAAACACAGGCGCGGTGAGTTTCAGATCGGAACGTACCGTTACACTCGCGTGGGTTACCACACCAGTGCCATGTTGTTATGCGCAATTATTTATTCATCTTTAATAATTCTACGCCATCCTATCTCATCTTTGGATCGTCTTACTTTTATATATTTCTTCACGCCATTCCCAATAAAGAGCTCGACAGAGGTCTTGACAATTAAGTCCTTTCGAGCCACCTTCCACCACACAAAAATGTCTTCATTTTTTGGGTCAACGTGACAGGTGGTGAGCCCGTCGCCGACTCTATGTCTAAACGAGGGATATAATTTGTACTTAAAATTAAAAAAAAATGCTAATGGTACGAGCCTGCAACCTGGCGATCGAACTTCATAAAGAACAAGAGACCTTGATTCAAATGCCGATCATCCTTCAATACGGCTGTCCGGACTAATCAGATCTTGAAATAATTCCTGGCCGATATCGCCAATGACACTAAAATGCTTAAAAAAAGAGAAATTTAAATTTTCAAATGATGCATCGAGTCGCTCGGTCACGATAGCCGAGTGGTTGGGTGGTCGGAATTTAGAGTCAAGAGACCCGAGTTCGATCCCCAGGTGGCAGTACCAATGAGTTTTTCAAAAACTTATGTACATTATATCGTTGGCTTGGACATAAAGACGGCCATGGGCTCACCACCTGTCACGTTGTCCCGAAAATATCTTCGGTGGAAGGTGGGTCAAAGGAACTTAATTGTCTAGACTAGACCTCTGACACTATAACATTGACATTCTATTGTGACATGTCACCACTGCGTCTACCGGAGAAAATCTTTTAACAATTACGCGCTGTTTTTCTTTGTACATTTTCCCAACGTTTCTATCCGCCGCTAGATGGCTCTGAAAGAAGTCTGTCTATTGTAATGTAATGAAGTAACACAAAAGAGTGTGCTATTTGAATAATTGTCTTATTTTCACCAGCGCATGATAATTGATTTATGTTATTATTATTATTATATTCGATCCGAACACCGTGCACAGGCACGTGACCGCTGAGCCTCATGATCAATTAATGCAGTAACCGTAAGGAAAAACACAGGCGCGGTGAGTTTCAGATCGGAACGTACCGTTACACTCGCGTGGGTTACCACACCAGTGCCATGTTGTTATGCGCAATTATTTATTCATCTTTAATAATTCTACGCCATCCTATCTCATCTTTGGATCGTCTTACTTTTATATATTTCTTCACGCCATTCCCAATAAAGAGCTCGACAGAGGTCTTGACAATTAAGTCCTTTCGAGCCACCTTCCACCACACAAAAATGTCTTCATTTTTTGGGTCAACGTGACAGGTGGTGAGCCCGTCGCCGACTCTATGTCTAAACGAGGGATATAATTTGTACTTAAAATTAAAAAAAATGCTAATGGTACGAGCCTGCAACCTGGCGATCGAACTTCATAAAGAACAAGAGACCTTGATTCAAATGCCGATCATCCTTCAATACGGCTGTCCGGACTAATCAGATCTTGAAATAATTCCTGGCCGATATCGCCAATGACACTAAAATGCTTAAAAAAAGAGAAATTTAAATTTTCAAATGATGCATCGAGTCGCTCGGTCACGATAGCCGAGTGGTTGGGTGGTCGGAATTTAGAGTCAAGAGACCCGAGTTCGATCCCCAGGTGGCAGTACCAATGAGTTTTTCAAAAACTTATGTACATTATATCGTTGGCTTGGACATAAAGACGGCCATGGGCTCACCACCTGTCACGTTGTCCCGAAAATATCTTCGGTGGAAGGTGGGTCAAAGGAACTTAATTGTCTAGACTAGACCTCTGTCTAGCCCTGTATTGTGAATTGCGTGAAGATATTTATATTTATTTATGCATATGGGACACAGTGGCTCGGAGGTAAAAACGTTGCCATGGAATGGCAGTGGCCGTGGTATTCAAATTAAACTTTGCATGTTTAGATGTATGGATGAGATGTTTGTTATTCAATCACGCTAAAACGGCAGAATGGATTTAAATAAAATTTGGTACACATATAATATACATTATCCTGAAAAAATTATCAGTTACTCTATACTTATACTTATCTTCACGCACAATCCCTGACGGGGTAGCCAGTTAGTATGATAAATTACGAATAAATAGCAGAGTGACTGAGTGTTCGGAATTCAAATCGGGCGACTCCAGTCTGTTCCTCGAGGTCAACGCGTATTAATGATTTTCTCGAAATGTAAGCACTATTTGTTTCCTTGTTTCGGACAATAAGACAGTAGTAGTCACTAATACTATAATCAGTTACTCAAATATCGATATATTACAATCGGTGACGGAATCAAGTTTTGAATAAAAATATCACGCAGGGTACTTTTTGTTAGTTGCATGAATATTAATGAACTTTAGAAGCAATCGTGCTAACTGACTCGGACGCTCCAATAATCGCAATGAATATGTAACGAGAGAATGCGCAATGATTCGTTGTTACCTATTCATACATTTGTAGATGTGCAATTATTTAATAATGTTTAAAGAAGTCACGATAGCCGAGTGGTTGGGTGGTCGGAATTTCGAGTCAAGAGACCCGAGTTCGATCCCCAGGTGACAGAAGATATGAATTATATCGTAGGCATGGACGTAAAGACGGCAACGGGCTCACCACCTGTCACGTTGTCCCGAAAATATCTTCGGTGGAAGGCGAGTCAAAGGGACTTAATTTTCTAGACAAGACCTCTGTTTACCCGGTATTAAGAATTGCGTGAAGATATTTATTTATTATTTTAATATCGAATCTAAAACACTTTATCACTTTTCTGTGGTATATCTAGGAGGCATTTTAAACTGACTGCACCGTAGACGCGGCTGTCATAGGTTGCTTAAATTTGATATTTTTATATGTAGTATACCGCCAACTATTAGAATTGCATTTTCAAACCTTTCCCCTTAGTCGCGATATGACTGTTACAATACCTTTGGGAAGAAAGGCGGGTAGCACATTCTTCACAGATATAACTTACTTAATTTTACGCCAATCCCTGACAGGGTAGCCAGAGAGAACTGATCGCCAAGTGTAACAATCCTTATATGCCTCTTTCGGTTATTTGAAATTCATCATTTTCTTCATACATGTCATCTAGATCTCCGAGCTCTCATAACCCTCCCCTCTTCGAGTAATTTGCGTACATGGTCTTCGAAAGTCAGTCTCGGCCTACCTTGACACTTTTTTATGTTATCTTTCGATCTTTATATTTTCTTCACCATTCACTCTTTACCTATTCGCATATCCATCACTGGATTGGATACTTTGAAACCATCGCTTCGATGCACGCCCTAATCTATGTTTGTGATAACATTATATTTCAAATAGGCCATATTGCGAATCTCTACGTTTCCTTTTCGGTTGGCCAAGTGGCCGCACATTTTACGAATTGATCGCATCTCCAATTCTTTCAAGTAATTTATATCCTTTCACATGTATAATATTCCTTGAATAGAATTATTATGCGAGTAAAACCTAATTTTTTATCGGAAAACGATATAACAGTCCGTAACATTTGCAAAAAGTGTCAATCATATGCGTTATTATCCCTGTGGACTTACTGTAATTACAGACAGTATAATATTTACATATACCTTCTGAGATATATTGCGTTTATGTAACATACAATTTATGTTATTTATCGTTTTTTTATGACGGAGAAATTAACGCATGTGTCTGAATGATATTGCAAAATAACACGTAATACAAATATTGAAACGAATTTGTGAAGTGCAATGTTGTGAATCTGTATTTTTTTATAATATTTTTTAGAGAAAATTTTTCATAATAATTTCGATTTTATTTTTAGACTGTTCTAAAAATATTATTATTAATTAGATGTTGACCGCTACCGACATGTTTTTATTCTTAAAAAAAAAAACAAATTTTAATCTCTTATTGGCCATAATCGCCATGCTTTGCAAGCGGATTGGCGATGACAGAACCGGACATCTTTTACCTTAGCCGCCGCTGCTCGTCACGGGTCTGCTGTATGTTTGGTATTTTTCGAAATGTTTATTCCACCATCTGTCTATAACCGATGACATTCTGAAGTTTTTCCCTTAGTTACCTCTTACATGGAATAAAAGTTTGTGATATATTACACTGGTAACAGAAATAATAATTATATACTATGTCGTGTCTGTAATCGCTATACACAGTTTAAAGTAACACAGTGTAATAGCACTTAAATACTCTGTGGCAACACTCGGAATGCGGTCACCCCGTCGATATTAGAATAACGAGTCAATTTAGTAGAAGTAGGTGGTAGCGGTAGGAGACCATGTGCTGATTCTTATGGCATAATGTGAAATGATTATTGCAATTTCTCTTTAAGAGACAGCGTCGATAATAGATTTGATGTGATTATGAAAATAGATAGATGTTTACTGATTTGTCACACAAAATAAATTGTGCTAGTTAGGTAAATGTATAAAGACTAAAATGATTTTGATTCACGATAGCCGAGTGGTTGGGTGGTCGGAATTCGAGTCAAGAGACCCGAGTTCGATCCCCAGGTGACAGAAGATATGAATTATATCGTTGGCTTGGACATTAAGACGGTGACGGGCTCACTACCTGTCACGTTGTCCCGAAAATATCTTCGGTGGAAGGCGAGTCAAAGGGACTTAATTTTCTAGACAAGACCTCTGTTTACCCGGTATTAAGAATTGCGTGAAGATATTTATTTATTATTTTAATATCGAATCTAAAAACACTTTATCACTTTTCTGTGGTATATCTAGGAGGCATTTTAAACTGACTGCACCGTAGACGCGGCTGTCATAGGTTGCTTAAATTTGATATTTTTATAGGTAGTATACTGCCAACTATTAGAATTGCATTTTCAAACCTTTCCCTTAGTCGCGATATGACTGTTACAATACCTTTGGGAAGAAAGGCGGGTAGCACATTCTTCACAGATATAACTTACTTAATTTTACGCCAATCCCTGACAGGGTAGCCAGTTAGTATGATAAATTACGAATAAATAGCAGAGTGACTGAGTGTTCGAATTCAAATCGGGAGACTCAGTCTGTTCCTCGAGGTCAACGCGTATTAATGAGTTTCCTCGAAATGTAAGCACTATTTGTTTCCTTGTTTCGACAATAAGACAGTAGTAGTCACCAATACTATAATCAGTTACTCAAATATCGATATATTACAATCGGTGACGGAATCAAGTTTTGAATAAAAAATCACGCAGGGTACTTTTTGTTAGTTGCATGAATATTAATGACTTTAGAAGCAATCGTGCTAACTGACTCGGACGCTCCAATAATCGCAATGAATATGTAACGAGAGAATGCGCAATGATTCGTTGTTACCTATTCATACATTTGTAGATGTGCAATTATTTAATAATGTTTAAAGAAGTCACGATAGCCGAGTGGTTGGGTGGTCGGAATTTCGAGTCAAGAGACCCGAGTTCGATCCCCAGGTGACAGAAGATATGAATTATATCGTAGGCATGGCCGTAAGACGGCAACGGGCTCACCACCTGTCACGTTGTCCTGAAAATATCTTCGGTGGAAGGCGAGTCAAAGGGACTTAATTTTCTAGACAAGACCTCTGTTTACCCGGTATTAAGAATTGCGTGAAGATATTTATTTATTATTTTAATATCGAATCTAAAACACTTTATCACTTTTCTGTGGTATATCTAGGAGGCATTTTAAACTGACTGCACCGTAGACGCGGCTGTCATAGGTTGCTTAAATTTGATATTTTTATATGTAGTATACCGCCAACTATTAGAATTGCATTTTCAAACCTTTCCCCTTAGTCGCGATATGACTGTTACAATACCTTTGGGAAGAAAGGCGGGTAGCACATTCTTCACAGATATAACTTACTTAATTTTACGCCAATCCCTGACAGGGTAGCCAGAGAGAACTGATCGCCAAGTGTAACAATCCTTATATGCCTCTTTCGGTTATTTGAAATTCATCATTTTCTTCATACATGTCATCTAGATCTCCGAGCTCTCATAACCCTCCCCTCTTCGAGTAATTTGCGTACATGGTCTTCGAAAGTCAGTCTCGGCCTACCTTGACACTTTTTATGTTATCTTCGATCTTTATATTTTCTTCACCATTCACTCTTTACCTATTCGCATATCCATCACTGGATTGGATACTTTGAAACCATCGCTTCGATGCACGCCCTAATCTATGTTTGTGATAACATTATATTTCAAATAGGCCATATTGCGAATCTCTACGTTTCCTTTTCGGTTGGCCAAGTGGCCGCACATTTTACGAATTGATCGCATCTCCAATTCTTTCAAGTAATTTATATCCTTTCACATGTATAATATTCCTTGAATAGAATTATTATGCGAGTAAAACCTAATTTTTTATCGGAAAACGATATAACAGTCCGTAACATTTGCAAAAAGTTTCAATCATATGCGTTATTATCCCTGTGGACTTACTGTAATTACAGACAGTATAATATTTACATATACCTTCTGAGATATATTGCGTTTATGTAACATACAATTTATGTTATTTATCGTTTTTTTTTTTTACGACGGAGAAGTTATCGCATGTGTCTGAATGATATTGCAAAATAACACGTTATACAAATATTGAAACGAATTTGTGAAGTGCAATGTTGTGAATCTGTATTTTTTATAATATTTTTAGAATTTTTCATAATAATTTCTTGATTTTATTTTTAGACTCTGTTCTAAAAATATTATTATTAATTAGATGTTGACTGCTACCGACATGTTTTTATTCTTAAAAAAACAAATTTTAATCTCTTTATTAGCCATAATCGCCATGCTTTGCAAGCGGATTGGCGATGACAGAACCGGACATCTTTTACCTTAGCCGCCGCTGCTCGTCACGGGTCTGCTGTATGTTTGGTATTTTCGAAATGTTTATTCCACCATCTGTCTATAACCGATGACATTCTGAAGTTTTTCCCTTAGTTACCTCTTACATGGAATAAAAGTTTGTGATATATTACACTGGTAACAGAAATAATAATTATATACTATGTCGTGTCTGTAATCGCTATACACAGTTTAAAGTAACACAGTGTAATAGCACTTAAATACTCTGTGGCAACACTCGGAATGCGGTCACCCCGTCGATATTAGAATAACGAGTCAATTTAGTAGAAGTAGGTGGTAGCGGTAGGAGACCATGTGCTGATTCTTATGGCATAATGTGAAAATGATTATTGCAATTTCTCTTTAAGAGACAGCGTCGATAATAGATTTGATGTGATTATGAAAATAGATAGATGTTTACCGATTTGTCACACAAAAATAAATTGTGCTAGTTAGGTAAATGTATAAAGACTAAAATGATTTTGATTCACGATAGCCGAGTGGTTGGGTGGTCGGAATTCGAGTTCGTTCCCCAGGTGTTAGGCTCGTACAAATGGTTTTTTAACACTTATATACGAATTATATCGTTGGCTTGGACATTAAGACGGTGACGGGCTCACTACCTGTCACGTTGTCCCGAAAATATCTTCGGTGGAAGGTGGGTCGAAACGACTTAATTGTCTAGACCTCTGTCTACCCCTGTATTGGCAATGGCGTGAACATAAATCGATTTTGATAATAATTTTTGTAAGGATATATAATTAATTGAATTTTTAATTTTTAATTCGTAATTTCAATTTTGTTTGGTTATTTTTTATTTATTTATGTACACAAAACAAAACAAAGAATAATTAAAACAGAATATTTGTACAAGGGCACTACTTTTTCTCTATTTTTTTTAGTTATTTTACATTAGGATTTTGTTCTCAATGATACGACAGGTGGTGAGCCCATTCGCCGTCTTTATGTCCAAGCCAACGATATAATTCGTACATAAGTTCCACCTGGGGATCAAACTCGGGCCTCTTGACTCGAAAATCCGACCACGCAACCACTCGACTGTCGTGACTTTTTGAATGATACGATAATTATTAATTTATAAACTAAATGTAACTTCCCTAGATTTACTACAATTGAGATTATTCTGGATATCATAATAAAGAATACTAATACGGCATAAGGAAGAGAATCAAGACTTACGAGTACAATCACTCTTAGATTTTGCTAAACTCCATGTCATATTCATTCCATATCACTTTTATGATCTAGGGAAACGTTTTTTTTAATTAAGTTTTTTGCAATAAACTTGTTATTTCTCATCGATAGTTCTGAATATATGGAGTAGACAAAAGTGTAAAAAAAAACTTTGTTTTAAAATATACTTAAAAAATACTTTCGTTAGTCGCGATAGCCGAGTGGTTGGGTTAACTGAATTCGAGCCAATAGACCCGAGTTCGGTGGTAGGCTCGTTTGAGACATAAACCTCCCTTACTAAATTACTTCATTCATATATCCATTACAGTTTACTATAACCTACCTTATTGTGCTACCCGGAATTGTCTTCGAATATTTTAACCTCGTCGAAGTCGAGCGTAGAGGGCGCTCGCGCCGTGGACAGGTCGCCATTTTTTGTTCGTTATTTACAAATCATTACACAATTGTCACGTTCGAATTTTAAAGAAAAATTGTCACTCCACAAAATACGCACTGGCCAGTCAAAGAATTTGATTACGTTTAAAACTTTTATCCTAAATAAAAAAGGAAAACAGGAATAACAAAAAGCACGCAGATAAGCTACATCTAGGAAAAGATAAAATAAAATATATTTGTTAAAAGAGAAAGGTGCAGTTCAGATTTGTTTAACCTCTTGATCTTTAGAATTTCAGAAAATTTACATATATTTTATTGAACGACGTTCAGTTGATGCATATGGTTGCTTGTTTTTTATGTTTTAGTTTACTTAAGAAAATAATTGTAAACAATGTTATCTTGTTTTTTCAGACATGGATACCTGATAAAGATATAAAATATAGACAAGGCATAATTAATTACTCAAAAAAAATATCCAATCTATGACTTTGCAGATTCGAAATATAATGCAGAACACTTAACATTTACGGTGAGATAAATGTTCTCCGAAGGAATTTGAACATCTAAGCAATAGTTTCTACTAATTAACGATTCTATGATTTGCGTTAAGTATCTGTATCGCTTACGAAGTTTAAAGATGCCTCATTTACTTTGAAACCAATCATGTTTCTTTTGCGATAAATTTTGACCGAATACTTTTAAGGAAATGAAGCGATGCATTTGATCACGCGCTCTGCTACCAGATAATTATTTACGACCGATTAATGCCACAGCGTGAAAGTGAATAAATTACTTAAAATACTTAATAAATTTTACGATAAATATTTAACGTACAGCTATGATGGTAAGCAATGACAAATAATATTACCAGTGTTCCTCGTAACCTCATCAACAAAGCTGCAATGCTTGTATAAAGTGGTTCACGACAATAGTGGAACGGCGGGCCCGAACTTGCGACAATATGCTTAGTTGTTGTTTTTATTATTCGCTCGGGAGAGCAGCCAAGGGAACTAAGCCATACAGCCTAACATTATGTTTAGCCGTTGGCACACTAAACCATTAGGCTATGGATGGTGACATACGAGGACATGAATCTTTTAAAAAAAACTTTTTACTGTTTATTGTCGCCTTTTATTTATTTAAACTTAATATGCGCAAAAAAATATACAAAATGGCGGATTTAATGCCTAAAGACATTCTCTACTAGACTGGTAATTTGGTTTGAGCTGCTTTCGAACGCAACTATGCCAATAAAATATTAACTTAAAAAGCAAAATTTGGAACTATCCGTGTTCTTTAGTAAACTATGCTTTTCCATATATGCACAAACTTTCTCCTGTCATAACAATGAAACAATAATTTTTATTATCTTGTTATCAGTCACGTCAAGATTTGTGACATGAAAAGTGTTATTAACATGTGTACGAGTAAATTGTTAACTCTTAATATAATTTTAAGATATCTAAAAACTAAAAAAGAAATTGTGAAAGGTCTCCACATTTCAAAATTTATTCTTTAATTTATTATCTTATCTAATAAATGCTAATCCATGTCATTTTTATTTTATTCGAAGTAGAATTGGGCAATGCACTTTTTAATTTTTGTTATGTTATTTGTTTGTAGTTTTGTAACAAATCACATCATTAATTTATTAATCGATATAAGTAACATACATTACAGCAATCGATTTTTATTTTTTAACCTACTATTGTTTCGTTATGAAGTCCTCTAAAGTAGAATAATCTCCGAAGGGGTCCACTTTTTGCCATTATTATTAAAAAATAACACATAGATAGAAATAGATCATCTCATTCCCTTTGATAACTAACTAATATTACAATATTTTTTGGTATTATCAAGATAAAACTTCTGTTAATGTCTAACTAAAGGTCAAACCTTGTAAATCATAAAGAAAGGTAATAACAATAAAAAATTTACACCCTAACCGTTTCCTCCATTGCACTTGGACATTTTTGAAGCAATAATAATAAAAAATATATAAATATATAAGTCAAGTCTTGACTTAAAAAATATATAAATGAGCAAAAAGCGTTAGGCTCAGCGAGTACCACTAGAAGTTAACCAAGCAGTGCTGATTTTTAGCCTTTCCCTTGATGAAATCAACTGTAAATCTTTTTCATACATGCAGATTTGTTTACTCTTTTAACAGTACATTAAATTCCTATTAAATTCCAATAACGTTAAACGCGACTGAAAGCGACTAATACTGAAAGTTAGTTAAAGAAAGTTTATTTAAATATAACGAAGGAAATAAACAAAAACGACATCAAAGAAAGGTCATAGATAAAAAAGATTGCAATCCGAAATATAAGTAGCACAGATTTAAAAAAAACTCAACTAAAAATTCAACGAATGTATAGTGCACTTTAGTGTTTCGACTCTCGCGCACAGAGCACTCGATACGAGCACCCGCAGAGTAACATCTCACTACACTACGTACAATACCGGTAGCGAACATATGCCAGGCTACTTATGATTAAAGCCGCGCGCACAGTGATAGCGGAAAATTTAACTTTTGTACGAAACACATGTATCTTTAGTCTAAATTATGCCAATGAATACTAAAATGTATTTTGTAAAAGAGTACTAAAAATGCTAATTATACTTTCAACTTTAATGCCACCAACTCCTACTGTAAATAAATATCTTCACGCCATTCCCACTACTGCAGTAGACAGAGGTCTAGACAGTTAAGCCTTTTCGACCTACCTTTCACCGAAGACATTTTTTGCGACAACGTGACAAGTGGTGAGCCGTTCAACGTCTTAACGTCCATGCCATCATTATAAATCGGAGATAAGTGTTTTAAAAATCCATTGGGCTCCATCGGCAAGGCTTGTAGCCTTGAAGATCAAATTCGGGTCTTTTGATGTGAATTCCGATTACCCAACCACTCGGCTATCGTGACTTTCCATACTTGAGCTGCCATACTTGATACAACAACGATACAAATCGTATCTAGGTTTTTTAAAGACTCATTAGTATGAACCATCCTCCTGTGGATTAAGCTTAGGTGTCCCATAAATATATAGACTTGACTTAAAAATATATAAATATATAGACTTGACTTAAAAATATATAAATATATAGACTTGACTTAAAAATATATAAATATATATATATATATATATATATATATATATATATATATATATATATATATATATATAAATATATAGACTTGACTTAAAAATATATAAATATATAGACTTGACTTAAAAATATATAAATATATAGACTTGACTTAAAAATATATAAATATATAGACTTGACTTAAAAATATATAAATATATAGACTTGACTTAAAAATATATAAATATATAGACTTGACTTAAAAATATATAAATATATAGACTTGACTTAAAAATATATAAATATATAGACTTGACTTAAAAATATATAAATATATAGACTTGACTTAAAAATATATAAATATATAGACTTGACTTAAAAATATATAAATATATAGACTTGACTTAAAAATATATAAATATATATATATACATATATATATATATATATATATACATATATATATATATATATATATATATATATACATATATATATATACATATATATATATATACATATATATATATACATATATATATATAAATATATAGACTTGACTTAAAAATATATAAATATATAGACTTGACTTAAAAATATATAAATATATAGACTTGACTTAAAAATATATAAATATATATATATATATATATATATATATATATAAATATATAGACTTGACTTAAAAATATATAAATATATAGACTTGACTTAAAAATATATAAATATATAGACTTGACTTAAAAATATATAAATATATAGACTTGACTTAAAAATATATAAATATATAGACTTGACTTAAAAATATATAAATATATAGACTTGACTTAAAAATATATAAATATATAGACTTGACTTAAAAATATATAAATATATAGACTTGACTTAAAAATATATAAATATATAGACTTGACTTAAAAAT